>OY747711.1:49751413-50106413 GCA_963556495.2 Valencia hispanica
GATATTTTTCTTGCGCTTCAATTACCTTTCACTTTGCTGCTGTTGCAGTTGAAATTCCCCTCTGTGGTACAGTAAAGGATGTCTCATTGTCTTATTCTGTTATTAAAAACTGGTAATTTGCCAATAGGTTGAATGAAACCTTAAGTAAAGGAAAAATACCATTGCAAATTTTCTGGTTAAAAAGGACACCTTCTTCAGCTAAGCTAACATTAGCATGGATTTTTGAATCATTCAGATAGAAGAACTCAGTGGGAAAACGACAAACAGCAACTCATGTCACCCCTAATCCTTTGATAGAATGCATCTTCCAGAAGATAACACTTGTTACAAAGAGAATTATTAAACACTCCATCTCCCGCTAAACAAAATATACACAAAGAAGAACTTCTTCCCTGCCCCATGAAGAACAACAACTTCTGCTATTGAGGTTGAGGCATAGAGTGGAGGTTTGTCTGCTGGATTGCATGCAACTTAAAGACCTCATGACACGAAGTTGGCATTTTTAAACATAACATATAATAAAGAAATCCGAACCCAATGGACTATTTCAAATTTATAAACACGCATTGCATAATCCTACTGAGAACAAAAAAACGCTGTGGTGACTAGCATTTTACTCGTACTGTATTGCCACACACTGAACACGCATAAAGCCTGAAGTGACGTTAGCGAGATAACCCGTTCTACATTTGTTGACACATTTGACAGCGGCTTTTCAGTTGTCACAGGGACCGCTATTTTCTGTTTTTGACAAAGAAAAGTGATCGCAATGCCGTTGCATTGCGGGATTTTGCTCAAATACACACAAGGACGGTGTAAGTTTCCTAAAGACCCAGACCACCACCTCCTCCTCCGGCAGTTGTGCCTACAGTAGGAGTGTGGCAGCGGTACCCTTGGTGGTGCTCATGGACTGCGCGATACTGACAGCGTCAGCATCGCTACTCCTACAAGCTCCACTTCCACTGACACCCCAGTTACAGCTTGTGTCCAGAAGAGACAAACATATTTAAAGCAGTATGGCTATAATTATCAATAATTTAAACTTTATTCAGTGAGTCTGCCAAAGAAATTAAATAACAAACGTGTTTCACCTGAAACTAATAAATTGCTACGATAATCATAAAGAAGAATAGTAATGACGTAAGTCTTACTTGCTTTGTTGTTTGCCTTGCATGTCTGTCAACAATATGATTTTATTTTTCCGATATCAGTCTCAGACCTTATAAATAAGTACGTCTGGATTAGTTTATTATTTTTAGTTTAAAAACTGATTTACCATATTTACATTATGTAATGTTTATTTTTCAGGTCACTACTAAAATCACTACACGTTAATATTATTATGCTCATTTATACCATTTTGTTGATTATTTGAAAAGAAAAGCCACGATTAAAATGTTTTTCTAATCCATACCAATCTGTGTTTCCCTGACGTCTCTCCGCTATCACTTCTTCTGCTGCTATGTTAGCTTCATCGTTCTCTGACTTTGTTTCTTCTATTCATCTCAGTCGTTGTGTACGGCTCATACCTGTACGGTATGATGCCACCACCACCTCTAGAAGCACCAGAATCGGCTGCATTTTCCACCTTAAAAACCATCTCTAGGCTAGAACTGGAGGAAGAATCTTCCGAGCCGTCAAATATGAGCGCCTCCATCAGGCCTGACAGCAAAGTTTTCAGACTGTCCAAACTGAGCGGTTCTGTCGCTGACGTCACTTAATGGATACATAGTTTTGAACCCGCGGTTAAGCTAATATTTTTGAAACTAATAAAATCAAGTCTGTTCAGCTCATAAATTTACACAACCACATACTTTGACAAGATGCATTATGTCATAATACATTTACATGAAGTCAGCTTCGTGTCATGAGGTCTTTAATCTGGACCCATTAATGATTTTTACATGGCCGCCTGATGTGACCTTTTGTTGTAAATAAATCATAGTAAAATGAACATTTTCAAACATACATTATTTCTAGCTAAAAAAATCATATTTTTCTAAAATTCCACGATTTTTCTCTCTAATGTGCAGTATGGGTAAATTAGTTGTATTTTCAGTTTTGTATGCTGTTCTCTTTGATGTGTTTCAGTGAGTTCACACTTAGTACTGATGCTGATGCAGATAGAGCTCTGCTGCTGGGATTTGAACTGCTGCTGGCCAAAGTGGAATGTTATCACCTCCTGGACCTACTGGTGGAGCATCAACTGGGACCACAGGTAAGATTGGGGATATCCACTTTTTAATGTTTGTTTCCATCTTTATACACTGTAAAACAAATAAAAAATAAAAGAGAACCCAGTCCAGCATCCACTGATGATGATGAGCAAGGATGATCAAAACTTCTAATGTTTGCAGTCAAGGTTATGGTGACCACAATGGACTAAACACCTCAAAGGTGTTCCAACCCATTTTAAAAATAAAAAGGGTACTGTGAGAAGGTAGGCTGGAGTTGTGGCTCTAGGCATCTTGTAGTTGGGAAGGATTAATCCTCCACTGTGCCAGCCTACCTGTCATCAATGAATGAAGATGATACAGAAAGTATACAGACAGTGAGCAAATAGGGGGATGACTTAACCGATTGCAGAACTAATGAGGTTGAAAGGCAAAATGTACTGATAGGTGAAATATCTCCCAATGTATAAAGACCAGGTCTGTGGCAGCAGGAAAATGCCTAAAACATGCAGGACCATGGTCCCCAAGGTCTAGGTTTAGGTCTAGATTTCAGTTGGGATTCCTTAAATAGGAAACTTTTTAACTGATTGGAATGTTTGTATAAATGTATTGAAATGACTTCTTGTTAAGTGCCTTGAGATGACATCTGTTGTGAATCGGCGCTATATAAATAAACTGAATTGATTAGAATTAAAGGACTCATTCGCTTGTTTTTTTCCAATAAAATTGCTGTGGTCTCTAGTTTGAATGAATGCCTTGTTAAGTCATTTTCTGTCATTTTTTCTTTGGAAAAATGCTCTTACGCTCCTGTTTCAGGAGGTTTAAGTTTGTCAGAGGAATGGGTGGACATAAAACAAGATTTCGAGTCTTACTCATAAATATTCCTGATATGTAATTGTCTTGCCTCTGATTGGCTAACAGCAAAGCAACTCTTATGTTGCCTTTGAAAAAATAACTAACTTAACTTACTTCGCTGGTGGTGTTCCAAAGACAAATTCCAACCGTTTCTTCCTCACCTCTTTATTCTTGCGTTTTAAAAAATTCAACGTTGATGTGTTATCTTCACAAATAACACAAGTCGTGTTCCGCCATGTTGTGGAGTTACTAATAGTTAGCATCTACTTCCAGAGATGCGCTCTTCTCTCTCCTGGCCACAAAATCAATACAACTTTCCGGTGGGCGGTCGCAAGCCAAGTTAGGCAAGATCTTGAATACAAATTTTTCTCTGTGATGTAGAAGAGACTGGCTTTTTTCTGACTCCCTTGATTTTTCCCTCCATTTCCTTTCTGTGGCTAATGCAGGCAATGGGGGCTGGAGAAAATGTTCACTTGCAGCATGCATATGCAACTCAGTGACCGATCGTATTTCTAAAAGAACAAGTATTAAACGGTTTCTCAGTGAATGGGACCTTTAACAGTGGTCTAGGCTCATTAAGGCTCATTCTATCCACTGAAATTGCTTCTAATGGGTAGTGCACCATTTGGCTGGACTTAGCTTGTTGTCACTTTCTTTGTCTCGGGTGGCTGAGTGGAGTTGTGTTCAGTCAGAGGTTAAATTTTCTTTTGGTGACAGAAGATTAAGTCCTACCAGTAGCACCACATTATTTGAATTACGCTCATTCCAAATGCTTGCGGAAATTCTCCTGCTGTATACGTTAAACTATCCCCATGCCAGCAGATTATTGCTCCAACTTCTGAGCAGGAGCTCTGTGACACACAGCCTGGAAGACAACCAGGACTTCCACCCAAATAAAAGGAGACATTTTCAATAAAGCTGACACCAAAATAATCTGATCACATTCCTGAATGAATGACAAACTTTCCCGAGTACACATGGAATGCTAATGAATCTTGACTGTTGTATGATGGATTAATAATAAAATCTACATGTTCTTTGGTTTCGTACCTCAGTTTTCATTCATAGAGCTGAAAATTATGTTTGGATTGGCATAACTGAACTAATACTAATTCTGCAGGACTGGTTAGATGTTCTCCAGAGAAAAAAGCAGCCTACAAAGTTGGTATATTCCACAGAAAAGCAGATGGTACCGGCACAAAGGAAAGACAACGATGAGAAGACAAATGAGTTGGATAAGAAAGAGGTAGGACTAAAGGCTGGTTTGGGACTAAGAAGATATTTCATCCAGATGATTTGCTGTCTTCTAAAGTGTCTTAAACATTGTTTGCAAAAACTGTGTGCAGTATGACCCTAGCTTTAATAGCAGCCAAAAGACGTCTCATCTCTGCCTGTTCTTAAACTCCGCTTCATTTTTCCAGGAACCTCTGTATTTTGTGACCAGGTCTCCACCAATTCCTCAACCCAAGTCTCGACAGTATCACCTCAATAGTGTAGATCAATCAGTTATGGAACTGCAGAGAACATACCCAGACCTGGCCTTCAGGGGTCGTCCTCTGCTGCCAGACCAACCTCACAAAGCACACCTCACTGTGACCGACAGTGTTGCTGATAGGACTGCTGTGCTTTCAAAAACAAACCTGACCAAAGAGAGTAAAGCTGTTTCTCCGGCAGTCTTCAGTGGAGATGATGGTTGTAATGACCAAAACAGTGCCAGGATCACTGTCCCTTCAGACACCAGCAGGAACATTGACGAAAGCAGAGTAGATGCTGATCACCTCAGTGGTCCTCAGGCTATTTCTCTTCATATCACACTGAGAACAGGAGCCAAAGCAGAGTCGAGCATTAGGCGAGGAAAAATCCACCCTACCAGAGAGTCTTCTGATGACACACAACAAAAATCAAGTAAAAAACACACACACATACACAATTTAAGTCACGGTACATGCAACCATAGCAGCATGGTATTTCTTATACAAAAAAGCCGTCCAGGGAGAGAACCAGGTTAAACATTTAAGATTAAACTAGTTGTCTTTGGTTTAAAGTTAATTTCTGCAATCAAACTCACTGTGACTGTTGATCACTATACAGTCCTCATGTCTTACAAAGAGGATCCATCCAGTGGCAAATAAGCATTATTAAAAGCCATGTGAACTGCAGCAGACTGGGGTAGTTTAGTAGAAATATCTCACAAGATTCTGGGGTTCTTTAGTTCCTCATGGGAATCCATGTTTAGGAAAAGAAACCTTTTGGTTAAGGAAAAGAACAACTAACCAACCAACTAAACGCTTCTAATGCATTGTCAGTACCAGTACCATAATCCATTGTCTCTACCATGGACACATTATGTCACTTGTAGAGAAACTGGTTGGTAGACTGACTCCTTGTATGTGTCACACATACAAGGAGTCTGTCAACCAACCAACCAATTTCATTTGAACAGATGAGGGGTTACGTAACCAGTCAACCCCTTTGAACCCTTAGGGTTAGGGTAGGGTAACCCTTAGGCTAACCCTTACCCTTAGTGACTTCACCAAGAAACCAACAAGCCAACTCACTTAGATAAAAAAAAAAGTAGCTAAAACTATAATTATAAATAATGACATGGCATTTTATCTAGGCAGTAGGTCAAGCTATGATTTACAAAATGTGGATTGACCTAAATAAAACCTGGACAAATGATGAATGAATAAAGGTACTGTTGGTTGAAGTGAAGCTGAAATAAGTTTTTCTTTTTTTCTAAAGGCAGAGAAAATGTGATGGCTGACAAACCTGAGTCTCCCACCTTGAGCTCCGTTGATGAACAACAGCTGAGAGTGCTGGCAGAGAGGATGGGGCAACTATCCGTACAAGCAGATCAAGAGAAGATGAAGGGAAAAAAGGACAACACGAACGGAGAGGGGGACAAGCATGAAAAACAAAAGCAATGCACAGAGCTCTGAGAGAAGATCAGCAAAGCAAATTCTTAAGCTCAAAGAGGCAATATTTAAAAAATATTTATCAATCTCTTCATTAAAAAAATAAATTATTTTTCTCATTTTCTGGCTTCAATCAGATTTGAACCAATCTGATGTAGAGAGATGGGCATTGTGTCATCAGGCCACTGGAGCTGACCAATCAGAGCAATCTAACCTTTAAAATTCGTACTTGAGACTCATCAACAACTCTCAGAGACTGGTTGATTCGAAGGTTAAGACTCCCAGACAAGTTCAGTGGTGTGGTATCTGGAGTCCACTGCAGTGGAACATTCCTGTTCCACACCACTACAGAAATTAACCAGCAGCTACACAGATGGTCCAACACAGATCTCACACTTAGTTTTCATCTTTCTAACACTTACTCTGCTGCCTGGACTTGTCACCTCATATAATCTTACAGTCATTCACATCTTAGGACATGCGACTGAATCAACTCCTGTTAAATGTAGATGGCCTGTATTTGTATAGTGCTTTATTTAGTCCTAGAGGACCCTAAAGCGCTTCACACTACATTCAGTCATTCATCCATTCACGCACTTTCGCACACTGGTGATGGCGAGCTACATTGCAGCCACAGCTGCCCTGGGTCACACTGACAGAGGCGAGGCTGCAGACCATCACCGGTAGGCAGAACGGTGAAGTTTATTACCAAACGAAACAACTGAGACAGACGGAGCGGGGACTCAAACCAGCAACCCTCTGGTTACAAGACGAACTCCTCATTCCTGAGCCACAGTTGCCTCCATTGCATCATTAGGTGACATATTTGGATGGTCATGTAAAAACAACCTAAACATTTAGCACATAAGAGGAAAAGGAGAGCTTTAACAGTCCTATTAGTCACCTTAAAGAGCAACTCTCCCCCTACCAGAGTTTTACTAATTTCACACATTTGCTGTTTAAAAAATGCGCCGAAAGTAGGAGTTGCCAGGGTGGCTGACAAAAGCCAGCCCTCACCGCAGAGCGAAAAGCAATGCCCGATTCAAATTCAAGTGCAGTATAGTTTTAACCAGAAGAGGGCGCCACACTAACGATTTTAGGCAGAAAATTTATAATTTTACTAAGATGCACTAAGATACCACAAATAATGATCAGACATGTAGACCGCACTATTAGACACTCATGTATCTTATGTAAATCATGTAACTAAAAAGTTGGTTTGGGGGTGAGTTGCTTTTTAAAGGTCCTATAGTGTGCTTGTCCTCACTACAGTTTATAACCCTCATGCTTCCAATCCATGTTAACATTTGTATTCTGACCTGTGCATAGATTACCAGTAATTAAAGAACACGAATTGAATAGATTATATCACATTATTTTATAGCTGCCACATAGTACAATAAAGGGAGCTCTGAATATTTTATAAAGCATAAAAAAAGTGGAATTCAAACGGTTTAAAACCAAACTGATGGCAACAGAAATGTAGAATGGATCAGTTTGGTGTGCTTTTAAAAAAAAACGTTTTTCCCCAGGGAAATGCTTAACAGAATCTAAGGTTAGCTGCATGTCTAAAGGTTTTCCACTCTATATAGAAAAGGCATGCTGCTGAGAATATTTTCAAGTTAAAATTAATCAAGATGATCCACAAGAACACACATATTGACAAATTATCTGCTCCCCAAGTACAGGTCTGTGAAAGAGCATAAAATATATTCATCTTTTATTACAACAGTATACCGATGAATACTGTAGAAAACAAAACCTTAAAATCCGTTGGTACCTCTAACATTTTATAAATAATGTTACTGAAAAGTTTTTTATGTCAACTTTTTGAGTTGATCAGAATTTCCAAGAACCTGTAGTTAGTAAGCCATGACTTCTTAAAGTATTACCCTGGTACCCAAGTTAGGACATGACACAGATGCCCTTCTTTTAGCCACTTGGCTATTTATCTTCAACATGGTAGAGGATGGTGAGGGAGGTGAACGCATCTCCAAAGTCCAATGTTGTGCACAACTGCAACAAAGAGGGGAATCCTAGGTTTACCAAGTCTCCATGAAAACTAGCATACTCTTATGTGCAAAGCTGTTTGAGCTGAAGGAAAAAAATAAAAAACTTTCTTGTCCTACCATCATAAATGTAAATGTGGGGAGTTTTGTTCAACTCTGCAGGGACCTCAACAGGAACTGTGAGATTTTGTCAAAGATTCAGATTCAAAAAACAAGCAAAAAACATTCCAGGTGGGTTTTGGGTGAAACTAAGGATGAATATGTGGAAAAGCACAGTATGCACTAATGAAAAGCACTTAAATATTGTGGGGAATCTATTATGATGTGGGCCTGTTGCTCTTCCAAAGACCCCAGAAAAATTAAGAGTGCATGGCATCGTGGATTTCCTAAAATACCATTTTTGAAAGAAAAATCAGGTGAACTCTAGCAGAAAAGGCCTAAAACAGATGGCTACAAAGAAACTTGTTTTATTTGAAGAGATGAGAGCAGCAAAGAGGATCCAGGACTGTTCAGGATGATCTGGGAAGAGATTGTCCAAAGATGAATGGTCAAACATCGATCTGATTGCTGTACTGTTATTAAAACAGGGTACCAACAGCAGGGGTGTATTAAAAATAATTGCATTTCTTACTGTGGGTGTTTTTTGCTGTGACATCATGCTGTAGCAATAAAAGAATATTGTTAAAAAAGACTTGATTCCAATGAGATTTGCAAATCTTTACCAGGGAAGCCATCCTATTTCTCTTTGTATGTACATAAGCAGCAATGCTGATTGGTCCAAAGTTGTCCCGTGTAGAAAAAACCCAAAGCTAAATTTAATTTCTAGACATTTACAGAGTTAAGAAGCAGCTTAAGATACAGAAACACACTCTTCACAATGCTCATCTGTAAACAGATCCAGGTTCTTCCATGGACATGTTTCAGTGTGTCTGTAGGGGCATCAAGAGTTGCTAGCTGTGAGAATCTTCTTAAGGTACTCCTCATACTTGTGCAGCATCTTCTGGAGGTCATGGTCAGCAGGGATCACCTGGAAAACACCCAGACATGAAGCAGACACGCTGAAGCAGTCCCAGCTAACTTCCATTGTTCAACTGTGAATTTAGTCCAGTGTCTTCATTTCAGTCTTCACACACAGTTGGAGGATGGCCACAGTGTGAGTAGGGTGGAGCAGAGAGTGAGATCAGACAATCTGCTGTGAGCTGAATGGACAGCAAAGGTCTGACTACAAGTGATCACTTACTCACCAGAACAGGAGCAGGAACTGGAGAAGAGCTGCCCTTAATGAGCCAGTTCTCATGCAGTTGATGGATGGACTCCAGATACTCCTGGTGGAGACATAGAGGCTGGTGATTTTACATTACATGAAAACCATTGTCTATGAAGCTGACTGGAATCATGAAGCCAGATGCTCACCAGTGGGATGACTTTCTCCTCCTCTCTGCATCTCAGCTTTAACCTCTCATGGCAGGTGTGAGGAGATGTCTGCAGGTAAACTGAAGCCCACGAAACAGAACATGTCTCAGAAAATATCAGAACCACATGTATGACAGGTATCTGTGTGGTGTACAGGTCCTTACAGAAAGAGCTTAACCTGATGGAAGCATTGTTTCCATCAGAAGCAGGAGCAGGTGAAGAAAGACTGACCCTTTTTTTTCCTTTACACAAATATCACATCTTGTGTGGTCTAAGCCCAGGTACTTCTTAAAGGCAGGAGACACCCCTGAGGGAGACTTTAGATCAGGGGTGGGAAACGTCTGGTCTCCGGGCCGTATATAGCCTGCGACACCATTTCAACTGGACCGCAATGCAATAAAATGTTTCGATTTTATAGTAAGAATAAATAAATTAAAAAATCAGGAAAAATATTGACAATCAGTTTTCGGCAATAAAATAGACTGATATGCATGTCCAAGTCAAGATCAGGGTCAGTGAATACAGTACGTAATGTACGTCATTACGTGGTTGACACAGACAACAAGGGATGAATCATGGCAGCTGTTAAGAAGTTAACAAATGATTTTTTCTTTGTTGAAGTAAATGGCAAATCTCAAGCACCATTACAGTTTGAAACGTGCTAAACTTGAGGAGATGAGAGGCCAAATCTGCTTAGATAAAATTAAAGTTCTACGTCAGAGTTTGAGTGCTCAACAAGCAGCTTTCACATGTCCACAGTCTGACATAAAGAATATTATGTGTGCAAGCTCTGAGGTGAGGGCATTGAGAGCCAAGAAGCTGAAACCTCATGCCTCATAGCTGCAGCGGAGCTGCTCATGCAATTAGTTCAAATGGTCAGTTTGTCTCGAAGAACCTTGTCCAATAGGACTGCTGATATAGTACAAGATATTAAAAAAAAAAAACTGTAAGAAACTGAGTATTTTTCTTTGGCCTGTGATGAGACGACAGACATCACAAACACTGCTGCTGCTGTCTGCGGATGTGATGTCAAGCGCGTTTAGGTTAAATGTTTCACTCTGCCACCACCACTAGTCAGCACTCGCAGGCAGTGCAATGGATTTTGCGAATACACAGAAGAGACCAAGGACAACTCTGACACCAACATTACCTCCACATAAGACTAAAAAAGTTAAACCCCTGACAAGTACCCGAAAAAGACCGAAGATTGAGAGCGACCGGCGTAGGAGCGCGCGTTGCGAAAGCGAGCAGAATGGAAGAGCAGTTCCGTTTTTTGGCAACAGGTGTCAGTGACGAGTTTAAATTTCAGAAAATTGCATATAGCCCCTTTAAGAAACCAAATACAATATAATCACTTGGTGTTTAGGGGTTAAAGTCAAATCCTGTAACTATAAATTTCACATTTAGGTTTTGTTGTAGCTCCCTTTGGCTTTTATCACAACCTAAATTATTTGAGGCGTGTTGTGAGAATTTTTCTGCATAGTATTTTTTTTATAAAAGAAGATTTGAATATCCTTTTAATGCATTTTGGACAATACATGTTCTGTAAATGGTATTCTAAACTTTTGAAGTTGTTGTTCTGCTGCAATGTATATGAAAAGTGAGAATATTGGAGAAGAATGTATTGCTATAGATAACGCTTTCAGGAAAATATGAAGGAGACACTGACCACTACCAGTTTGTGTGTTTTTTTTCTTGTTTAAACATTATTAATGACAATGGGTGATAAGCACTTAACGGGGTGCGCTGTACTCAGTGAGTTACAGCTGTTAGATTTGCGCTAATCAATAAAAGCCTTTGGGGGAAAATAATGCACAAAGGTAAAAGGTAATATAAAATTTGAACTATTGTAACTGATTAAAACTGGTTCAACCTAAAACTGTAACAAATCCCTCAGAAGTCACTCTGTGTTCATGAATAAGGGACGGCCGCATTTGGCCCGGGAACCTTAAATTGAAACTTTCTTTTTAATTTTATGAGAAATAATGCCATTCAGCAATAAACTAGATGAACGATGGTTTCAATGTTTAACTAATACTTTTGATAAACGTAGCCTACTCAGTAGTAAATGGAAAAAACACGGAAAACGCACGGTTAGAATCGGAGGACATATATATTGAAAACCAACTCAAGTTAATACAGACCCAAGTAGCAATGTGAAAGATAATTAATTTTTTTAAGTAATTTTCCATTTTTTTTCCCAGTTACTTCCTGGATGTTAACGAGTCGTGGACTAGTCCAACTATTAAAACGCAAACGCGAAACCAATTCCTCTTTCAAACAGGAGCTTTCCAAATTAAAATACGGTAATGCTCAACTTCATGAATAATCCTTTTATTTTCCCACAAAGGGGAACTTCTGCTGTACCGGCAGCAAAGTGACAGGTAATAGAAGCATTTAGATCATAGACTGTATATAAATCTAGATTTAGATTCACACAAGGGAGGTAGAAAGCATAAAACAAACTTAAGAATTAGAACATTAAATGATAAAGAATAAAGCTTTAGTCACACCTTGACCCAAAATAACTTTTACTTAAGGCCATAATGATTGTAATGTTTAATAAAATTTTTAATAAGGACGCATTTGGGATACATTAGGCTACCTGTTTCGGCTGCATATGTGAAATTTATGCATTTGGTGCAATCTGTGAGCCAACAGGTGTGACCTACACACACAGTGGGGTTTTTAAAAAAATACTTGGTTTCTATTTAATTTAGTTAACTTCATTAAGACAGACAATTGATGACTAAAATAGATTCAGAATTTCGGTCACCGTTCTAAAGACGGGACGAATGTGGAAAATATTCAGTTAACACCTGTGTGCATTATATGCTATAGATCCCATAAAAACAGGGTGTCAGAGTAATAAATGTTAGAGCTACTAATCAAACCGCAGGCAAATTCTATTCAGTTGTAGCACTCTTTGATGTTTGATGTTTTTTTGTGTGTATTCCTTTTAATAAAAGACTAAATGAAACAGGAGTAACAAGGCTATTTTTAAAATGTAAGAGTATCAGGTACAGGTAAAAAGGTTACTTGACATTGTTGTTTTAGTATTAAAACTGAATTTTCTTACCAATCAGGTCGACAGGGAGTAAAATGTTTGTGGTGATCCAATCAAACCACTCGCTCAGAACAACGTAGTCCACCTCTGGCATTTTTCCACTGACAAGAGGGGTAAATACAGAACCATCAGACTGCTGTCTGTATCTAATATGTAGAACAATTTTTACTCTCATTTACTAGGAGGTTACAGTTTTTAGAACAGCTTTGTTTATTTTTGGTCAGATCCATAATCAGATCAAAAAACACAACAGTACCTCCTGAAGAGATTCTCCACAAAGATGTACTTGGCACTGAAGATTGACCTCTCCATCATGGTAACTGGACCAGCCTGAAACCAGAAAGACTCCCTCAGATTTCCTAATGGCTTGCTCCTCACCAACAGGTTTAACACCATGCTAGTAACTAGCAGAACGCTTACGGTCGCCAACAGGTGTCTATCCAGCATTGTGAGCTGAACATAGGTCTGCAGAGTGATACCCCAGCGCTGAGGATCCTGGTACATTAGCGCCTGCAGATACAGGGGTGACAACATGGAAGACCATCCTGAAGCATTGCTGCATTCCTTGTAAAAGTATTCAAACTCACTATACTTTTCCAGATTTGTTTATATTACAACCACACGAGTTACCACGTTGTTAGTGAATATTTGCTATTTTATTAGGATTTGATTATTTATTCCCTGTCTTAGTAAGTGCATCTAGGACAGTAGGTCATGTAGAGAAAACAAAGGCCTTCTGTGTGTATTGTTCTGATAAGTAATGTATCAGACTGCCAGGCAGACGGCAGCAAGCAGCAGATAAACAGTACGTTTGGACCTTATCAAACGGATGCCCGGTTTGCTATCGGGCTATCAGAGGCGGCAGGCATCAGGCTGGCAAGAAGAAAACACCCTGGACACTGAAGCTGAGCTTATGCTGTTAGAAGATAAACATTGATTTCTAATTACTATTTAAGGATTTGCATGGGTTACTGGCCTGGTGGCCGTGCTGCTCCTGGGTGGGTTTGGGGTGGACTTGGGGGTCTGGGGAGCAGCGCCCTCTGGCTGGGGGTTGGCCGGTGAGGGTGTCTCTGTTGCCGGTGCCAGTGTGTGGGGGTCATGGTTGGCTGGTGGCTGTTGTGTTCTGCCGTTTTTTCTGTTTTTCTGTGCAGATTCTCATCGCCGATTTCTGGATGGCATTTCAACTTGTTTGCATGTTGGGGTGTCGCGCTGGTGGATGCAGTAGATGGGCTGCATTTCTGGGCCTGATCAGTTATTTGGCACTGGACTTGGCTCTTGGTCTTTGTGAGCTACGAAATATTGGGGTCGGACATTTGACCGATCAGTCGGGCTCGCCGATGGACTGACCGGTCACTCCAAAGTGGGAGATTTGCATTTCTGTGGTGTGTTCGCACCAGTCTGCGGTGGGTATGGTTGGTGTTCTGGAGAGATTTGGGCAGCTGTTCTTTTGGGCTTGCAGAGGGAGTGGGCCAGGGCTACTTTTGGTATATTATTTTATTTTGGAGGATTTCTTCTGGTTGATGGTTTGCTCGCGGGTTGCGGACGGGATCGCCAAGGTCGGATCGCAGGATGGTGGAAAGGCTTTCTGGTGCTGTGCATGAGGGACGGCTTTGTGTCTTTGGTGATCCCTTGTAATAGTCCTACTGTGACTTGTGGCATCGTGGTAGGGCTGCCATCTGCTCCATGCTGCCCGCGATGTGGGTCTCTCCATCATTCATGCGGGGGGGACAGTGTGGCCTGTTTGGTTGGGGTTGGTGGCCGGTGGCTTTGGGCAGTCATTGGGGTTGTCTGCGGGCTGGCAGTGTGCTGGTTCCCACCGGTTCGGTGCAGCTTGTTTTTTTTTTCCTTTCTCTCCTCCTCTTCTTCTTCCCCTTGGGGGGTGGCTCTTTTCAGTCTGCTTTTGGCATGCACTGGTTGTGGGGTTTTGGGGTGTTTGGGGTGGGGCCTTGCCTCTCGCTCTATAGAGGAGGTTCCCTAGTTTTGGCTTGGTGTCCTCCACGTTCGCCGACGGTGCTTGGTTGTCCGCAGGTGCACCTGGAATGGGATTGGCTGGAGGCTGGGGGTGGTGGATGTTGGAGCATCGGTCTGTTCCTGATGGGTATGTCGCCGGGGTTTTGGGCCGGTTCGTGTGCTGGGCTTCCGCCTAGGCACCAGGGTCTTCGATGCGTGGTTGATGCTGGGGGCCTCCTTTGCTGGCGGGAAGGTTGGCCTTGGACAGGGTGAGGGCTGAACTCAACCTGTTTTAAATGCACCTTATAACAACTTGCACCAACACCATACTCGAGCAGGAAGAGGGAGGCTGGTGGGCTTTGGCGGTCTGCTCGTCTCCATCCAAGAGGGTAGGGGGTCCGCCACCTGGGTCCGGGTGCTGGTTGCTCTGCTGGGGAATTGGTACCTTGACCTGGGAGTATAGAGGGTGTATGGGGAGTATGTACAGCGTACATTCTTGTGTCCAGGTGTGCAGGCGAGAGTGTATATGCATAAACCCTAGTTTCTCCGTCAGCAAATTTTCACCTACATGGACACGTACTAACGGAGATGTTTTCCTTTTATACTTCTCCGTTCCCGTGTGAGTCCTACAAAGCAATTCTCCACCAGGCAGCAGGGGGTGCAGGCTTTTTCTGGTGTGTCTGCCTACCATTGCAGTGACATTTCTGGTTGATGAACGTTTTACTTTAGCTTGTAAACACACATCCACTCAAGGAGCAATGGGTGCCAGAGAACACGTTTTTATTGAGCTGGAAAGCTTTTTACTAGGAGTGCAGCTCATTGAATACTCTAAAAATGCATGTAAACAAACAAACAGCGGTCTGTTTTGCTGTTTTCTACCCATCCTAGTTTTCAAAATTGCCAAAGGACCATGCTAGATAAACTCGCCTTGCAATATAAAGCATCTAGTGCCCAAAAGCTGCATTGACTACTAATGACATCGACTATAGAGCACCATTGTGGTGAAATGATCTGGAGCTGATGTTGGACTGACTAATCACAGACATGTGCTCTTCGCTGCGTTCAACGGTTAGTTAAAGAATTGGGCTATACGTGAATGACGGAGTGCCCTTGCGTCAATGGATAATGGCACTGCGTGTCTCCAAACCTTCGCAGATGGAGAAATATAAACTAAGCTTTCGAGGAAGGGAATGTATGACTGTCTGTGTGTTCCTGTGTATCCATCAGGTTGAGTCTTATGCTGCCTCCTCTCCTGGCGCATCTATTTCCCCTACGTCACTCCCCGCCGGTGAATGATGGCTCTGCCCGCTGGTGCGTTGGTGACTCTTCAGTGTCCGGGGCTGGGTGCTCGGGGGGCGTGCCGGTTCATCCCTGGTGCATGCCTGGCCGGGCCTGGGTTGACCGGTGTGCCGGGTCGATTTTTGCACACACAGTTGTTTGGTTAATCATTGTTTTTTTCCCCTGAATGTGAATGTTTCAAACACATAATCATATCCGTTTAGCACCCTTTAATATGATACCACTAAATAAAACCCAGTGAACTAAAGCTTAACTATTTCTTCAGACTGGAGTAATATTAACAGTTTGAAGACTATAGAGTGAGCTTTGGGGTTAGGGTAAGGAGGCCTTCCCAGCAGAAGAAGGGTTTAATTGCTGTAATGTTGAGAAGAGTATAAATAATTTTCAATGAGTAATATTTGGTTAAAGTATAAATAAAAAAAGAAACAAACCATTTTAACACTGATCTTCCTTTTCCTTTTCCTTTTAACAGCTGTCTGCTTCATTTCCCTTTCAGAATCAAAATTCTTGGCTGACTGAAAATACTTTTTAAATTCTGTTCAATACATCGGGATGTGAATTAGTCCTGTTCATCTAAGGAATGAAATAACTTTTTTGGTAATTTGGGGTGGTTTAAATGAACTGAACTGAATAAACCATACAAATGTTCCTGTTAATTACCAGAGGATTGTGTCCACGGACGTCCCTCCATTTGGAAACTGGTTCTGTCTGGACCTGGGACAAACCAGACAAGAACAGAGACAGAGTTCTTCTAAATAAACTTGCTTCCTGTGCTTGTTCTACAAAAACACTGCAACTCTAGGAGTTCAAAAACAATACCTCCAAAGATGGAATAAATAAGGTTCTCAGAGAAGGTTTGTAGACAAACCAAAGTAATTTTTGTTTAAATCCAAAATGTCTTCAACAGAGCCAGCACAATACAAAAGAGAAACAAGCCACTGCTTAGGTTATTTGCTTGAATTTAAACACAGACAGATCTAAAATGTTTACCTGTTTATAGAGAATAAGAATAATCATAAGTTTGATTTAATGGTTTAAGAAGCAATAAATAAATAAATAAAATCTTGGCAAGTTTACTAGATTAAAATAATAAATAACCTTCATATTGTGGTTACAAGCTGATGCTACGAGTTTAATCTTTTCTTTGAGTTTGAGCTTCAGTTGGTCCATAAACAAATCTTAGCAAACAATAACCCATTTTCCCTAATTACTTTAAGTTCCCTCTCCCAGATTCTACCACATCTGTACTGAAACGCTGCTAGTGATGCTGATGTTCTGAACAGGATGATGGGCCCCAAATCAAGTTCTACTTAAGGCCCCATATGACCTTGAGCTGGTGACATGGATTCTACTGATTCATTTCCTACACAGTGAACGCCTGTCAGCTGTCATCTGGGCCGAGGCAGCTGTCCTCTCCATGTCTGAAACCTTGCAAACAGCATGGATTTATTTTCTGTGAGAAATTAAGCGAAATGCAATGAAAGGGATCTCAGTACACTACCACCTGACAGTGTAGAAGCTGGGCCCTCATTTATCAAACATTCGTAGAAACTGTCCTATATTCTATCCTATGAATTAAATTTAGAATGTTTGCACGAACAGTCAAAAGTAGGATTTATCAGATATGTGGTGGCCACTCGTACTCATGTTCCTCCGCAATAATGTGTTGATAAATCCAGGTGCTCGTACCTGTTAACAATCCTTTGCATACAGAAACGCCCTCAATTAACCATATTTGGTAACACCACATCCTCTGACACATGCATGAAAACCTTTCGCTCTTCCTGAAAATAATGGCCAAAAAAAGCAAAATGGCAAAAAAAAAAAAAAGAAAAAAAAAAGGAATTTCAGTTACACAGAGTTCAAGGTGAAACATAAGTGGGGCAAAAAAAAAAAAGAGTAATGATGAATAGACTTTTCATAGTTAACGCCAAATCATTTGAACACAGATAGTTTTTGCCCTCTATCATCATCCTCTGCTTCATGACCACCAACAGTTACATTCCTCCTGCAGACATAGAGAAATGTGTCAAATAATCGTTTCATTTGCTGTTATTCACTTCTATGGAAAAACTTAACTTCTTTGAACAAATTAAATCTGTTAAATTTGTCCTGAACATTGCTGTTTGGTTCTACCAGCCCAGGGGGGTAACCAATAAAAGAACACTGCCTGAGAGAAAGTGACAGAGGCAGTAAATGCGATCGGGACTGTGGAGAGGTTCCTGTTGGAAATAAAGGAAAAAGATGGTTTGAAATCAAACTGAATACAATAAAACGTTCCTCAGCACACAACTGGGCCAGATCTTCTACTGGGGGTGCACAGATCACCTCATTTGACATGCGTGTGGCCATGCGTTATTGGAGACACTGCTTTGGCTGGCATCAGTATGCATGGAGACACCGACAACCTGCTTCCACAGTACAGTTTGCAAACCTTTTACTTATAAGTAAACGACATCCTTTCAAACTGAAACTCAGATTGTGATTCACAGGATCTCCATGTATGATCAGCCCCAAAATGTAATAATTTATTCCTTGGCAAATTTCTGACATTTCCTTAAACTCTAATCCAAATCTGTCCATAACTTTTTGAGTTATTTTGCTAAAAGACAGAAAGACACCAACATGAGCTCTTTGGCAGGGGCGATAAACTGATGAGATAAATATTCCATCAAAGCAAAACTGTTTCAGTGTTGCAGTTCCCCTGTTCTAACACTACATGCTGTGCAAGCTGTTATTATATTTAGGAACACTTCTACGCACATGTACAAGATGGTAAATACCATACAATGCATAAATTTGTTCCTACGCACGAAATACTTACAGATGTGTGCGTAAGTACAGTTGATAAATGAGTGCGCTGGACTTTACTGGGACATACCTCTATGTTGCTTGTTTTGCTGAAATACTCCAAACATGTAGTCTTGCCACTGGCAATATTCCCCTCAACACATATCTGGAATCAGTGGACAGAGACACGCATGTTGGCTTAATGCTTGGAAGGTGAAACCCAATAGAGCAATATAGTAGTCAACTTCGGTAAAGTTAGAAAAATATTCACAGATTTGGCTTTTCCGGATCAATAACTTATCATCGGAGGATTGCTTTTACAAAATTGACACCTCAGTGCAATCACAGCAAGGTAGACTGCGAGCTACAATCATGTGTTTCTCAAAATGAGCTGTCCTGGCCTCTATGCAGAACTTGCTGGTGCTCGAAAGCTCTGCATAGAGGCCAGGACCTGGGGCGCCATAAAGGGGGGGAAAACGATGACGATTCTCGGGGCCCATGACTGAGAGGGGGGCCAGAGAAGCCCCCAATAAAATTGTGGTGCTAAATAAAATGTGATAGTAAAAATTATTAACTTTAAATTATTCTATTTGCTGTTTCCTGGTGTCTAAAAATGTATTAGTTTAGGAAACACAAACGTCCATGGGCCCCTCTCGCCCTCTCGATTATCATAAAATGGTTCAGTCCGCCCAAATTGTATCCAGGCAACACAAACAGCTTCACTTCACTTACAGCGCCGTAGCGGTGACGGAAGACGGAGTGAAAATGCCTCAAAAATCTGGAAGTCAAAAACGCAAAGAGAAAAAAATAAGAGAAGTGAAAGAGGCAAAGGGTCGACAGTATGTTACCCAATATTTCACAAGAAAAGGTGGGTTTGTAAGTAGGCCTAAATTGTTAGTGGACCACACAGGTAGCAAACTTGTAATATTAGGCTAAGGTGGTCAAAATAGCTTAGCTAAAATTTCTCCCCATGTTGGCTCAAGAACCCCCAAATTTTTTATTGTCTCTGTTTTAGGTAACTAATCAATGCAGTCAAACATGCTGTTATATAGACTATCAGTTGGCCTTGCCTCTATCAAAATGATGTCTCGATCGTTCTGAACAGTCAAATGCGATGCACTTAACACTCGAACGTCCACAGGCAGTCATTTCGAACGTTTTGAAATGTGCATATTCAACAACTTTGTCAATTTAAATCATGAAGACTTGCTGGTCCCTGACTTTTCCTAAAACTAGTGAATTTTCATATAAACAACTTTAAATATTTATTGTGTGAAAAAACAGAAATATGATCATTTCTACCACGTCCACAGGCGCTCGTTTTTACCGCACAGGATTTTGCGCTGTTTAAATTGAGTTTGCCGACATGACACCTTGTTCGTTTTAGTGTTAAAGATAATTACCATAGGTTTAAATGTTGCCGTTAAATGACTGCTGTGGTGCGGTGGCCGTTCTAGTGTTAAAAGTGCATGATAAGCTAACTCAATTTTCTCCCCATGTTAGGTCAAGAAAACACTGGAAAAAAATAATACACAGTTTTAGTTAAATGTTCAATGCAGTCAAAGGCACTTTGTCAAAATCGTGCCACGTTCCGAACAGAGTCTAGTGAACCAGCTGCAGCAACTGGATGGCTGTCTCCCAACCCCTAACTCCAGCATCTGCTGAATCAGCCCCTGCGCTCCCACATGAAGAAGAAGGTGAGCGGCTATTAGTATTCGTTTAATGGCAACACATTAATGTCTGAAAGTGATATACACAAAATATAAGAGGCAACTGTAGTGGAATAGATTGGCTATAGGAATTGCTATATACTTATATACATTTTTGAAATTTTATATGGCCATTTTGTTTTATGGATGTGTTTTCTTGCTAAGATTGTTTTTCACCACCGATTATAATTCCTGCTTTTTAAATTGAAGAGTTTTATTTTGAATTTTCAGTGTCAGTGTTGAAGCAAATAAATATAAATACATTTCATTGTATTAAGAGTGCTCAGTGTTTCCGTCACATTTCAACTGTCATGTTAAAAATATTAGGTTAGATTAGATTAACTTTATTATCATTGCCAGTGTACAGTACAAATATGTACAGTACTGTGGCGGTTTTGGGGAGGGGCCAACAGGGGCCGGTGCCCCTGTAAAACTGAACCCGGACCCCCCTGTTGCCCCCCCTCCAAACCAAAAAGCTTTGGCATCGACCGTATCGACCTGATGTGACAGGCGGAACAAATGCGTGTTGCACTTGGTTCCAGTCGGCCCCCTTGGAGCGTTACACGCCAGAAGCTCACTGACTGTTGCGCGGGAAAAAGGGAATACGTCTACAGAACCGAAGTTGTGCAACAAGAATTACTGCTGAGATTTAAGGTAAGCAAAGCTAGTATCTTTTGTGTAACTGTTATAAAGTAAGACTTCTGGTCAGGTAATGTTGTTGACTGCTTTATTCTGAGCTTATACCATTCACAGTAAACCACAGCAACTCTTCTTTTACTAAAACACTGAGCGTATTTTCAAGATTGAAACATATCACTCCGCCTTCTCTCTTAATTATTTTACAATAGTAACGCAACAGTAACATTTTTTATCGTCAGTAATGGTAAAGGCGTAGTAAAGATTTAAAGAGGAATTTGTTAGAATCCGAAGTGAACATGTTCTCCAAACATTCCAGAAACATAGAAGAAAGTTCAAACTTAGTTTGTTCAGAGATCAAGAAGACTCTCCACACACTTGACTAACTTTAGTTAACAGAACCCAGAGCACAGATCACCTCATTTGACACAAAGGCTCACTATATCACAACACAAATCCAAGCAAGCCAGCACCTATCAAATGTAATATTTATATTATGGTTTGATGATGTTGTGTATTCCTCTCATTTGCTTTTTTTGGTCAATAGTTCAAAATGAGGAGAAAAAGAGACATTGCGTCCTATTTCTGCCCCCAAAACAAAGAATTACAAGGCAAATGTTGAGACAGAGACTTTATATGCACATTTCTTTCCCATAGTTTTCTTTTTTTCTGATTGATTTACTTGCTTTATTTGTAAATTTCCTGATTTAACTTTTGTTATTGTGTAGTATTTGCAAATTTAGTCATGCCAATAAAGCTTATTGAAATTTAGAGAGAGAGCAGCTTTAGGAAATGTGCACTTTAATGAATGTTCCCAACATTTACACAATACAGAGTGGATACCCTTTTATAAACATGTGTGGATTAGTATAACAAGTTTACCTTTTCTTTTGTGTGTGTGTGTGAGTGTGAGCGAGAGTGTGTGTCTTCATAGAATATATATTTACATGTATTGGGTTTGTCTCTCTCCACAGGTAGCAAATGTAGAGAAGACCCACCGATGCAGCCAAACCTTAAATTGTTCCCAAGAACTTTGATAGGGGACAGAAGGAGGAGCTTCAAGGCAACCTGGTACCACATCTACCCCTGGCTTGAGTATTCAAAAAACTCGGACTCTGCGTATTGTTACGCATGCAGACATTTTAGCCCTCCTAATAGTCCTGACATCGTCTTTGACTCGCCATCTGAATTCAAAAACTGGAAGAAGGCAAGCTTTAAAGTGGGGGGTTTTGCAATGCATGCAAGATCTGAGAGGCACAAACAAGCTATGATTAGCTGGCTGGATTATCAGAAAGCTGCAGCAGCTAATGCAACACTGGTAAATGTCTTAAACAAGGAACACAACAGACAGATCAGAGAAAACAGGGAATACATAAAAACTATAGGGTAAGTGTTGCTACTTACTGCCACTCAAAGCATGGCCCATAGAGGTCACAATGAGTCTGTAGACTCTGATAACAGAGGGATCCTCATGGCAATTCTAGAGACAATTGCTAACTATGATAAAGGTGTTAAAAAAAGATTAACTTAATTTCATAATGCAAAGTATACAAGCAAAATAACCCAGAATGAGGATCTGGATTGTTTAGCGGACATGGTTTGAACTGAAATTACAGAAGAAGTCAATCAATCAATCAAATTTTATTTATATAGCGCCTTACAACAGCCAAAAGGTGCCCAGGGCGCTTTCCAGAGTTAAAACACAAATAAAACAAGAGCCCCAGTAAATGGCACTAAATAAAAACATAAAAAAAAAAAAATACAAACAGTAATCGAGACAGTGGCTACGTATCGAAAGCTTGTCGAAAAAGATGTGTTTTCAACTGTGATTTAAAAACACCCAACTCAGAGTTGCTTCGAAGCTGTACTGGAAGTGCGTTCCACAACTTTGGGCCTTGGACAGAAAAGGACCGGCCTCCAAACTTTTTGTAATTGTACTTGGGCTTGACCAGTGCGATGTGATTAGAGGAACGCAGAGTTCTGGTTGATTGGTAGATGATTACCAGCTCAGCGAGGTAGGCAGGGGCCAGACCATTGATGGCCTTGAATACAACCATCAGGATCTTATACTCCACTCTGAACCGGACTGGAAGCCAGTGGAGAGAGCGGAGGACTGGGCTGATGTGAGAGCATTTTGAGGTGTTGGACAGGAGATGTGCTGCAGCGTTCTGTACCAGTTGAAGCCGGTTAAGGAGTGATTGATTAAGTCCAGTGTAGAGGGCATTGCAATAGTCGATCCGCGAGCTGATGAAGGCATGGACAGCCTTTTCGAGGTCAGCCCGGGACAGGAAGGATTTGACCTTGCTGAGTAGCCTTAGCTGGTAAAAGCTTGCCTTCACTACTGCACTTATTTGTTTTCCAAACAACATACCACTGTCAAAGATAACACCCAGGTTGCGCACTGTCAGAGCAAACTGAGGTGTTAGAGGACCAAAACTGGGGGAGCTGTTGGGTGAGTCCGGGGTGAACAGAATGTACTCAGTCTTTCCTTCATTCAGGTGGAGGAAATTCTGGGAAAGCCAATGTTTGATATTGTGAATGCAGTTATAGAGAGGATCCAGTGCAGAACGGTTACTCAGAACCACAGGGAGGTAGATCTGAAGGTCGTCTGCATAAAAGTGAAAACAGACATCGTGGTTTGAGATGAGTTGACCAAGTGGCAGCATATAGAGCGAGAACAGAATAGGACCAAGAATGGCTCCTTGCGGGACACCGGATGATAGAGGGGCGGCTGAAGAGGAAGAGTCTTTTAGCATAACGGAAAAAGTTCTATTTGTAAGGTATGATGAAAACCATCTGAGAACCACGCCCTGCAGACCGACAGAGTGTTTGAGTCGGGAGATGAGGACGGCATGATCCACGGTATCAAAAGCAGCGGTCAGGTCTAGCAAAACCAGAACCATAGAGCTTTTACTATCCAGGGCTGTAAGAATGTCATTGTGGACCCTAAGTAGTGCAGATTCAGTGCTGTGTCTGGACCTGAAACCAGACTGAAATTTATCAGCTATGGCATGCAGCTCAAGATAAGATTGAAGCTGGGAGACAACAAGCTTCTCCATCAGCTTAGACAGGAATGGCAGATGAGAAATTGGGCGGAAGTTGGACAGTATGGAAGGATCGAGGTTGGGTTTTTTGAGCAGCGGTCGGACAATGGCATGCTTGAGAGCAGAAGGAACAGTGCCCAAACTAAGACAACTGTTTATAAAGGAGACAAGGCAGGGGCCCACAGTGTCAATGGCCTCCTTCATAATCCTAGTAGGAACAGCATCTAGAGGGCAGGTGGTAGCTTTCAACTCATGGACGGCTTTTTTGAGGCCCACAAGGGTAACTGGCTCAAAATTCTCCAGCACACATTGCGCCGCTTGTGATGAAATGATAGCAGCAGGGATTTGTGTGATGGCTTGCCGGACAGACAAAACCTTGTCCAAAAAGTACAGTTTAAATGTGCTACAGGTGTGTTCAGAGATATCATTTAAACCAATTGACACCGGATTTATCACAGAGTTAATAGTGCTGAAGAGGATTCCAGGGCGATGGCTATTGCTGTTGATGAGATTGGAAAGGTACCGTCCTTTACTTTCCTTCACTGCTCTCTGATAAGTGGAAAGACTGTCTCTAAACAACTCCAGTGACACCTGCAGCCTATCCTTCTTCCATTTACACTCAGCCTGTCTACACCAGCGCCTGAGGGCCCGAGTTGTGTCATTGAGCCAGGGGTCCGACGGGCCTTTGGAACCCATTACCTTGTAAGGGGCAACAGAGTCCATAATCTGGGAGCAGATGGTACAAAAGGAGGAGAGGAATAGGTCAGGACACAGAGGCAACGCAAAATCAGCAGTAGAGCAGAGATCAGAGGCAGTAAAGGCAGCAACAAAGTCATTAACTGTAGAAGAGGTAATGATTCGTCGACCTTGGGGGGCAGAGGATGTGGGTGCAGGTGGAGCAGCACGGATGTCAAACCGTATGAGAGAGTGATCAGATACGGGAAAATCCAGGACCTCACAGATTGACACTGTCACCCCACGCGAGATGATGAGATCAAGAGAGTGACCTAATTTATGAGTTGGGCAGGATATGGACTGGGTTAGATCCAGTGAATGGAGAAGTGCCTTAAAGTCATTGGCAAATTTATCAGAGGAACAGCAAACATGGACGTTGAAGTCACCGCAGATTAGGATGTTGTCAAATTTTGGCATGAACTCTGACAGAAACTCAGAAAAATCATTTAAGAAATCCTTGTTTAATTTGGGCGGCCGGTAGATTATTGCACATAAAATAGGAGAGGGCAATATGAGCACAAACATTTGTAACTCAAAGCTGGAAAACCCTCTGGTGGACAGCTGGCGGCATTTCATAGACTGCTTGTATGCGGTGGCTATCCCGCATAAGTGAAAAGCAGTGAAGTCTTCAGCATCATGGCTCTCTTTACTAGAGAAACTTTACGTGTTCACATCTGGATCAGCTGTTCATCCTAAATGGCTAACTATACAAAGAGAGATGTATGAAGGGGCACCAAGAGAACTTCAGCGATTAAGTGACACACGTTGGGCATGCCGATTTATAGCTCTACGTAACATTATGGATCGACTGCCTGCCCTCAAGCGGCTCCTGCAAGAGATAGTCCAAGAACGTAATGGTGAAAGATCTGTTGACTTCAAGGTTGATTAACTGTCATGCTTCTCACCTGATATCTATCAGTGGTCATGTCACTCACCTGTGCTGCTTGCGTATATATTCCAGCCTCTGACCTCCATCCAGTGCCAGATCGTCTGTTGCCTCATCACAGCGTTCCAGCAATTATCTAAAGCCAAAGCCGATCTAGTGTATGACCAAATTTCTGTCCTTCAACTACGACTTCTGCCTAATGCCTGTCGGACTAATTCGCTGCCATCCGTTTCTGAACCACGTTAATCCCTCCTGTTTCGTCCCTCTGAACTTTATGACCTCAAGTCAATCGCCTTCTCGCCTTCCTCATTGTCAACGTCCTGGATTGTCCGCCCCGCCTGTGCCCCGGCTGTACACCTTTTACTATTGCTCAAACTCCATGTTAACCGCATTAATTCATCAAGGGGTAGTTCCCGGATCCCACTCTGGACAGCTTCTCCCTCCTCTGCCAACTGGTAACCCGTTTCCTTACCTTTGTTTCCTGCAGCTCCCCTTCCGGCCGGTTGTGGGCCAAGTTCAGTGGGAGAGTGAAGCTCTGGGGGTAAATATTCAGCTCAAAGTCATTCTGAGATCCACTATTCAATTTGTGATAGTAACTTTGTCCTTTTCTACTTCTTAGAGTCTGACTCTGGAGTGGAGAGACGAGCAGGGTCTGCTGCCTGCAAACTGTCCCTAAATAAAAGATCTGTTTTCATTCATTTGCCTGGTGTTCTTATCTGGTCCTTTGTTCTGAGATCATTACAGAATGATCTGGCCATAACATGGACCATACACCAAAGCAGGATTGGCGTACTCGTGTAGAGACGTCAATTGTAAAATTAGAAGATAACATCCAAGAGATTATTAGATCTGTTCATGATCTGTCTCTCCCTCCGGCAGGTCCTTCAGGCGCTTTTCAGTTGGCCTCCGTGCCCTCTCTTGTTCCACCCAACCACAAGCCTTGTTTAACCCCACTGGAACGCTTTAAGGGGGAATCTTCCCAGTGCAGGTCTTTTCTCTCAGTGTAGCATTATTTTTGAACTCCAACCCTCATCCTTACCCACAGAGAGGTCCAAGGTGGCTTTTGCCATTTCCCTGTTGTCAGATAAGGCTAAGTTATGGGGAACAGCAGAGTGGGAGAGGGATTCTGCAATCTGTTACTCTTTTAGAGATTTTGCTGATGAATTGACCAGGGTGTTTGACCCGATCCTCCCACAAAGAGAGGCAGCTAGGGGGTTGTGGTCTCTTAAACAGGGCAGTAGACCAGTGACCGACTACATGATTGATTTTCACACTTTTTCTGCAGATAGCAGATGGAACAGGGAGGCTCTTTGCGATGCCTTTTACTAGGGCCTGTCCGAAGAAATTAAGGATGAGGTGGCCACATGGGACCCCCCCAGGTCCTTGGAAGCGTTGAAGGAGTTAGCCTGCCGCATAGACCTTAGATTACGTGAAAGGCGGCGTGAGAGACCTTGTCCATCACAATCTACTCACCGTCCTTACTCAGATCCCCACCAGTTTCCCCACCAACCTCTGTTCCCCAAGTCATGGATGAGCCCATGCAGCTAAGAAGAGCCAGGATAACTCCCCAGGAACGTTCCCGACGTCTTCTTAATCACCTGTGCTTTTACTGTGGAGGGGAGGCTCACACAGTGAGCAACTGTCCGGTAAAAGTCGGGGCTCAGCAGAAGGGAAAGGGTTCCTGCTGAACCAAGTTAAGATCTCACAGACCCTCTCCAGACCTATGATCAAGGCTCACATCCAGGTGCAATCTTTAACCATGCCTGTCCAGGTTTTTATCGACTCTGGTTCCGATACTGAATTCATTGATGTGGGAGTAGTCACAAGGCTTAAGCTGCCGGTGATATCCCTTAATGCTCCTAGGATGGTCTACGCTATTGATGGACGCCTACTTCATTGGACTACCACCAGGACTAAGCCGGTGTCCCTGTTCATCGGGGGAAACCATCAGGAGAAGATTAGCTTTCTAGTTATTGAATCACCGGAAAACCCTGTCATTCTAGGGTTTTCATGGCTCCAGAAGCATAATCCCCAGATTGACTGGAACTCGGGGAATGTTTTGGGGTGGAGCCCATCCTGTTCCACTTTGTGCCTGGCAGGGGCAGGAACCAGCCATCCTTCGACTCTTGACAGCGAGGACATCTATCCAGACTTATCTAGGGTACCTCATGTCTACCACGATCTCAAAGAAGTGTTCAACAAATTTAAAGCCACCTCTTTGCCCCCCCACAGACCTTACGACTGTGCAACAGATTTACATCCGGGCTCCACACCTCCTAGAGGACGACTTTTTTCCCTATCTGCCCCGGAACAACAGGCAATGGAGAAGTATGTATCTGAGGCATTAGCTGCTGGTCTTATTCGGCCTTCATCTTCCATTTTTTCCAAAGACATTGCAAGTGCTTCATGTCCGGTCAGTACTTCTCTGCCTACTTCAGAACCACCTATTTGTCAAAGCAGAGAAATGTGAATTTCATAAGCCTAGCGTCTCCTTTCTTGGCTTCATTCTCTCCCCTAACCCCCTTGAGATGGACCCCTCCAAGGTCTCCGCAGTACATGATTGGCCTCTTCCCCAGGATCGCAAACAACTTCAAAGGTTTTTAGGGTGTGCACATTTTTACAGGCGGTTCATCCGGGGCTTTAGTTCGATTGCAGCCCCATTGCATTCCCTTATCACCTCTAAAACCCAGTTCAAGTGGAATGAGGAAGCGGAGGCTGCTTTTAGCCGACTAAAGGAGGTTTTTACTACAGCTCCAATTCTGTCTTCCCCTAACCCTAAACTCCAGTCCATAGTGGAGGTTGACGCCTCAGATTCCGGCGTTGGGGCAGTTTTATCTCAAAGAAGTCCTAAGGACTCCAAGGTCCATCCCTGCGCTTTCTTCTCACGCCGGCTGACTCCTACCGAGCGAAACTATGATGTAGGAAATAGGGAACTGCTGGCAGTGAAGTTGGCTCTAGAAGAATGGTGGCACTGGTTGGAGGGTCCTGAACACCCATTCATTGTGTGGACCGATCATAAGAATCTTGAGTACATTCGTACGGCAAAACATTTAAACCCCTGCCAGGCAAGATGGTCTCTTTTCTTTGGAAGGTTTAACTTCACTCTCGCTTACAGGCCAGGCTCTAAAAACACCAAGCCAGATGTGTTGTCTTTCCTACCCTCTCCAGACCTAGAGTCATCTCAGGATGATTTCATTCTCTCCCCGCATCTGAGGTTGGCAGTCACTCGGTTGGGATTGGAGGAGGAGGTCATCAATAGTCACATACGACACCGTCCTCCCAAAGGGTGCCCCAAGAATCGTTTGTTTGTTCCAGAACACTTAGTTTCAAAAGTTATAACCTTTTGCCATGCATCTAAGTTGTTCTGCCATCCAGGTGTGACAAAGACCATTGTTGTAACTATTAATAATAAAAGTTTTTGTCTGGTTTTCTGAGCATCAATAATTATAATCAATAATTTAATATTAATATAATTATTGATGACATTCGAGTTTAACCTGTTTATTAAAGATATAAGGGCACCAATCTCATAAATGATATAATTTTAATTAAACCAGACTGTCAGTCTCTCTGAAAAGGCGTAGAGTTCATCCTTGGGGTTAAAACAAACTTCACAGCACACACTGAAATAGCACAGGAAACTTCTCGTTACTTAAGGGAATTTATTAATGAAATAGGTCAACCTTACAGATTACATTTCATTCATAATTTCCATCTATTCTAACGCATGCAAAAATATAGAACAAAGTTAACGTCGAGAGAAGGGGCCGTGTGTGTGCGGCTGTGTGTGTGCAGCTGTGTGTGTGTGTGTGTGTGGGAGACAGCGAGCGAATGAGGGGGAGGTTCAGCTCACCCCTTCAATGCGATAAATAACTTATCAATTGGCGCGATCGGTTCACAAAGGAAGACAAAGGAAGACAAAGGCTAGTTTCATTAGCAATGGTGGCTTGGACAAAGGAAACGGGGGCGACGGAGAAAGGGGATCTACTGAGTCCACGCGACCTGTCTAAACAGACACACGCTGACCGCAGCGGACAATAAACAAACAAGGAAATAATACAATATAATATACTGCTTCTGGTTGCAACCAAAGTCAAATAATAAAACACAAAAAGCATGCACATTCAGGGTCGGTGTACAGCGACAGACAACCAAGAATAACAGTGGTTAACAAGTTGACAGACTTATTTTAACCAACAGAAAACGGATATTACCCATTAAGACCTAATTCTCATCTACCCAGACCGAGAGATATAAATCAGTTTAATCCTACTTGGTGGGGGCAGCTCTCCACAGTCCACGACGAAGAACGTAGATAGTGTCCAGTTTAAAGGAGCGGTTTGCGCAAAACCGAGGTCAGAAAAGCGGGCGTCCGACTTTAGGCGCTGAGGGACTCAGGGCCGGTTTCAATAGAGCTCAGATGGCCAGCGGACTACCTGGTACAGGAAAGTCTGTTTGCTCGGCCAATTCACTTCAAAGTTTAAAAGGGAAGTTCTTCCTGGTCCAGCAGGTTTGAACGGAAAAAGGGAAAATGCTAGCAGTGGATTAAAGCGTCTCCTAACGGCACCGCTTGGGGACCAAAAGACGAAGATTTCAATCATTGCGCTGCTTTTATCAACTCTGTGATGTCATCACTGGCCACAGACCAATAAGAATGGGTTGAGGTCAGCGCAATGGGTGCTGGGAGATTCAGTTCGTTCAGTGACAGGATGCTGGGAGATGCAGTTCGTTCAGTGACAGGATCCTGGGAGATCCAGTTCGTTCAGTGAAAGGATGCTGGGAGATCCAGTTCGTTCAGTGAAAGGATGCTGGGAGATCCAGTTCGTTCAGTGAAAGGATGCTGGGAGATCCAGTTCACTCAGTGAAAGGATTCTGGGAGATCCAGTTTGTTCAGTAAAGGCCATAGCCTCAACTCCATGCCTGTGGTTCAGAGCCAGTTTTGGTGGCCATCTCTAAGAAGAGACATCCAGGAATATGTCGCTGCTTGCCAAGTCTGTGCTCAAGTTAAATCTTGACGACGCCCTCCTGCCGGTCTCTTACTCCCGCTATCTATTCCTTGGCGTCCTTGGTCACATTTATGCATGGGTTTCGTCACTGGTTTGCCCAAGTCTAGTAACTACACTGTCATACTTACAGTTGTCGACAGGTTCTCCAAGATGGGCCATCTAATTCCATTTTACAAACTCCCTACAGCCAAGGAGATGAGAGAGATTCTGGCCAAGGAGGTCTTCAGATTACATGGCCTACCAGTTGACATTGTCTCTGATCAAGGACCACAGCTTGTCTCCCGTTTTTGGGGTGATTTTTTCTCCCTCCTCAACATTAACATCAGTCTCTCATCTGGCTTCCACCCACAATCTGATGGACAGACAGAGAGAGCAAACCAGGAGATGGAGACCAAGCTCCGTGCTCTCTGCTCGCAGGACCCATCTAAGTGGTCCCAAAATCTGCAGTGGGTTGAGTATGCCATGGATTACCTGCCGTCCAGTGCCACTGGGTTGTCTCCCTTTTATGTCGTCTATGGTTTTCAACCCCCACTATTCTCTGTTCAGGAACGGAATGCTATGGAAACATAGACGGCAGTCTGCTCATCGATGTTTCCGCGCTTGGAGAAAAGCTCGCTCTGCTCTACTCGGGACCTCAGCCACCTACGTTAGGATGGCCAACAGACGGCGCTCTCCTGCTCCCCCATATCAAGTTGGTCAAAGGGTCTGGCTTTCCACACAGAACCTACCTTTGAAGCTGGAGAACCGGAAACTGGCTCCCATCTCTGAAGTAATCAACCCAGTGGCAGTCAGGTTACAGCTTCCACGTTCCCTTCGGGTTCATCCCACCTTTCATGTGTCACGCATTAAACAAACCAGGCTCTCTGAACTGGTTTCCCCCCGCCAGACCCCCTCCACCCGCCCGGGTCATCGTTGGTAGCCCCCACCTACACTGTCCACTGCCTTCTCTGTTCCAGGCGTTGGGGTCGTGGTATTAATTACCTGGTGGACTGGGAGGGTTACAGCCCGGAGGACGCTCCTGGGTTCCTGCTCGTCATGTTCTGGATCGGCCTATGGTGTCTGCTTTTCATCATGATCACCCTGATTAACCTGGAGGGCCGTCAAGAGCCGTCCCTTAAGGGGGGGATTCTGTCAAGGTTGATTACCTGTCATGCTTCTAACCTGATATCTATCAGTGGTCATGTCACTCACCTGTGTTGTTTGAGTATATATTCCAGCCTCTGACCTCCATCCAGTGCCAGATCGTCTGATGTCTCGTCACAGCGTTCCAGCAATTATCCAAAGCCAAAGCCGATCTAGTGTATGACCAAGTTTCTGTCCTTCGACTACAACTTCTGCCTAATCTCTGCCGGACTGATTCGCTGCCATCCGTTTCTGAACCACGTTAATCCCTCCTGTTTCATCCCTCTGAACTTTATGACCTCAAGTCAATCGCCGTCTTGCCTTCCTCATTGTCAACGTCCTGCATTGTCCGCCCCGGCTGTACACCATTTACTATTGCTAGTGTTTGGAGAAACAAAACTTCTCTCTGATATGCTACAGGCCTCGTCTCTTGATATTTCAAAAGCTGTAGATTTAGTTGAAGCTTTAGTCCAGACATTAAATGACTTCAGGCAGGAGTTGTTTTTTGATAATGTTTGTAATGAGGTGTTGAACATTTCTGGACAATGTGATGCAACACAGCCACCGACAAAACGACAAAAAATATTAAGCTCTAAACTCGGTGAGCACTGTGTGATGACAACTGTTGGTCAGAGAGAGTTGGAACGAGGTAAAGATGGGTTTCACACAACCTTCTTCAACCCTATCATTGATTCAAATTCAAAAATACTCTATTGATCCCAGAGGGAAATTAAGTGTTGGTATAGCTCATATAATTAATTCTTTAAGGAGTTGTTGTAGATGATGATGCCTGTGGGCAGGAAGGATTTCCTGTAGCGGTCTGTATTGCAGCGAAACTGAAGAAGTCTCCGACTGAAGAAGCTCTGTTGTTGTATGACAGTCTCATGAAGAGGATGCTCAGGGTTGTCCATAATTTTTTTTATTTTATGAAGAATCCTTCTATGCATTATCATCTCCAGATGTTCCCCAGTTGTCCCAAGAACAGAACCAGCCTTCTTTATCAGGTTGTTGAGCCCTTTTAAACCCCTTGCTCTGATGCTGCTACTCCAACAGATGACGGCTGAAGAGATTACACTCTCCACAACAGACTTGTAGAAGATCTGCAGCATTTTGCTGCAAACCTTGAAGGACCTTCCTCAAGAAGTACAGTCTGCTCTGTCCCTTCTTGTAGACTGCTTCACTGTTCAGTCTCCAGTCCAGTCTATTGTCAAGGTGAACTCCGAGGTAAATATAATCCTCAACCACCTCAACTTCTTCTCCCATGATGGAAACAGTGTTTGACTTATTCCTGTTTCTTCTGAAATCTACAATCATCTCCTTTGATCTGTTCACATTCAAGGTGAGACGATTGTTTCCACACCATGTCACAAAACGGTCCACCAGCTCTCTGTATTCAGCTTCTTGTCCATCTCTTATACACCCGAAAATTGCAGAGTCATCTGAGTATTTCTGCAGATGAAAGGTCTCTGATTTGTACTGGAAGTCTGAGGTGTACAGAGTGAAAAGGAATGGTGAGAGTACGGTCCCCTGTGGTGCTCCTGACCACCTGGTTTGACACACAATTCTTCAGTCTCACAAATTGTGGTCTGTTGGTCAGGTAGTCATTGGTCCAGGCTATTGTTGAGGGCTCCACCTGTGTGTTCTGGAGTTTCTGACAAAGCAAATCAGGCTGAATTGTGTTAAATGCACTGGAGAAATCAAAGAACATGATGCTGCCTGCTTTGTCCAGATGACAGTGGGTTGGTTGAAGCAGGTGGATGATGGCATCTTCAACTCCAACTCCACAGCAATTAGCAAACTGCAGTGTGTCCTGATACGTTCTTGTTTGCCTACTCAGGGGTGCCAACAGGAGTCTCTCCAGGACCTTCATGATGTGGGATGTCAGGGAAACAGGTCTATAGTCATTGATGACTGATGGGTGAGTTCTTTTTGGTACTGGAACAAGGCAGGATGTCTTCCACGACACTGGAACCTTCTCCTGAGTTAGGCTAAGGTTGAAGAGGTGCTGCAGAATCCCACAGAGCTGCTCTGCACAGGCCTTCAGGACTCTTCGGCTGACACCATCTGGACCTGCAGCCTTGTTCCGGTTCAGTTTCTCCAGCTTCCTCTTCACTTGACTTTTGGAGACAGACAAGTGGGAGGGGGAGGCAAAGGGGGTAGCAGCATTTCCTGACTTGGTTGAAGTCAAACTTGTTGAATCAGAAGAGTCCATGGCTGAGGTGAAGGATAAAATATCTGAGGTGTAACAGGAAAGCTGTTGATCAGAGGAGAGTGGGATGTCTGTTCGGCTGGGAACAGGAATGGAGGATGCTGAGCTAGTTCCTGAACTGAACCTGTTGAAGAATGTGTTCAGTTCATTGGCTCTGTCCAGACTACTAAATATCCAATCCTTCCTGTCCTTAAAGCCTGTGATCTTTCTCATTCCTGACCAGACATCTCGGATATTGTTCCTCTGTAGTTTGTTCTCCAGCTTCTTCCTGTATGCCTCCTTGCTGTCTCTGATCTTGACCTTAAGTTGCTTCTGTATACTCCTCAGTAATTCCCTTTCTCCCTCCCTGAAGGCTCTTTTTTTCTTGTTTAGCAGTTCCTTCAGGTCACTAGTGATCCAGGGTTTGTTATTAGGGAAGCATCTCACTGTTCTGGTGGGGATGATGTTGTCCACACAGAAGTTTATATAGTCAGTCACACACTCAGTCATGGCGTTGATGTCCTCTCCATGTGCTTGGCAAAGAGTCATCCAGTCTGTGGTTGCAAAACAACCCTGCAGGGATTCTTCAGCTTCCTGTGACTCACAGTTTTCTTTATAACAGGTTGCCTCTGAGCAAGTGGTTTATATTCTGAACAGAGAAAAACAAGATTTTGATCTGATTGTACCAGAGGAGGTCTTGGTTTAGACATGTATGCATCATTTACATTTGCATAAAACAAATCCAAGGTCCTGTTTTCTCTTGTAGAGAAGCTGACAAACTGTTGAAATGTTGGAAGTGTAGTAGAGACCGAGGCATGATTAAAATCACCAGATATTGCCACAAATGCATTGGGGTGCTGTGTCTGTAGCTTAGCAACAACGGAACTGCTGACATCACATGCATTGTCGGCAACGGCTGAAGGTGGAATGTAAACAACTGCCAAAATTACACTGGTGAACTCTCTTGGTAAATATTATGAACGAAAACTTACTGCCAAGAGTTCGACATCTGGGCTGCAGAGAAGACACTTCACAGTAACATGTCCTGGATGACACCATCTGTTGTTGACAAGCACTGCTACTCCACCTCCTTTTCTTTTCCTGTCGTTTTCAGATCTCTGTCTGCTCGTACAGTCAGGAAGCCTGGCAGAGAGACGTTGGAGTCGGGGAAATGATTTAGCAGCCACGTCTCAGTAAAACACACAACGTTGCATTCCCGGTACTCTGGCTGGGCTTGGAGTTCATCCATCTTGTAAGCCAGTGATCTCACGTTCCCCATTATGATCGATGGAAGAGATGGCTTGAACAACCTCTTTATCTGTCTCCTTTTCGCTCCTGCTCTGCATCCACGTCTCCTCCTTAACTCATCAGGGACTTGTGGCCTCAGTTGAGGTATTATTTTAGCTTTTGCGATGTTAATCAGCTGCTCCCGGCTGTAAACCACATTCTTGCCATGGTTACGTATCATAACAAGTTGTCAAAAAGTGAAAGATTTACAGCAAAAATCCTTCCAGCTCCACAGCACCAAAAACTAGAAAGTATACAGGTCAAAAAATGCAATCTTGCTCAAGAAAAAAGAGGAACCAATGCAAAAAAACAAAACTTAAAGGAGCACGGGGCAAAATGAAGAAACGAAGCTCACAAGTGACACGGCCGGTGCTGCAAGGAACTGCAGCCAGCCGCACTGGAGCGCGCACAAACGCTTCACAAAAAACATACCTCTTCACAGTGGCATACTTTTTCTTAGTGCCACTTTTTAGTGGGTTGTGAGTCGTCCTTGGTCGTTTCCCAGTTGCAGAAGAATCCATTCTCACAATTGAATCAATGGAGGTCTGCGACCATTTTTCTTCCTCTTTTAAAGCTGTCGAGAACGCACACGCAGTGTAAATTGACTTCACACCGGAAGGACAGCGCGGGAAATTCGGGCCCCGAACTTCAGCGCATTTTGCAGCACACAGCCAGTTTAAGAAAATTGAACAATACGTGGGTGGGCTCATTCTTTTTGGTTTATAACGCTTCATCACCCAACAGCATTAAAAAACTGGACATGCATGTTTATTTTATTTACAAATCCTGCCCCATGTTCCTTTAATATGTAGCCAACAGAGTCACTCCAACATGCAGCCACCCAGAGCAGCGCAATTCCAGATCTGATGCTCAGTGAGATTAACAGGCGTTTTTCCAAGACAAACTGTGACATAATGAACAGCATCCAGGCTCTAAACCCTAAAAATGATGCATTTCTAAAATAGACAGCTCTGTACTCATTTGCTCGATTGTATGATTCAAGTATTGAGGATTTGGGGCATGAACTGCATTAGTTTAGCAGGATCTTGGACAGGTAAATACAGGCCATACCACGTAATACCACCAAAGCCAATGAGCACTTTGCATTCCAGCCAGGAAACTTAAGGGGAAATAAATATAGCGAAGCGTAGCAAAAATAGAGCGATACCGGCCAAAATAAAGAGAAATATCACCGCGGAGAGAAGGACAGATTCAGGCCAAGAGAAGGAGAAACAGCGGCCAGAAGGAGAACTGTGGAAATAGTTAGAGCTAAGAAGAGAGGGAGAAACAGACGACCAGGAGGAGAAATGCCGGCGGAGAAAGTTTGAGCTACAGGCGGAAAGACGGAGAAAAAGGCGACCAGAAGGAGAAATACAGGCGGTGAGGAGTGATACAGGCAGAGAAAAGGAGAAACAGAGAGGTGAGACAGAGGAAAAGAAAAAAAACTGATAGTTCAGACGGAGAAGGGGAGAGAAACAGGCAAGTGAAACGGTAAAAGCAGAAAAATAACAAATGGCAGACTCTAAAAAACACTAAGTGGACAGTTAAAATAGAGCATTTAATCCGGAATGGACAGAGTCCTTTCTTTTTGTACTTCCCACTGGTGACACAAAACCTGTTTGTCTCATATGTTAAGAAACTGTGGCATTTATTAAAAGTGGCACCGTGAAACGCCATTATGAGACAAAACATAAACATTTTGAACAATCAATCTTATGTTTGAGACAGTTTAGTCCACATTTGAAAAATAAAAATTTTAACATTTATTCTTTCTACATTTATTGTTTTCTGAAGTTAGTTTGTGAACATGCACAGCTGCTATGTCTTATTTTCTTATTTACATGTTAGTTACCCTACTTTTATATTTAGTAAATGAGAGAACATTACACACTTGAGAAATCATATATACATGTTAAGTACTTTGTGACAATAAATGTCAAAAATATTTCAATTACAATGAATTAATTTCATTTGATAGGCTAATCAAGAAAGCAGATGTTGATACAAGTGCTAAGATACATAAATATATAGTATCACACTAAATTATAGGTCATTATGATCTTCCGGACCTTGGCCTCAAAAAATTTTCTCGGACTTGACCTCTTTAAATTTCATTTGATTACCCCTGATCTAGACTGACCTTACAAAGGCTATAGTGGATGCACTTGTTTTATTTTGTATTCATTGTCAGTATTGTTACTGAAATAAATACCAATACTTTGTTTTATGCTGAAATAGCTATGTCGAAGGCTTGAACACGGCATTGTTGCTGAAGCCAACAAGGATGTTTTGTTTTGTCTGATTTCCTTGTAAATTATAATTTCAAAAAGAATCAATAAAAACTTTGACTGCAACTTGAATACTTTGTGTTATTGTGTATTATTTTTTTTTGAATACTTGAACACTTTTGTCAGTGTTGAATGTTTCCCTCTGATAACAACCTTGGCCCCAGCCTCCAGCCTCCCCCCCCCAGTAAAATTGGTCTAGAACCGCCACTTTTACGGTACATACATAGAAATATAAATATCTGTGAATACACTATATGACACATGTACAGCTATGCACAGTATATACATTATACAGTACTGAAGTAGTGCAGTATTACAGAGGACAAATTACGGGTGTGGACATGGGATGGAGTTCAATTGTCTGATTGACTTAAACGCATACTCGCAACTTTCATGATATTTGCTCTCTGTCGCCATCTTCAGGCTTGCCACGCAACAGCAAATCTCAGTCGCTCATAAGAGGCATGTTAATTTGCTTTCCAAATTGCTTGCCAAAACAACAAACAAGGGCCGTTTCAGTTCGCAATTCAACTGTAAAGCTTGGCTTATACTTCTGCGTCGCGTCAGTCGCGTATGTTACGCCGTAACCGCCATACCCACTGCTGTGTTTATACTTCTGCGTAGGGCTGAAAGTGTCGTGTTGCTGTTTCATTTCCAGACCTGCAGGTGGCAGTAGGCTGGTATCGGTCGGCAAACTCCACAGGGCGGAGTTTTTCTGATGGTTTGCTTCAGTTCCGGCAAGTATTTCCTTAGAACAACGATGGCGGCCGACTTGGTGCAGTGTCTCAATGAGATTGTGGAAGCAGACGAACAAATTATCCTTCTTTTGAACACTTTCCAATGCAAGCAAATGAGAAGACGGAGACGTAGAAGATGGTACGTGCGTACGTAATCTCACTGACCAATCACAAGGGAGTACTTCCGCGTCTCTGCGTTGCGTCGCCGGGCTGCACGTCAGGTTTGAGGAGATGCACGGCAAGCCTCTGCGGACCTACCCAGAGGCTACGCAGAGGCTACGCAGAGGCTACGGCGTACCCTACGCGAGGGACAAGACGCAGAAGTATAAACCGGCCTTAACAATCGGGATAATTTAGAGTAAAGACCCCACAGCTAGGTATTCAGTTTGTGGGGGAGGTCGGGGTAATTGGAAAAACAGTGGGATTAGATACAGAGAACGCCTAAGCGCCACGTAGCAAACACCTCCCGACACTAGAATCAGCCTACATCTTTAGGTGTTTTTAGGCAAAAATCAAACGACAAAAATATAAATCACTAGCTTGACAAAACCAAAGGAAAAACGTTTGACTTATATACTGAAATACAGCGACTACACCGGAGTTTGCAGCTTTATCTACAGAACTGAGTCTTATACGTTAGCATCACATTATCCTCTAGATGGCTAACGGAGATTGACTTGGTTGTGTAATTCACATTACTACTGTAAGGCATACCGCGCAAACTATGTTCATCCACCTCCACACATTGAATAAATAGCTTTCTCAGGACTGTATAACATCATGCCAGACCAGACACTATAACCCCGGTGAAATCATTGATTACTTACATATCTATTAGCAGCACGGCTAACTCGGCATCCGTTGTACATGACGTTCGTTCTAAAAGAACTCTCCAACGAGGAAAAGCCGGCCCAATATTTACTCTGGTCTTTGCTCTCTCTCTCGATCACGTTCTCTTTTTCTTTTTCTAGCTTCTTCTGATGTGGGATTTCTCGGTCTATTTGGTGGATCAGCTATCTCTAAACAGCGAGGCTGTATGACTCTGACGTAAAGCAGAACACTTCCAGGGGCCGGTCGCCGCTCAAAAGTTCTATAGTGCAGAAAAAAGCCAAGAACCCCTGTAAGGTGGTGATAACCCTAAAAATGAACATAATAGATGATAAAATTCCACCATAACCTTTGAAAAAAAACATTATTTTAAGGTGTAAAAGTTGCGGAATATGCCTTTAAATATATGAGAATGATAGTCAACATACCATAAAAGCGCATGATTTTATGTAAATTAATATGGAAAAAGTCTGAGTGAAGATTTTTTTCCATGGGGCCCAAAATCCTTAGCAGCGCCCCTGGCCAGGACAGCTCGTTTTGAGGAACATACGATTGTAGCTCGCAGTCTACCTTGCTGTGATTGCACTGATGTGTCGGTTTTGTAAAAACAATGCTCCGATGATAAGTTGTTGATCCGGAAAGCCGAATCTGTTAAGATTTTTCTAACTTTACCGAAGTTCAGAGGCAGATGATCCGGTGGAGGCTCACCACAATCCTGCTTTTTCCGTTCCGCACCAACTTCCCTTGAAAGGAAGACAACATAGTGAGACAGACCTCTGCTTCTGATCTTCGTTACATCTGACAACATCAGCAAGCTACAAGACGCAGGGAACATGCCTGTTCACACCCATTCCTTACTGCTAGTGAATCTAAAGCTAAACACACAGAGCCAGGAGAGAAAAGTTATGATGTTTTCAGACCCAGCAAGTAAGGACAGACCTGCAATAACCGGCTTCCGGCGGTGAGTTTCCGTCCGGATCCCTCTGGTAGCTCTGCTCCAAACAGTCTGAACCAGAGGACGCTGAGCTGTGCTGAAACTGAGGAAGAACCGAGCAGGAGCTCCTGTCATCTTTGTCACTGCATGATCTGTTCAGGAAGCACGATCCGTACCATGAGCCCATCTGCGAATGCACGCAAGGAACTACTTCCGGGTAGATTTCTTTTGTTGTTTTTTTATTTGTTAATTTACAGATCAAGGCCATTTACACTTTACAAATAAATAGAAACAGATAGGCAATCTTGCTGAACCATTATACAAAAAGGGATTAACAACATAACAAAAAACAACAACAAAACAGAAAAAAATCACAGGGAAACACTAGTTGTCTGATCTATTTACATGCTGCATACGTAATCTTAACAGCTTTCTTCTTTATCTTATATATTTACTTGCTGATAAATTTACTTGCTGTATTTGTAATCTTAACAGCTTTATTATTTATATGATACATTTACTTGCTGCATTCGTAATCTTAAGCCGGTCATGTGATCGGCCTCTCCTGGAGAACGATCACATGACCGGCTTTCCTATAAATACTTGCTCTAAATGACTCCAGAGGTTTTTGATATATGTGCAGCGGTATAACAGATGAATGATAGTTTCTGGTTCTATATGACAAAAGTCACAGTTGAAGTCAATGTTTAGTTTAAAGAGCGCAAATCCATCCATCTTGTAGCCTCTCGAGAACTACCCCATCCCCAGAAGTAGTTCCTTGCGCAGATTGGCTCATGGTACAGATCGTGCTTCCTGAACAGATTTTTTTTTATTAAACAACAAAATAAAACATTTATATACATAAACCTTGCAGACGGAAATAGTTTGAATACAACAACAATTACAGTCTATAATACAACAAAAGAAAGAAGAAGAAAAAAAACACTAAGGGGATTAGAAGGAAAACATATATATATATACATATACACACACACATATACATACATGTATATGTACATGCATACATAAAAGTATAAACATTGATTGCAAAAGGCAAAAATAAATATTTGTGAATGTAAACAAGAGTATATGAGTAAAGCAAATTTAAAAAATGAAGTCAGTAACAATTACAAAAAAATCAAGGACTAGAATAACAAAAAAATTGACAGGTCTGAACAATTTTTTTTTGCAAAAGCATTTGAGCTCAATTTTTTTAATGAAGAGTAGTACAACTTGAACTCATTTATAAAACAGGAAAAAGAAGGCTTATTACCTCTCCATTTGCTGCTATGTAAATGATACTTTCCCAAAAGTAATATAATATTTATCATGTCAGAGACAGATCCATTCAGATTTTCCATATAAAAAAGAATATGACAGGTATCAAACGATAGAATAACTGGTATTTTTAGTAACAGCCAGTTTCTTATGTCAGTCCAAAAGGTTTGGGTCTCTGGACACGAGAAAAACAAATGAACTAAAGTTTCGTCAGCTTCATTACAAAAAGAACAGAGTTCTGCTTCGAATTTAAATCTTCTCTTCAGAAAGACTGCAGTAGGATAAATATTATTAATAACCTTAAAATTTGTTTCTTTAACTTTTGGAGAAATAGGCCATTAAAATTTTTTAGAACAAGCTTTTTCCAATGTAAGTCGGGTCATTAACTCCGGAAAAATCAATAACCTTTCCTCTATGATAATCATAAAAGAGTTTAGATTTAAAAACACTGTTAATAAACTTGTTAGTACATTTTCTGTCGGTTAAGTTGCAATTATCAATAACAAGCTTTGGTAATACCGGCTTAGTGTTTACATACATTATATGATTTTTAATGAGCTGAAGTAGTGCAGGAGTAGAGAGGAATTGCTCTGCAGATTTTGTTAAATTCTCGAAGACCAGAGGTAATATAAGTGTTGAGGAAAGTGGAATGGTCAATTATGTCACCGTTATCGTCTAATAAATCAGAAACAAACAAAATGCCTCGTTCAAACCAGTCACTCTTAAAAAAGGATTTCCTGTTGGATAGGATCACTCTGTTGTTGCATAAGGTTGAACCATGAGGGGAAAAAGATCTTTTTGCAGAAATGTAGAGTCTGTCTGTGAAAATTTGACAGATTGATGGGAACTTTATTTACCTTGTAATCACATTTTAGAAGAAAGTCCAATCCTCCTATTTTGTTAAATAAGGACCTTGGGATGTGAAACCACATAGAATCAGGTTGCAACAAACAGGCTTTTATCTAATTGATCCTGTAGGTACCAACCAATGATTCAAAGTCCAAAGCTTTAACATCACCCATATCATACTCTTTAACAAGTTGAGACCTTTTGATGTAATGGGTTTTATTTCTCCATAAAAACTGATAGATAACGGAATTGATACTATTAGAAGAGACATATAGGGAGTGACAAGGGTAGATTAATTTAGAAATGCCTTCTGCTTTAGATAAGATAACTCTACCAAAAATGGTAAGATCTCTGGCTAGCCATCGATTGAGGGATTTTTTCATATCAATCATATGGTTAGATATATTCACGTCTTCTCTTCGAATGTGGTTTGTTGATAAGGTTATGCCTAAATATTTCACTTCGGATACTACTTTTATTGAGGGGATAGTAGAGTCAGAGCTTGAATGGATGGGAAGTAGTTTGCACTTTTTAATATTAAGAGTAAGTCCTGAAGCATTAGAAAAAAATGAGGTCAAGTCGAGGGATTTTTTAACCATTGATTTGTTACTTAAAAAACTGATGTATCGTCCGCAAACTGACTTATTTTAAATTCTTTGTTCAAAATTGTAATGCCTACTAAATCTGAAGAGTGTCTAATAAAAATAGTCAACGAGTTGCCAATATGAATAACTTTGGAGAGATGGGGCACCCTTGTCGGAAGGACCAGAATTCAAAGACACACAGCTGCTGATATCAGTGTATAGAGTTTTAACAATATTGCAAAATGTTTCCCCAAATCCCAAGTAGCATAGTGCTTCCAACAGGAAAGGGTGTTCAATGCTATCAAAAGCTTTGTAAAAAAATCTAAAAATAAAATATAACTTTCTGTGTTTATAAATTCATGATAATCTAACATGTCTAGTACCAGCCTGGTATGATTATGTATATTTCTTCCTTTAATAAAAGCAGACTGACATCCATCAATTACTTCTGTTAATCCTTTATCTAATCTGTTAGAATAAACCTGTGCCAATAATTTATAATCATTACATAATAACGTTATTGGTCTCCAGTTGTCCAGTAAAATACTATTTTTATTAGGGTTGAGTATTAAGGTGATCAGACCTCTTTTCATTGTAGGAGACAGATGACCCAAATGTAAACATTCAGTTAGGGCATTAAAAAGCAACTCTCTAATGTCGGTCCAGAAAAGGGTGAACAACTCAACCGTTAATCCATCAAGTCCCTGTGACTTCCCTTTAGGCATCCTTTTTATTGCATTGTCCAAGTCTTCAATTGTAAGTTTGTCATCCATTAATTTTTTTAAGTTATCTATTTTGTGACTTAAGTCTCTAATTTTATCAAAGAACAGGGAATTATCCTCCTCAGAAAATCTAGACTTAAACAGATTGCTATAAAAAACATTTATTTCCTCATCCACTTTGCCTTGGTCTTCAGTTATACTGTCATTAATAAGTAATTTTTGTATTTTCTTTTTGGTTTGTCTTTGTTTTTCTAGACTAAAAAAGTAAGAAGAGTTTTTTTCACCTTCCTCCAGCCACCGCGTCTAGAGCGTACAAATGCCCCTTTTGCTTTCTCTAAATAGAGATGATCTAATTCCATTTGAAGATTATTTAAAAGTATATGTTCATACATAGATAAGTCTACTCTATGACATAATTTGTTAATTTCTCTGATTATTTTCTACTGTTTTTCCTTTTTTAATTGAATTGTTTACTTATTTAAATTGCAGACTCTTTGCTTTTAAATTTAAACCATTCCCATCCACTTGAGGGCGACATTTCCATCTCTGAAATTTCTTTGGCCAGATCTCTGACTGATTTGCAGTAATCAGAGTTTTCCAAAAGAGTGTTATTGAACTTCCATACTGAGTTAATGTAATATTTATTGATATTAGATTGAAGAGACAAAGTAATAACACAGTGATCTGTTAAGGGAGATGCTGGAATTTCACATTTTAGAACATTATTTATAAGGTTATCAGAAATTAACCAATAGTCTAACCTTGAGCACTGACCATTATTAGCAGGATTAAACCAGGTGTACTGCTTACTGCAGAGGTTTTGTGATCTCCAAATATCACACATATTCAGATCAGAAATAAATTTAGTAATAACTTCCTCAAAATTGTGGAAATGCCACTTAGATGGAAGTCGGTTTAACCAGAGATCAGGGACCAAATTATAGTCACCTCCCAATATAATTTTATCAGTTATAAAAGCCACTTTCCAATTTTTTAATTGCCTTTTAAGAGATAGCAAGAGAGTTTTGTTCTGAGTTTTCTGGTTATAACCATACACACACAATAGGACATAGTTTACATCATTAAATACAATCGCCAGCATTAACCAGTGTCCGTTTGTGTCACTTGTGTGGTTAATTCTTTTACCTGGAAACCTGTTCAGAAGAATCATCACCCCAGCCGAATGTGAAGTTCCATGACTGAAGAAAACAGTCTCCCCATTGCTGTTTCCAGAATTTAACATCCGATTCTACTGAATGAGTCTCTTGTAAAAAACTAAAATTCACTTTTTGTTCCTTGCAGAAAAGAAAGGTTGCCTTACGTTTCACAATATTTTTCAACCCCCTAGTGTTTAAAGAAATAAAGGATAACATTAGTAAACAAAGATTTTGTTTATAAAGAATGAACGTATAAGATGTGCAGGAATTGAGAAACTTGTCCTAAAAAAAACAGATAAAAGTACAAATGCTTTTGTGCAGCAACGTTAATTGAACACATGAACTATGAAAAAAAGGCCCTAAGTGACCAGCATAGCCATTAGAAAAAGTTATTATTCAGGATCCACTCGCTTGTTGTCGATGAGCGCGTACCCTTCTTTCAAAAAAGCACGTTTTCCTTTTTTTCTGGCGTCCTGCACCAGCGGCCACAGCTTGAGCCTCTCGGTCTTCTCTTGAGAAATCCTCTTTGGATCTGATGTGCAGCTCACTGCACACTCTCGCATCCTTCGACTTTTTCCAGACGTGATCCCGAACCAAGTCCAAACTGGATGATGATGGCCCGCGGTGTGTTGTTGGATGTAGAGGGTCCCTTTTCTTTCCCAGGCGATGGACAGTATCCACCATATCTCGCAGCCGCTCCACAGACAGAGGCACCACTCTGGTGAGAATCCCGATCACAGTCTCCCGAGTGTTTTCCGACTCTTTTTCAGGCAGACCAGTGAGCCTCAAGTTCCACCTCCGTTTGTAGCGAGCCTGCTCTTCAGAAGCCATTTTGATGGATTTGTTTTCTTTTTTTAAAGCGCCCACTTCTTTCTGCAGTTCAATGATTTCCTCTTTGTTGTCTTTAATTGCCTTGGTATTGGTTGCAATTTGTTTTTCAAAGTTCTTTAGCAAACTGGTCTGTTCCAGTGTTGCCAACTTAGCGACTTTGTCGCTATTTCTAACGACTTTTCAGACCCCCTTAACGACTTTTTTTCCAAAAAGCGCCTAGCGACAAATCTAGCGACATTTCTGACAACCCTTAGCTACTTTCTGTGAAACTGTGTCGCTGATATTTCCTGCATATTAGAGACGCAGCTTGCACCTTCCCGATGCTCAGAAAGGAAATGATCTGCGTATGTGTATGCTGCATGATCAGAGTATGTTGACTGACCAATCATAAACCTTTTTCGGTCCATTTATCACAAACAAAGTTGTTTTGTAGTTAGTGTAAATTCAAAAGTAAAAAATTAATCTGCATGTATATAAAACCGATCTTTCAACTGGAATTAAGCCAGAAGCTTGTCTGTATTACGCTGCATCTCACACCTGTGGTGCATTCAAGGAACGTTCGAAATGTATGGTGAGTTCAAAAACGTAGGACATTTAGAACTTATGACAAAAACCCCCACTGAAAATAATATCATTAGCAATAAACTTCTGTTTAATGGCGGTTGGCAAGAAACATTTGATGCATGCTAAATATGCTCTACTTACTTTTACAAAGTACTAAAAAACAAACTAACAACTATATTCTCTCTATTAATTTCATCTCCTTGAGATATCTCAGCAAATGTATGTTTCAGAACTTTTAATTTTTTTAAAAGGTCTTTGATGTCCAGTTGCAATTTGATATCTTGTCAATTTTGTAGGCTACCAGGTTTCTCAACAGTTTACTTCAGGCAAAATAATATAACATGTTCCACAGTCTCTTCTTGAAGACAGAAGTCACATTTCCCTGTGGCATGTTTCCCCAGTTTAAATAATGTATTATTTAAATAATGTTTAAATAATGTATTATTTAACCTGTATGATCAAATCCTAATCTAAATATATTTTTTCCTCCTTTGTTTCAATCGTCATCACGTGATGACATCATCATTATGCAAATTAGCATATGACATCATCTGGCGACATCTAGCAACTTTCTGGGGCAATGTCAGCTACTTTCTGTTGGCAACACTGGTCTGTTCATCCATTTTTTTTGTTATCTCCTGCACTGCATGGAGGATCGCAGCGGTGGTATTCACTTCCTCCCTCGCGGTGTTCCCTCTTTTCTTTTTCCGGGTCAGGACTTTTTATAGGCATATGTTCTAAATTTCGTCTATTTCCTTTTGGATTTTGATCAATCTCTATGTCTTCGATATCACTCTCGTCACACCCCTCTTGAAGAGCTTTGCGGTCGTAATCGTGGTCCGCCATAGTTCGCCTTGATTCAATCAATTGTCGGGCAAAAAAAAACAAAAAAAAAACTTTTGACGTTAAAAATCGCGAATAAAGGAAAAAACTTTTAGAAACAAAAAAACTGTTTTTATGTCGCACAAAAGTCTTTTAAATCACGGACAAATCGTAATTTTACAGAGCCTGCAAAAAGGTCGCCACTCACTCCGCCATCTTGCTTCCTGAACAGATCATGCAGTGACAATCTTCACTGCAATCCTCTGGACTTCCGCTTTTCTTCTCTGGTAATAGCGCTTGGCTGTTATCAATGTCAAGGCACATACCGCCCCCTACTGCATTGTGTTAGTACCCTCACTGCTTGCTTGCTTGCTTTCTTTCAAGAACGTGTTTTGTTGAGATGACAGGGAAAACTGACACCATAAACACACCATCCCCTAGTTAGAACACGGTGGCAGCAGAGTCATGCTGTGTTTGAGGATGTTTTTCTCCAGCAGGGACAGGGAAACTGATTAAAGTTGATGGGAAGATGGATGGAGCTAAATACAGGACAATCTTACGATAAATCCTGTCAGAGGCTGCAGCAGACTGGAGACTGGGGTGGAGGTTCACAACCAACCTTAAAAATACAGCCAGAGATACTATGGTTCAGATAAAAGCACTTTTGTGTCTTCGAATGGCCTAGTCAAAGTACTGACCGAAATTCAACTGAGAATCTGCGGGAACATTTGAAAAACGGATGTTTTCTGAGCTTGAGCTACTTTAAATTTTCGAAGAGGCAAAGAATTCATTTTCTAGAAATGTAAAGCTGGTAGACATAGCCCAAAAGACCAATAGGTGTAATTGCTCTTAAAGTGGTCATTCCATGCATTTAAATTCTTCCTTTTTACACCTATATCATTTAGTTGTGGTCTATATGTTGTGTGTCAAACCAGGTGGTCAGCAGCATAGGAGCAGCACAGGAGCACTACAGGGGACTGTACTCTCACCATTCCTTTTCACTCTGTACACCTCAGACTTCCAGTACAAATAAGAAACCTGTCATCTGCAGAAATACTCAGATGACTCTGCAATTGTTGGGTCTATCAGAGATGGACAAGAAGCTGAATACAGAAAGCTGGTGGACCGCTTTGTGACATGGTGTGGATACAATCGTCTTACTTTGAATGTGAATAAAACAAAAAGGAGATGATTGTAGATTTCAGAAGAAACAGGGATAAGTCAAACACTGTTTCCAACATGGGAGAAGAAGTGGAGGTGGTTGACTAGTATAAATACCTCGGAGTTTACCTGGACAACAGACTGGACTGGAGGCGCAACAGTGAAACCGTCTACAAGAAGGGACAGAGCAGACTGTACTTCTTGTGGAAGCTTAGGTCCTTCAAGTTTTGCAGCAAGATGCTGCAAATCTTCTACAAGTCTGTTGTGGAGAGTATAATCTCTTCAGCCATCATCTCTTAGGGTAGCAGAGCCAGGGACTTAAAAAGACTCAACAACCTGATAGAGAATGGTGGTTCTGTTCTAGGCACTACTGTGGAAAATCTGGAGATGATAATGCAAAGAAGGATTCTTCATAAAATCAAAAAAATATATGGACAACCCTGAGCATCCTCTTCATGAGACTGTCATACAAAAACAGAGTGTCTTCAGTTGGAGGTTTCTTCAGTTTCGCTGCAATACAGACCGCTACAGGAAATCCTTCCTGCCCACAGGCATCATTATCTACAACATGAGCTACAACAACACATAATTTCACCCTGGGATCAATATAGTATTTTTTTGATTGAATTGAATTTGAATATACAGTGGAACTGCAATTCTTAGCTCTGAATTCCTCATTATTGTAGCTCTACGGGCCCCCCTTTTCTTCCCCTGTTCTGAGGAGTCTGAGAGTATCTCATTTTGGTGCGGTGTCTTTAAATGCAAATGAGGCGCTGCATATTCTTAAAATTCGATTCGTACATCCAAAAATCTATTTAATCATTTAACATTGTTTGCCCTTTTTACATCTAAAATAGGAGGAAAAAGTCCAGATGGGCCTTCTAAGGCTTAAGGGATAATACTTTTCCCCCCAGTGAACTGTAACCCCACCCAGTGTTGCATCATTGAATTACAGTCATGTAATTAGGGTAATAGCTCAAAAAATACTTTTAATAGCACTGACCCATATCAAAATCAATTGTAACAGATTGGATTGTGATAATTGATTCTAAATCTTGAGAATTGGAATCGAATCTTGAAATCTGAATCGATACCCAGCTCTACTCCATTCATTTATCTTATACACTCATTAGGGTTTTTTTCTGCATGGATGCTGCAGCATTCTTTGCAGAGGGTGATGCTAGAAGTTCTTACTAAGACTCGCAATCTTCTGCAAACACCCTCAGGGCAGGATTCAAGCTCTGTGCATACATTCAAAAGAAGGTACCGTATCAACAGGTGACTGATTATTTGGTATTTCCTTATTGCAAGGTGTTCTAAATATTCAGTGTCACCTGCTCCATGCATCTATGCACAGATGGTGCAGGCCCATGTTCACTTCCCTCAGGGGACATATAGGTGGATATATCTTGGGCCAGCTGAGTAAACAAACTAGAGCATGTCAAGACCCCCTGCAGTTTGCTTATCGCTGTGGAGTTGGACATGCCATCATCCAAATGCTTCAACCAATCCACTGTCAGCTGGGCAAAGCAGGTAGCACTGTGAGGATCATGTTCTTTGATTTCCCAGTGCATTTAACACAATTCAGCCTGATTTGCTTTGCCAGAAGCTCCTGAAGACACAGGTGGAACTCTCAACAATCGCCTGGATTAAGGACTACCTGACAAACAGGCCACAGTTTGTGAGACTGAAGGATTGTGTGTCAAACCAGGTGGTCAGCAGCACAGCAGCACCACAGGGGACCGTACTCTCACTGTTTGTTTTCACCAGGGTGGGATTTGCACTCATTTTCAGCTCTGGAGTTCATGCCTCACAACCTGTATATCACAACCTGTTATTATTAGAATCATGTAATTACAATGTTACATGACAAGTATACAATAGTGCATTGCTCTGTAAAGGCTTGTAATTCATAGTTTTTATCTTCCCCAATGTCTGTCCAATCCTTTGAGATACCAGGGCATGCATTTTTTGGTCAGGTAAACCATGAGTTTGCTGAAATCTACACCCCCTTTCTTTTCAACCCAAAAATTGTCATACAGAGTTGTAACATTTTCAAAATTTTTCCACAAGTTCTATGGGCTACGAGTAAGAGTTTCATATCTGTATGAAAATAGTCTGCTACTGAACGTGCTCTTCCTCTCCATGAAAACCTCATGTAGGGTGTGTGAGGCATTGTTCATGATGGCCCCGAATCTGGACAGAGTCCTCTGCTCAGCCACCTCCTCCATCTGAGCTAATTTCGACCCCACCACAGAGCTGTCCTTCTTAATGATTTTGTTCAGCCTGAAGATGTTATTTTTACTTGTGCTGCAAAAGGACACCGCAGACACTAGAGGAGGACACTTGGCACTACTGACTGACAAAACATGGGCAGCAGTTTAGAGCAGATGTTGAACGAGCGCAGCCTCCGAAGAAATTACAGCCTGGAGTGACTCTTCCTGTAGAGCTGGTCTATGTTGGGGGTCCAGTACAGCTTATTGTCCAACAGTACCCCCAGGTACTTGTAGGAGGACACAATGTCAACGCTGTCTCCTTCTGTGTGCACTGGCTGATGTGTTGGAGTTTTCCTCCTGAAGTCCAGAACCATTTCTTTGGCTTCTGAACATTCAGTTGCAACAGGTTCCACCAGCACCAGGCCACAAAGTCCTCCACCAGTCACCTGTACTCCCCCTTCTCATCCCCTTCGACGCAGGCCACAACAGTTGTGTTGTTAGAAATTCTTTTCATATGGCAGGTACGTATACAATGTGAAGAGAGCAGGAGACATTACGGTTTCCTTGACGCCACGAATATATGGAGCTAGAATTGGGACTTTAGTTTTATACTTGTAACTTTTGGTTTTGTACTACTTGTAAGTTATGTTTTGGAACTTGGAACTTATTATTTGTAGTTGTAACTTACGTTTTGTACTTGTAACATACGTTTTGTACTTATAACTTTGTAACTTGCATACATTTTCAAAATACAAATTACAAGTTTCATGTTACAGATTTCAAGTTACAAGTTTCAAGTTACAAGTTTTAAGTTACAGATAATTTTTTACCATATTTGGCTTGCCTGGAAGAACCAATGAGTGGCTTGCTGATTTTGACCAACCAATCATGTTTCTTGAATTTCCATTTAGTCATGGGGAAAGGAAGGTAGGGCTCTGCACCGCTCACAACCAAACTTGATTACCTTCACACTCTTTACCAGTAGGTTTGTGGGCTATTTGTGCTCATAACTATACTACATTCTAATATTTTAGAATAATAATACTGGTATCTGCTCTACGTCTTACTGGCTTGGTATATATTCATTAGCTGCTTTACAAACCAATACACCAACACTCGTATGAGGGGCCGTTTGAGACATTATTCAGAATTAGCTTCTCACACACACATGTGAAATTGAAATCATTCACACACTATAGTGAAACCTCTCGTATAGCATACTGAAATCACTCACATACTATAGTGAAACCTCTCGTATATCATACTGAAATCATTCACACAAATGAAAGTGAAAGCTCTCATACAATATACTGAAATTACCTCTCATATAACATACTGAAATATCCTCTCATATAACAGTGAAATATCCTCTCATAAAACATAGTGAAAACCTGTCATATAACATAGTGAAAACCTCTCATATAACAGTGAAAATCTCTCATATAACATGGTGAAAACCTCTCATATAACATAGTGAAAACCTCTCATATAACATGGTGAAAACCTGTCATATAACATAGTGAAAACCTCTCATATAACAGTGAAAATCTCTCATATAACATGGTGAAAACCTCTCATATAACACGGTGACAACCTCTCATATAACATGGTGAAAACCTCTCATACAACATGGTGGTCTTCATTTTTTTTCTCCAAAACGAATAGAAACCAGTTTGCAATAAAAACTGTGCAAAACCAACCAGTGTGCTCAGACGTCAAAATATAAGAACTCAAGCAGAAAAGGGCTGCCTCAAAAGGTCAAGAAAAGATGGCAGAAACAATGAATAATAATGGCTTGCATTTCTATAGAGCTTTTCAAGACTCTTGAAGCACTTTACAGCTTTTCATTCACACACACTGGTGGAATGCTATGAATATAGCCACAGAAGCGAGGCTGCCAAATTGCAAGGTAGGTGAAGTATCTTGCCCAAGGACACAACAACATGTAGCAGGTAGAAGCTGGAATCGAACCCACAATTTCTGGGTTGCAGGCTGACAACTCTACCACTGAGCTACGGCTGCCCTAATGAGTAGAAGAAAGAACTGGTAGGTGGTTCATATATTTAAAGGAAAGTTGGTATAATGAGAAAAACAGAACGAAACAGAAAGGAGGAAATAGTTCTATCTAGATTAGGATTTGGTCATACAGGGTTAAATAATAAATTATTTAAACAGGGGAAACATGCTACAGGGAAATGTGACTTTTTTCTTCAAGAAGAAACTGTGGAACATGTGATAGTATTTTGCCTGAAGTATACAGTTAAGAGAACGGGTACCAAAAAAAAGATATCAAATTGCAACTGGACATCCAGGACCTTTTAAACAAAATGTCTAGTTCTGGGGGGAAAAAACATTTGCTGAAATATCTCAAGAAGACGAAATTAATAGAGTGAATATAGTTTTTGTTTTTTAGTACTTATTTTAGTAAAAATAGTTAGGGCATATTTAGTAGGCATCGAATGTTGCTTGCCAACCGCTATTAAACAGACGTTTGTGGTTTATGGTATTTTCTGTTTTTTGTTATAAGTTTTAAATGTCCTACGTTATTGAACTCACCATGCATTTCCAACGTTCCTTGAATGCACCAAAGGTGTGCGATGCAGCTGTAGTACGGACATGGTTCTGTCTGATGTGTCTGATGTTTGTGTTTGGCTTATAAAAGAAAGATCGGTCTTATATACTTGTGTGATTATATACTTATGTAAATGGATGAAATGAACCGAGAAAGGTTTATTATTGATAAGATGTACTGCGATAATACTGCATGGTATTGCGCAGATCATTCCCATTCTCAGTGTCTGGATGCAGAACAAGCCGGGTCTCTAATCTGTAGAGAATATGGATGACAGTGTTTCACATAAAGTAGCTAACGGTGGTCAGAAAGTCGCTAGATTTGTCGCTAGGCGCTTTTTGGGAAAAAAGGTCGTTAAGGGGGTCTGAGAAGTCGTTAGAAATAGCGACAAAGTCGCTATGTTGGCAACACCGGCTGTGACTGAGTAAGTGAGACTTGGAATGACAAGCAAGTGCAGCGACTGCCCCCCTATGCATCTGCCCATCAGTAGCTACTTTGAATGAGAGCAGAGAGCGCTCTGACCATTTTTCTTGAAGTATGTTTGAAATTTTGCATGCCATCACGATTGGGGGAGCAGACACGGCATTTAGGAGGGCATTGCCCCACCTTGCCCATGGATATATCCGGCCCCGGTCGAGAGCAAAGCTGGCTGAAAATGGTCTAATAGGAAAGATCTCCTTTACATCTGAGTGTTGTGAAGCACAATTTAAAGAGGAAATCACAGCCATTTTCAGAAGAACATTTGCTTTACCTGTGGACCAGACATTCCCATTTGAATACCATGCCAAAAGAGGACAAACCTTACAGCTGACTGTGTTGCTGGTCTTCTCAAGCCAAGCTACTTGGTACTGGGTAGTAACAGAAGAATCAAGGAAGAGTTGATGGTGGTGAAATTCAGGGAATTTCTCCAGTGTTAAAAGTAAGCATGTATGTACTTCGTCAGAGGGCATAGGAGAAAATATGTTGAAGATGCGAATAAAGTTTATTTATTTTTTGCTGGTTAAGCACTTTAAGGTCACAATTCTTTGAAAATATGAGGTTAGTTTGACATCAATTCAATTGTGATTTATTTTAATCATCTTGTATCAATTTATACAAGGTCTCAAGTTACCACAGATGTTCCTGTTTTCAGAGAAAGAGCTGAGAGACACTTTTCGTGGATGTTTTGAGTCCTAGACACATCCTGGCATTTGCAACAGGAAGCAGTAGAGTCCCAGGTGTTGGTTTTCACCCACTTCCTAAACTAACTTTTGTACATGAGAACAAAACTCTTCCCATTGCACACACGTGTAAATGCTTTTTGTGAATGCAAAAACAGCAGATAATGAATTTAACTACTACTTAATTGTTGCACTCATGAATGGCTCTCTATTTAGCACAATTTGAACAAAAAGTACAGGATCAACAAATGTACAGTTTGTGCAACTTTTCACTTTGAAAGTTTATTTCCTTCAAGTTATGTAAAAACAAGTTAACACATTCCACAGTTCAGTGGTTCTATCAGTCAGTAGTATGACTTATCAGTTCATGCTTACAAGTTTATTGAATATAAACGGCTGTGATCTCTGAAACAATGTGTTTCCATTATCATTGTCATTTTCTAGAGGGTTAATTGAAACAAAGTTCTTGCATTTCCCTGTAGTTCAAGGGAATTAATTCATTTCTAAGGTTTACTGGGAGGACATCTCTAGCTGTTGTGGGTTGTAATCATTGAGACAAAAACTGTTTTGTGAGAAAAGCTGAACTGGAGTTTTGTTTCCTTCAGATGAAATAGAGTGGTTGTTATATGCTGCCTTGAATTCCTCCAATATGCAGTTGATCCAACCTAAGGACTCCAGTCCATAGAATATTGGTGCATAAACTTGGCAGCAGTTGCTGTTCAAGTCTCTATTTAAACGCTCAATTCTCTGGTTGTGGACTGAACTTCCTGTTAAAACAGAACTTTCACCCCTGGTTGCTTGCATATCTTCCCAAATGTTGACGTTTTCTCCACCATGGTCGGTCCTAATATGAAGTGGTCGACCAAATTGTCCAACTGCAACAGTGCAGAGGTCTTACAGTCTCAGCCCAATTGTTATCGCAGCACTTGAGGAACATTAGCATCTTACTTTACCCGTCTATTGCTCCATGAATAACTAACTTCCAACGAATCAGTTTATGATTTCCATCTATATGCCATATGAAATTGGGATGTGGCACAGAATATACTAGTCGAGCAATGGATCTTAACTGGATACCAGTTGGGTCAACTGTGTAATGATTCTCTTAAACGTCTTCTTTAAAACCACAATGTCTCTGGAGCGCAGATGTCCCATAAGCATCACTTCACCAATATTTGGATGTTCAGTTTTTATTTGTGATACTGCAATATCCAACTGTTGATCATTAATGATGACATATTTTGAAGCTGGGATGTTATGGTTTTTCTGCAACTTGTAAAACGTTGGCCTTGAGACAAATAATTGATGCCGCTTCTGTAAAGGTAGTCCTTAGTGAAAGAACATTTTCCAGCTCTTCTTGGGATATCTGATGCCTTACTTCAAATTCCTCCTTGAAGAGAGAAAATATGAGTTTTAGAAAGGAACAGGAAATTGTGGAAGAACAGGAACAATGACATTAGTTGTGAAACAGTTTTAAATCAGAAATAATGAAAGTAAATTTACCCAAGAACCGTTTTAGCATATATATCATTGCCAAATAGTTTATTCAATTACTAGCATAAGCAATTAAAAGTAATGCACATCATCAACTCTAGAAATTGTATTTTAAATAACACTTGCTGAATAATCAGCATCTTGCTGGAATTCTGGGTAGTTAGTATTCCCAGAGACCAGCAAAATGGAAAAAGCAAAATTATTTTGTTAATGTTAGTATTGCTTTAATTACAGATCATTAGAGATTATTTTCACTTGGGTTAAGGAAATATTTTTTTAGCAGCATAAATCTTATGTAATGTAACAGATTACATAATGTACGCATAATCTTGAAGCCACATTTATGATTGTGTAGGAAGCAAGCAACATAATATTTTGAATTATGTTGCTTACATATTCACATGTAAGCATTTATGTTGCTTAAATGTATATACATTTTAATATTTTTCATGGACTAACTTAAAAAAGATACAGTGAGATATACTGCTTATTTTCTTGTCTTAGAATAAAAGCTTGAGACTACTCCTACCTCTAAAAAAGGTAAATGGAAAAAGCAATAGATTATAAATTCATCCATTTTGTGAAACTCGAACTTATACAGGCCCTGTGGGTCATTGTGAAGATCATCCTTAAAATATAGTCAAACTGAATTCTGAATCGCATTTTAAAAGCTGGGAATAAGTCTGAAGTTGCGACTTAAAGAGCTATGAAATACCAGATGATTTAAGAACTACTTGTTGCTGGATTGTTGGTTATAGTGTTTCAACACTGGGTTGGAACATTTTAAAATTAGAAATAAAAAGTTTGCAATTCTCTAGAACAAAAAATAAAATAAGAATTTTTTTTTTTTGTTTTTTGTTTTTTCTTAGTTCAGAGTTTCATTCCAAGTAAGCTATGTCTGGCATTATTAAATTAGCACCCCCTGCTGTAGTAAGCAAAAGAAGCACTTTAAAAAATATATATTTTCTTTAATAAACTAGACAGGAGGCTGCAGACCAAAGCTGCACAATTTTGGACTCTAGAAAAGTAAACAGAATGCCAGTCTGCCTCTGATGTCAAATAAATAAGGCAAGAAAGAACATGGTGGTGGGTGGGAGGGGAGCTTACCTAGCGGCTTGACGTTCCAGCTGCGGTGGCTGTGATGATTGGTCTCATATGTGTAGCGGTGCCCTGAGAAGAAGCCTATTTACAAAAAAAAAATAAAAAATCCTACAACTCAGAAACCCCCACATTATAGCAATAATAAATAAATTCAAAGCATTCTTCTAGCATCTGTATTAGCCTAGCTAGCAATGTACAGCCTACTGGGGTAGCCCGGGTCATAAACGTATTGCCTGTTGTGGTGGCTCTCTGGCTGATGCTGGTGATGTTGATCCATTCGTAAATGTATGAATTGCCGTTAAAACGGCTCGTCCTATGTTTTCAGCTAACGAATTGGACATGTCCGGAGAGAAAGAGTCGGAAATAGCACAAGTGGGAGTGAGTTTACATCGAAGTTCGCAAGGTCCAGCTTTTATTTTGATAGTCCACTTCCGCTTATCGGCAAGTTAATTTGCATATTAGTTAATTAGTTAATTAGTTAATTAGTTAATTTGCATATTAGCTCCAAACTAAATATTTAGTTAGGGAACTAAATATTTAGCTCAACACTAAATATTTAGCTGACAAGTTAATTATTTAGAGCCAAACTAAATATTTATTTTGGACTTAAATATTTAGTTTCTAAATGAAATATTTAGTTTGGAGCTAAACATTTAGTTTCATAACTAAATATTTAGTTTCTAAATTAAATATTTGATTTGATTTGATTTGATTAGTAAAAGTAACATTTATAAATACATAAATAACAAGGTGAAAATATACGTTTGGAAAAATGAACCCCATTTTTTTTCTCCTATGAAAGGCTAAATAACCAAATATATTGCTGTTAATATTTGACTGCGTAACTTTACAAACGGCACACCCCATAAATGTAGCCTATAGATCATCACAATCTGGTGTATACGGGCTGTATAAATGTGTTGTATACTAACATTTATGTCTTTATACATACATTAATAAAGTGTGAGCACACTTTATTAATGTATTTAGTTAAGGAAAGTTTCTATTGCACAAAATGATTAAATACTCATTTGAGTAACGACATTCTTAAACAAAATAAAGACTTTTTTAAGAGATCTGCCTCTTGTGATCTTTTATAAGATCTACTCCTTGCAATTATTGATTGGCTGAGCAAGATTCAAACGTATTGGTTAAAATAAATCCCATTAACATACAGTCTGAATGCTGTTTGAAACGCTGTTCATTTTTTGACCAATCGTTTTCCACACAGTAGCAGTGGATGCAGCGTCTACTCTTTTTAATTGCCGTCTGTATGATGAACATAGATCTCAGTTGGTAGAAGGGTTAAGGAAAGGAGTTCCTGATTTAAATATGAAGATTTTATTTTACAGCCGTAAAGTTTTCTGACATTCCATATAGAAACAGGACTTTAAAAAGAATTTAATCTCTGATCCACACCCCGGAGGAGTGGGGCGGTAATGCAACTTTTAGTTGGTAGCCAACTGCCGTAAAACCCCAAATAGAAGAAGATGATTAGGCTACCGCGCATGCCCAATTTACCACATGCGGAAGAGCGGCTTCCTGACTAGAGTGGACAGAGAGCAAAGATCATAAATTGGGGAACTATCCGGACTGGATCAGCAAAAATGGCAGCTGGATCCGAAGGAAAACTGCAGCTGATCGAGAGACACATCCGAGCTTTCCCAGATTTTCCAAAGAAAGGGATATTGTTCAGGTAGGAAAATTGTCCTGAATTTATTCCCTACAACAGGTTCTGAGTGGACTGGTCTGGTCCCCAGCAGGTAAATGTGTTTAGGCAGAGATCTTGCTGCAGGTAGCTCTTGTAGCTGCACTTTCAGAGGGAACCTTAATTCCCTCTCAGCAGGGGGTTGCTTACCTGCTCCCTGAGTTGTTGATGATTTAAAGGTACAATACCGCGGTGAAGTTAGTTTTAAGTTGGATATTCGACGTCTCACCGACAACTGCTCTCATGGAGCGGATACATCGCAGCTGAAGACTCGCCCCTGAAGGCGGTGGTTTCGGAGGGACCATCAATGAATTTCCAGACATCCCAGAAAATAAGACAATACCTGTGAGATCTCCTGACAAAGTAACGCCCAAAAATTTATACGTTGTTGCTCGACACCTGAGATACACGACACACCGATTTATTGATTTAAAAAAATCATATGTAATATTTCTTTTTTTTTTTTTTGTGTAATAGTGAGGGGTCTTCTTCATTAGCTTCCAGGTTATGTGACTGAGTGACACCAAACCAATCTTAAAATGTCTTACTACATCTAAATAACCAGACACAACAATTTATTTGCAATTTGAATGCAAATAATATTTTATATTAATATTTTACTGTAATATTTCATGTTTTTCTTCAAAAGCTTCCAGGTTATTTGACTTAGTGACACCAAATCAATCTTAAAATGTCTTAATACATCTAAAGAACAAGACACACCAATTTATTTCCAATTTGAATGCAAATAATATTTTATATTAATATTTTACTGTAATATTTCAGGTTTTCTTTCAATAGCTTCCAGGTCATGTGACCAAGTGACACCAAATCCATGTTGAAATGTCTTAATACATCTAAAGAACAAGACACACCAATTTATTTTCAATTTTAATGCATATTATGTTTTATATTAATATTTTACTGTAATATTTCATGTTTTTCTTCAATAGCTTCCAGGTCATGTGACCAAGTGACACCAAATCAATGTTGAAATGTCTTAATACATCTAAAGAACAAGACACACCAATTTATTTTCAATTTTAATGCATATCATATTTTATATTAATATTTTACTGTAATATTTCATGTTTTTATTCAATAGCTTCCAGGCTACGTTACTAAATGACTCAAAATTTCTTCCCAGTTGTGCTACGATATAGGACCAGTGAGACACAACAGTTTTTATCACATCTTTTTACAATCTCATATTTTATATGAATGTTTTTATGGAAAATTATGAATTTTTCTTCAATAGCTTCCAGGTTATGTGACCAAGTGACACCAAATCAATTTTGAAATGTCTTATTACATCTAAAGAACAAGACACACCAATTTATTTTCAATTTAAATGCATATCATTTAATATTAATATTTTACTGTAATATTTCATGTTTTTCTTCAATAGCTTCCAGGTTATGTGACAAGGTGACACCAAATCCATGTTGAAATGTCTTTCTACATCTAAAGAACAAGACACACCAATTTATTTTCAATTTTAATGCATATTACGTTTTATATGAATATTTTACTGTAATATTTCATGTTTTTCTTCAATAGCTTCCAGGTCATGTGACCAAGTGACACCAAATCAATGTTGAAATGTCTTACTACATCTAAAGAACAAGACACACCAATTTATTTTCAATTTAAATGCATATCATTTTATATTAATATTTTACAGTAATATTTCATGTTTTTATTCAATAAGACACACCAATTTATTTTCAATTTAAATGCATATCATTTTATATTAATATTTTACAGTAATATTTCATGTTTTTATTCAATAGCTTCCAGGTTATTTAACCAAATGACTCAAAATCTGTTCCCAGTTGTCCTAGGATATTAGACCAGTGAGACACAAGAGTTTTTAACACAGTTTTTACAATCTAATATTGTATATGAATATTTTTATGGAAAATTATGGATTTTTTCTCAATAGCTTCCAGGTTACGTAACCAGATGACTCAAAATTTCTTTCCAGTTTTCCCAGTATATTAGACTAGTGAGACACATCCGGAGGGGGCTCATAGTAGAGCCGCTGCTTCTCCACATCGAGATTCAGTTGAGGTGGCTCGGGCATCTGGTTAGGATGCCTCCATGGTGAGGTGTTCCGGGCACGTCCCACCGGGAGGAGGCCCAGGGGAAGACCCTGGACACGCTGGATGGACTATGTTTCTCAGCTGGCCTGGGAACACCTTGGGATTCCTCCCGAGGAGCTGGTCCAAGTGGCTGGGGATAATGAAGTCTGGGTCTCTTTGGTTCTGCTGCTGCCCATATGACCAGACCCTGGATAAGCGGAAGAAGATGGATGGATGGATGGATGGATGGATGGATGAATCAATACCCTAACAATATTTAAGGAAGTCAATAAATATAACACAGAAAAGAAAATCAGTAACTTGAAATAATTTACAATTTATAAACTGTGTAATAATAATAGTCTTTTTTTTCAGTACCAATATGTAGTTTCACCAGTTCTTTTATTTTAGTCCAATTTATATGCAAGATGTACTTTAAAAAATTGATTTTTGTAAAGTTTATATATGCTCTGTCTAAAATCTAAAGTTTAATATGCATTCAAATTGGAAATAAATTGGTGTGTCTTGTTCTTTAGATGTATTAAGACATTTTAAGATTGATTTGGTGTCACTCAGTCAAATAACCTGGAAGCTATTGAAGAAAAACATTAAATATTACAGTAAAATATTAATATGAAATATTATTTGCATTCAAATCAAACGAGGGAAACTCCGACTGTCCGATGCGAGACGCGAGAAACAACAGGACATTTACATTGCAAATAATGTGGTTTGTGGAAGAAAAAAAAGACATAAACGGTTTCTTCTCAGTTTCTTCTACTGACCAGTAGGCTAGAAGTCTTTGTGATAAAGTTTTATGCTTGTTGGAGGCTCTCCTCATTACAGACAGTGTGGTATGAAGGGATGTAAATACACACTATATAGGCAATACCATATTAAATAACTGTATTTATTTCAGATCCACAATACATATTTACAATACATGTCAATAACGTTAAATCAATTAAGACTGGTTTAAGCAAAGCTAACAACACTGATCACTCGTTTTTTTTTTTTATTAGATTGCAAAACGTAATTGTGACACACACTCTAAACCAGAAGGTGGCGGTAACGTGCGCCAACTGCCATGGCAAACTGAGAAGAAACCGTTTATATCTTATTTATTAATTATTATTATTCCACAAACCACATTATGCTTTCTGTTCACCTAGAGACTTTGAAACGATTTAGATAAGACTCTTACAGATTATCAGCTCACATCTAAAGACTTGGGTTAACCGTTTTTTAGTCTCAGACTAAAGATTTTATAAACACTGAATCTTGTTGGGACACTATTTAAGACTACACCTAGGCTATTTTAGCTTCCGCTAAATTCCTCCCATTATGCTCAGCATTATACAGTTTCTTTATGTGCGACTGTTGTAGCATTCTTTGCCAAGATTAATGTTATCTCAAATAAAGACTTTCATTCAAAGTGGGTACTGTATCAACAAGTAACTGGTTAACTCATATCTTTTTAATGCAAGGTGTTTATGCTGTACCACTTGCTCCATGCAGATGCACAGATAGCGCTGGTTTGTGCCTGTATTCCAGGGGGCAAGGTTGGCACACACTTTTTAATTTATGGCCCATTACTCAGCCGTGGAACACAAATATTGTATTTGTTGTGTATAGACCATAGACTGTATATATAACCCTGCCAGGCTGCATAGGTGGCTACAAAACTGTTATTTATAAATATAACACCTATTTTTATAGCCCACTTTCCCGCAGGAACAAAAAAAAATTTGATATGTGGCAAGGTGCAAGACAATATCATAAATGGGACTCGAACTCACCATCATCGGTGATGTAACCCTGCTTATTAACCATTGTGCCATAGCAGTAAAGTACAACCCAAAACAGCCAAGGTACACTATAAGCGGACAGGACCCCCACACGGTCACATAGTTGAATGAACGGAGGGAACAGATTACGACTCCATGCGCATGGTTTAATAAACCGAGGGTACAGATTCTTACCCCTCAAAAATTATTTCTGCACCTGACCCCTGCCGGGATCTGTAGCTTTGTGCTTCCGCTTGTGTGAGAACAGCTTTATTGGTTGTTGATTGATTTACGTCACAACGACTACACTAGGACTTGCGATAATATCAAACATGTTTGATTCAAAAGACTACAGAAAGACTGTCATAAATCGGGTCCCCAACTGCAGATTATCACCTTCCACAAACCACATTAGAAGCAAAGAAAATGTTGATCCCACTTGGACAGTCGGAGTTTCCCTCCTGCCTCGTTCATGCAAACATATGGGGGGCTGAAGCCCCGTCCCTCATGCGCGTGCACACACAAGCATCAAAACAGTATCACCTGAATGAAGCTGAAAAAAATGATGGCATTGAAAAAAGGATTGGTATTGAAAAAAAGATTGGCATTGTAAAAAAAAGATTGGCATTGTAAAAAAAAAATCACTTTCAATACAAAAATTTTCACTAGATTTATTTCCGATCCAAAATTAATATTTTCAGTTACAATAATATTTTTCAATGCCAATTTTTATTTTCAATGCCAATATTTATTTTCAGTTTAATTTCAAGGTGATACTGTTCTGATCCCATAGATTTGGTGTCACTCAGTCACATGACCTGGAAGCTACTGAAAGAAAACATGAAATATTACAGTAAAATTTTAATATTAAATATTATGTGCGAAATATAAAATTGGAAACAAATTGTTGTCAGGTTATTTAGATGTAGTAAGACATTTTAAAATTTATTTTGTGTCACTCAGTCACATGACCTGGAAGCTATTGAAGAAGAACCCTCACTATTACAGTAAAAAAAATAAAAATATTACATATGATTTTTTAAATCAATAAATCGGTGTGTCGTGTATCTCAGGTGTCGAGCAACAACGTATCAATATTTGGGCGTTACTTTGACAGGAAATCTCGCAGGTATTGTCTTTTTTTCTGGGATGTCTGGAAATTTATTGATGGTCCCTAACCGAAACCACCGCCTTCAGGAGCGAGTCTTCCGCTGCGATGTATCCGCTCCATGAGAGCAGTTGTCGGTGAGACGTCGGAGGGAGTCTCCGCTTTAATGAAACGAATGTCCGTCGAATATCCAACTTAAAACTAACTTCACCGCGGTAGCAAAAATACCACCTTCGTTAAGTGAATTTCGCACTGTTCCTTTCTGAGAGGAATTGTCTAAAGTGGAAGCACCAAGAACTCCTCTCTCCGAGTACTGCGGTTAAGCCAACCTCCAACTGGCGAAGGACTGTAAAATCAGCCCCAGTGGATTTTACATGGCGCAAGCAACGGCCGCTGGCTGCTCTGCTGTTTGACTACGACACTGGGGGCATTGCTGTAATACCGCCATATAGCCGCTAATCCCCCATTGGAATACATTGCACTTTAGACACGTTAAAAACAACTTTAATGCCTGGTGCCTATTTTTTTAAACTGTCTACAGCTACATATTGCTCCTGTGATTACGCTGGGTTAAAAAAACCCAGAGGCACCAGGCTGGTTAACGTAGGATAATTTTTCTAAATCTTGCATAATTAATTAGGGCCGAACTTTGATTGAAAGGCCGTTAACGTCGCTGCCTGCCCCATCGGCTAGGCTAATAGTTGGCTGCGCAGCTGCATGAAGCTAGCAGAGGCTATCTGGCTGTGGAGCTGAGCTCAACCTAACGTATTCTGTCTGAGGCTTTTCAGTTTTATATATTAGACTATTGAATAATGTGTGAGCCTAAGTAAAACATGTTTGTAATGACAAAATGTATGTTTAATTTTTTTCCCCTTGTCTGTTTGACCACTATAACATTTTACTGCTGATATGCAGTGTGCGATTTGGGAAAAAAGCAGAGGGGGGGATTTAAAGTTTTTTTTTTTTTACTTTTTATTCATGAAAATAACGACAGTTTTGTGTATGCAGGCTGCAGGGCATCTTGCTCATACGTTTACCCTTTAAAAACTGACAGAAAATGTGAAAAACAAAATTGTTGACATGAAAAAATATAGATAAGATCAAATATATTAAGATGATTAAAATTAAAGATAAGAATTCACTTGACTTATCCAGTCATAGCAGGTGAGATGATTTTTTTTCCCCCCCGTGGCATCAGCAGCACCTTGTCCGCCCTCTCAGATCCATAACACACTGCATATTTTTCTGTGGTTAAAAAAATCACCTTGGAACCCAGCCGGGGTCACGTGCAGGAATACTTTTCAGATGTAAGAATCCCTCTATACCCTCAGTTTATTAAACCATGCGCACGGATTTGGGGTGCTGCATGAAAGTATAGATATTTGAGTCATTGTAGCTGGGACCATGTCCGCGGTAATATTGATCAATTACAGTTTTGTCCCCACCACTTAAAAACCTGATGTTCTTTTTGTTGTTTGTTTTTTAAACAGTGCATCCACCAGCGCAATTTTCATATATTCAGTATCCTCTTTAATGCAAGGTGTTCTATTTATGCTGCGCTACACTGTGCGCTTTTTGGACTATTTCCACAAATTTTGCGATCGGTTTGTCTTCAAAGCCGTATAAAAACAAATATTGCATTTGTTGTGCATGGAGTTGAAACAAACCTGGTCACTAGTGAGATCTTAGTCGTATCATTTAAAAGTTAATGGAATGATACCCTTTTTTCAGTTTAAAGCAGCCATTCATTTATGAAGGTGTTCTCCGATGTTGTTTAATAGAAATGTTTAATTAACCTTACCTAACCTATTATCAATTCAAAGATGCAAACTCTCTGATGATCAGTATTATTTGTTCTGATAATGAAGCATATGTTTGCGGGAGAAACAGAAAGGCGCTCACAATCTTTAACAACTTTTATTTTCAAGAATAAAATTTTTTTTTTAAAATCATCGAAAAAGGTGAAAAACTGCTCCTGACTTGACTCCAAGCCCTCCGCCCTCGGCTGTATCAGGATATTGTCCACCGTGGCCTTATTAGTATTCATTTCTGGGGAGTAGAATTTAAATCATTATTAAATTACAATTATCACCGTATTAATCCATTCATAGCATACACAAGGCACTTTCATCCACACACATTCAACACACATACAGTGCACGCACTTTTCATACAGGGAATTTAATACTTGACACATTATTATACACTGTATATATACAGTCAATGTTACACACATGTAAACATATTGCAGATTAGAGTAGGCTAATAAACATCCTCCACTCGGCTTTACATACATTTTGACAGCAATCTGTCTCGAGACTTTTTATCCAATTGTCTTCGATATCACGTTGTGATAATTCAGTTTAAATTGCTGTATTTCGTTCGACTGTAATTATAGTAACACTACATCTTAATAATTATCTTAAGTTATGAGTTCTTACCTTATGAGATTGGGGGGGAAAGAGAGCCGTCAGAGGCGCACAGATGGCTGCAGTAGAATGAAGCGGGAGCTCTATGCATAGTCAATGAGCGGATTAGCCTTTAGGTTAGCTAGCCAAGTTTAGCATCAGAGCTAAAGGTGCGGGAGCAGAATGGGCGGGATTACGACAGAAATACACACCCAGCGAGGGCCAAGTGGGGCCGAGTCTACAGTGAAGATCCCGCCCTTATGCCCTTTTTAGGAACATGCTTCGTCAGAACCGGGGAGGAGGAGTCTGTAAATCCGCCATGATTTCCCCCATGAACGTGGTCATTTTGGTAAACGGGGAGGAGTGCGGAAACGCTGTCCATTATTTATTCAGTCAATGGGCGCAAGCGTTCGAATCTTTCAAAAATAAAAGCCCGTATCTATAATGTATTTTCTGACTGATCCAATTAAAACGCCATTTTCAGACAATAATATATCAACACGAATCCAAAAGGAATTGGATAGTTATATCGCCATTTTATATGCAATTACAAAATAAAAGCATATTGATAATGGGTGAAAATAAAATGCATTTAAATTACCCTAAAATAACTAAGCCCATTACTCCATTAATCCTGTGTGAATTTATGTTTAAGTTTCATATTCACCTTTATCACTCTGTTTGGCCTGATGAACTGGCCTCTGGTCCATATAAATGTGCATATCCAGCAGTGGATTCGTCTAACATTATGCTAATTAACAAAACAAGGTAGCAAGGTACAGTGTTTATGTAATCTTATGTATGGAACTAGATTTGTGTAAAATAAAAATCTAAGAATGAAATAGGAAAAAAAGTATAACATTTTGTTTTAATTTAAAAATTGTAATGTATTTAATTTTTTCGATAATCATTAATTTAATTGATGTTGGAAAAAACTATGCAATATTTTCACTGGTTAAGCCACCCATGTCAGGACCTCCACTGACAAACAGAGTTCTGTGCTGTCTGGGGCACCCTCCCCAAGCGCAGGGCAGGGCAGCTCATGTTTACCAGACGTCAGCCCAAGTGTAGCTTTAAGTATGAAACGCGAAGGAAATTTCTTTCATTCCATTTTTGTGCTGTATGACTAAAAAAGGGGGCCATTATTGTTATAGGTTTATTTTCTAATATAGAATATTAATTATTGCTGTTTAGATTTTAAAGTCATTTCTTTAATAGTAAAAGCTGATCTGAAGTTTATTTAAAAAAATGTTTAATCACATAGAGCAGGATTTCTTTAAATTTGTTAAAATCAAAAGTCTTCTTGAAGTAAACAGACATTTTTTTGTGTGTTTAAGGATTGGACTAAGTTTCGTCTTTTATGGAAATCAAAATAGGGTCACCCTATATTATATTTAAATTGCAAACACACATTTACTTTAGCTGTCATTGAAAATATGACCTTGATCTGATTATGAAACGTATTTTGGACATGTCTGTTTATTCGTGGTTTGACATGAACAAAAGACAGGACATCAATTGGTTTGGATACTTCAATTAATGGAAACTGAATGGATTTAAAAGTAGAAAGTAGCCATGGGATGAAATGTAGAGAAAAACCTAAATGGGGGAAAAAAATGTGCAACAAAAAGAATCTTTTTATAATTGAATTGTAGCACCCGAATTGTAATCGAATTGAAATAGTAAAGCACCCAAGATGGAACACCCCTATTTTTTACTGTTAGCTCAGCTGATAGACACTAAACAGTCCCTCCAGGATTTTGCTGGACTTTTTTGTGTTTGTTGCAGTCTAAAATGCCTGATGTTGGGTCAGCTTTTGTGAATAGTTTTTGTGTTGTTTTTTTTTTGCCAAATCACTTGAAATTTTTTTAAAAAATACATTAAAATTTACAATTCTGACATTCCAAAATATTTATTGTAATAAGTGCACTAAAAGAATTCTTGTCCATCGAGCAACACACTCTTCAAATTGTAGCTTATTGCTTGAACACAAAAAGAACAAAGCAAAAATTTTAGGTTAATAGAAATTTGGAATAATAAAAGTGGACTTCTGACTCTTTGACAATAACTCAGTAAATACAGAATAAAATAGTGTTGTTAAACTTGAGCTGAATTGCATTTATTGGTGCATAACAAGAAATGCATTCCTCGATCCATCCATCCATTGTCTGAGGTTGCCAATAAAAAAAGTTTTGTATCATTTAGATATGCAAACATTCTCAAATGAAGAAAAAAAAAGAAATTCATGAACTTAAGAGGTGCAAATTCAAAATTAGAGTTTGACAGTATTTTGGAGCCGCTTACTATCTTACCTATGCTTTCAATGAACAGAAACTGAACAATAAACCCAATCTGAACTTTCAGCGCTCCATCCTCTCAAAAACCCTGTCATTTGTGTATGCATCTTATTGATTTAAACCCTGCATTCAGAGCATCTATATTAAAATTAAAAAGATAAATAAAAAGTTGAATAAAATAGCAAAAATAGGCTGTAAGCTGATTAAGGCTCAGTGTCTGTTTTGTCGTCTGTCACTTTGACCAACAGGGTGAAATAAAATCCATGTCACCCTAATCTGTCCACAAACCACCCTGGAATAATGGACATATTTATTTTTAGGGTAATTTGAAGGCATTTATTAGGCATTTTCTGCCCCTACCAATATGCTTTTATTTTGAAATTGCAGATAAAATGGCGGTAAAACTGGTAAAAATGATCACTTTTGGATTGTGTTTATATTATTGTTTGAAAACGACTGTTTTGATTGGATCAGTCAAATATGTTTTAGAGACAGGCTTTTATCTTGAAAACCTTCGTAACCCCTTTTAGTATACAGCTTCTGCAAAATGTAAAATTAACTGAGCAGAACTGCTGGTGCCAACTTTGCTTTTCAGGGTCTATTGCTATTGTTACTCAGGTCACTTTTATATCCTTATGCAATGGACCTATTCCAGCAGTGATCCTACCACATATAAAAGGAACATGCAGATTTTGTTGAGGGTTTTAATCCTCTTCTCCTGCTTAGACTGGGTACACAACCCTGCACTCTGTCTGAGAGGTCAGTGTGATTACCATGAAAGGCTGGAATAAAATGCTGCCGAAGGGAATTTCAGATTATTTGCTGTTGGCAGTAATCAACGTCATGGCCAAAAAGTGTTGGCAATAAAGCAAATGTAGTAGTTTGCGAATGTTTTAAAAGTTTCTATGGTTTACTAAAAAGCAAAAGGAAAGGACAAACGGAAGCCTCAAAATTATTTGAAAATAGGAGGAAAATGATACATGGTTGTCAAAGTTTTTATTTTAAAAAAATCTGAAAAGTGTGTCATGCATGTGTAGTACCCCCACTTTCGTAATAGTTTCAATGGTTTACTTAAAAACAACTGAAAATAAAAAAAATTCAACATTAAAGAGAACAACTGAATAGCACAGTTAGTGTTTATATTCAGTTCCAGCTACAGGTGTTTAGGTGTATGTTTCTACCGGGTTTGAACATCTACAGACTGAAGCTTTTGTTCATTTTCTTTCCTGTGCAAATTAAAGATCATTCAGAACATCAAAATCAAGTTCAAGCATATATCAGTTTCTTTTTACCGCCCAGTTTTGCAGGACTTTGTGTTGGTTTGTTATATAAATGTGATTTTAATCTATTTAAATTGTTTCTTGCATTATTTATTTTTGATTGTTTTGTGTGTTTAACTTTATGTATGTATGTACGGTGACCTTGAGTATCAGAAAGGCGCCTTTTAAATAAAATGTATTATTATTATTATTAAAATTTCAATACAATATGTTAAAGTTTGAAAAGTCATTTATTGCTGACATGAGGCAGCAATTCAATGCCATTAATTATAGCATTGAATTATTAAAAATAAAAGTACCTTTTGTTTTCCTATTTATTTTAAATATGCCTTCCAGTAACTTAACCTGTGTTAATGCTGCAGAGATATTTGCCCCATCCTGAAGAGTCCGACTGCTCTTACAGCAGTCATTGACCTGTTTGAAGAACATGTGAGGAGCCATCACCAGCAGGTGGATCTGATCGTAGGTAAGACGGAAACAAAGCATGTCTCAGGTTTGCCCAGCTGATCCCCTAAGCCTTCTTTAGAACTTGGAAAAAAATCTCACTGAAAGGGTTGTCTGATTATATGTCTCTTTATTAGGCCTGGGCAGCTAAGCGCTGCGAAGGCCTATTGTTTTCCGTCCGTTTCTTATTATTCTTCCCGCAAATTAATTGGCTTTTTGGAGGCCTAAACATACTCAAAATCTCACCATATTTGGCGGTGGCATCAGGTATGCGTGAAATTTACGTATTTTAAAGGGTTCATAAAAGTCCCAACAGAAATGGGTCAGTGGCGCCACCTGCAATATTTCAAAACACCCTTCCCATTGACCTTAGTTCAACGTAGAGGCATGCCGTTCAGCACACTTTTAAAACTTCCTAAGACCCTCCAAAAAGCCTCAAAACATCATAGTCCCAAATGCACAGGAAGTCAGCCATCTTGGTTTGAACATGCGATTTTGACCCAATTTTTGACATGTACAGGCCCCGCATTTGATCGAACTCCCCCTTTAATTTAAAAAAAAATATATATTTTTTTTATGTGTCCTGTTTGGCAGTGTGGAGCTCAGAATTGGTGTCTGAGTACCAAGTAGAAGCCCAACAGATTTACTTTCACAAGTGGAGCACTACAGCTTTTGCTATAGTACTCCACTTGATATATATGTGTGAGAAATCTTTAGTATGAATTGCTGTGGGTTTTATTTTCTGACGTTATGGACACGGAGACGAAACATAAAGGGGAAAAAAGAAAGAAGATGAAGAAGAGAGGTAGGAAACACAAAGTCAAGAGAGACGGTGAGTTGAAAATACAAGAGAGAAAGGGGAACAAAACAACACAGGAAAACATCGAAGTCTGCTTCTGTTGTAACTATTAATAATGAAAAGTTGTTGTCTGGTTTTCTGAGCATCATTAATTATAATCAATAATTTAATATTAATATATTTATTGATGACGTTCGAGTTTAACCTGTTTATTAAAGACATAGGGGCACCAATCTCATAAATGAGATCATTTTAATTAAACCAGACAGTCAGTCTCTCTGAAAAGGCGCAGTTCGTCCGCGCGGTTAAAACAAACTTCACAGCACACACTGAAATAGCACAGGAAACTTCTCGTTACTTAAGGGAATTTATTAATGAAATAGGTCAACCTTACGTTTCATTCATAATTTCCATCTATTCTAACGCATGCAAAAATATAGAACAAAGTTAACGTCGAGGGAAGGGGGCATGTGTGTGTGGTTGTGTGTGTGTGTGTGTGGGAGACAGCGAGCGAATGAGGGGGGGTTCAGCTTAACCCTCAATGCAATAAATAACTCAAGCCTTATCAATTGGCGCGATCGGTTCACAAAGGAAGACCGCGTGGCAATTCAACAAAGGCTAGTTTCATTAGCAATGGTGGCTTGGACAAAGGAAACGGGGCGACGGAGAAAGGGGATCAAATGAGGCCACGCGACCTGTCTAAACAGACACACGCCGACCGCAGCGAACAATAAAACAAGCCGGGAAATAATACAATATAATATACTGCTTCTGGTTGCAACCAAAGTCAAATAATAAAACACAAAAAGCATGCACATTCAGGGTCGGTGTACAGCGACAGACGACCAAGAATATCAGTGGTTAACAAGTTGACAGACTTATTTTAACCAACAGAAAACGGATATTAACCGTTAAGACCTAATTCTCCTCTACCCAGACCAAAAGATATGAACCAGTTTAATCCTACTTGGTGGGGGCAGCTCTCCACAGTCCACGACGAAGAACGTAGAAAGTGTCCAGTTTAAAGGGAGCGGTTTGCGCAAAACCGAGGTCGGAAAAGCGGACGTCCGACTTTTGGCGCTGAGGGACTCAGGCCGGTTTAAATAGAGCTCAGATGGCCAGCGGACTCCCTGGTTGCCCGTACAGGGAAGTCTGTTTGCTCGGCCAATTCAATTCGAAGCTTAAAAGGGAAGTTCTTCCTGGTCCAGCAGGTTTGAACGAAAAAGGGAAAAATGCTAGCAACGGATTAAAGCGTCTCCTTGCAGCACCGCTGGGGAACCAAAAGACGAAGATTTCAATCTTCGCGCTGCCTTTTATCAACTCTGGGATGTCATCACTGGCCACAGACCAATGAGAATGGGTTGAGCGCAGTGCAACGGATGCTAGGAGATGCAGTTCGTTCAGTGAAAGGATGCTGGGAGATGCAATTCATTCAGTAAACGGCCATAGCCTCAACATCCCCCTTTTAGTTCCAAAGAATGCGCACTGTTCAGTCTTTGGAGCTAGAACCAGGTTCATTGTCCATTACGTCCAGGAATGTCGCTGTCCTTCAGCGGGAAGGTGTAACAGTTCAGCCCATTAAATCCGAATCTGGTCCCAGCACCTCCATACCCACAGGATGGCAGAGAGAGGGGGGGGGAAACAAAAAATATGAAAAAGGAACATCGACAAAACAAACCAACAACTATGTTACTGAAAAGCTCATGGTACAGATTAATCAAGATCTAGTAATGATGACCTCAGCCCAAGAATATATCTGTAAACACCGGAGGACCCACACCTGTGTGAGCAACCATCAAGCCGTCTCCCAGGAATCGATGCAGACATGAAGGAGATCGCAGCCAAGACGTTCAAAGGACCCCAGAGCCCCAGGCGGACCAGTGCGGGGCCGACCGCATCCCCCAAGAGAGGAGCAGAGAAGAACCCCAGGGGAACGTCCAGCGGCTACGATTCAGGGGCCCGGGGGGCAGCAGTGACGAGCCCAGGGGCCCCACCGGCAACCGGCTGCGCCAGGGCGGGCCCGTCCATGGACCGGGAGAGCCGGGGCCCATACACATGCTTACCAGCCATGTGTTGCTGTGGAGGATGCCATCCTCAACCTGCTACACCGAGCCCACTCCCATCTGGATAAGGGAAGCGGCACAGTGAGGACTCTCTTCTTGGATTTCTCTAGTGCCTTCAACACCATCCAGCCCCCGCTGCTCCGGGACAAACTGAGCAGGATGGTAGTGGACCCCTACCTGGTGGACTGATTCTCTGACTACCTCTCTGACAGGCCACAGTACGTCAGGCTGAAGGACAGCACGTCTGACACTGTGGTCAGCAGCACCCCAGGGAACAGTGCTTGCCCCTCTCCTCTTCACCCTGTACACCTTGGACTTTTGTTACCACTCGGAGCTGTGTCACCTACAGAAGTATGCCAATGACACAGCCATTGTTGGGTGCATCAGGAACGACAGAGAGGAGGAGTATCGGAGACTGGTGGGGGACTTTGCTGCATGGTGCCACACCAACCACCTACAGCTCAATACCTCTAAGACAAAGGAGCTGGTCATTGACTTTGGGAGGTCCAGACCAAAACCGCGACCAGTCCTGCTAGACGGAGCTGAGGTGGAGGGTGTGGATTCATATAAATACCTGGGGCTGTGGCTGGATAAAAAACTGGACTGGACACCACACACCAGCCACTTGTATGGGAAGACACAGAGCAGGCTGTACTTCCTGAGGAGACTGCGGTCTTTTAACATCTGCAGCAAACTGCTAGGGATGTCTGTGGTTGCCAACGTCCTCTTTTACACCGTGGTGTGCTGGGGGGGCAGCATATCCAAGGAGGACACATCCAGACTGGATAAACTAATCAGGCAGGCCGGCTCTATGGTCGGCATGAAGCTGGACTCTGGTGATGGTGGCAGAGATGAGGACACTGGACAAACTGCTGGATATTCTTGACAACACCAGCCACAAGCAACCAGAGGAGCCGGTTCAGTGAGAGACTGCTTCTTCCCAAATGCAGGACCAGTAGACACAAAAACTGCTTTGTCCATCGTGCAACCACCCTCTTCAACTCCTCACTTGGGGGGAGGAAAAAAAGGGAGGACAGAGGGGAAGGAGCAGTAGCCACAGTGCAATATTTTATTTATTTATTTATATATATATATATATATATATATATATATATATATATATATATAATTATTTTATTTAATCAAAGGTTCTGTATATGTTTATTTATCTTACTCCACCCTTTTGTTTGCTGCTGGAAATCTTAATTTCCCTGAGGGAAACATCGCAAAGGGATGAATAAAGTTAAGTCGAAAGTCTAAAGTCTATTTTATTTTTGTAATCAGGGTTGCAAATAGTTAATATCAGACGTCTTTTTGAAATCCTTAGATTGTGAAATTCCCAAATATTTTATAACTTCCTTGTCCCATTTCCATTTATATTGGTCTCTAATTGTCGGGGGAGGACTGTAATTTATGGTTAACACTGGAGTTTTGTTGACATTAATTTTGTATCCTGAAAAAGTACCGTAATCCTCAAGCATTCATATAAGTTTTGGTAGTGTTACGGCCAATTGTTTCACAGCCAAGGCTGTTTACTTCTGCTTGTGTTGTACTGTTTACTTCCCTTCATGTGAAGCCCCGCCCTTATGTCTGCTCTTCAGATCTGACCTGGCTGCAATAGATTCACCATGCCATTCAGAACCAGCTGCACATCATCAACCAATGAGACCTGCTGATTGGGCCCCTGGACTTTTAAAATACTCTCTGCTTAGCTTGCAAAGGCGGAGCAGTTGACTACAATGCTGTTGTCCCCCTTTGGTTTGACAACCATTTGGATGTTTGTTGGTCTGTCTACAACTTTGTAGCTGTTTGTTCCAGCAGCTTTAGAGCTCTGAAGTAGCTCTATACTTTGTTTGTTGTTAACTTATTTCTTTAGAGTAACTGTTAAAGAATGAGCTGAATGGACTTGTGGGAATTTTGTAGGCTGAGTCTAATCATCAGACTCTCCCAGTTTACCCTTTATTGTGAAATCTGAACTCTGAGCATTTAAAAGTTAACTGTTTTGCCCAATCTGTATTTTTATTTAAGGCTTCTCTTAGCCTGTGCTTTGGGGTCTCTCTTATTTAACTGGGTGCTTTGGGGTCTCTCTTATTTTTGTAAATACTTGGCTTGTTCACCAAAGCTGTACTTTTGTCCTGAATCTGTCTTCTTATTAAATACATGTACTCCTCTACCTTACACCCTGACTCAGGATTTTTATGTTACCCCTAAATCCCTAGCTCAGCCTGGGGTGTAACAGTAGAGTCTGGGTAGGATTAGATATCGTTAATAGGTCGTCCGTAAAAATAGCTGATTTATGTTCTTTTCCAGCAACTTTTAAACCAAAGATATCCTGTCTTTCCTGATCCATTTAGCAAGTGGTTCAATGTATAGAGCGAAGCAGAGTGAAGACAAGTTGCATTCTTGTCTCAAACCTCTTTTTAGAGATATTGACTCTGTGAGGTCCCCATTAATCTTAATTCTGGCAAATGGATTTTTATATAGTCCTGCAATTATTTCAATTATAGATTGATGAAAGCCAAATTTCTTAAGAACTTTGAATAAGAAGGACTACCTCAGAGTCAAATGCCTTTTTTGCAACCAAACTCATCACCAAGGTCTCTTGTTTATCCTGCACTACATTTTGCATCACATGTAATAGTCTTCTTATGTTGTCGTGGATCTGTCTTTGTTTAATTAATCCCGTTTGGTCCTTGTGTATCAAGAGTGGTAGAATTACTTACAACCTTCTTGATAAAATAGATGCAAACAATTTGTAATATATTCAAGATACTAGTTGGCCGATAATTTCCACGCTCTAGTCTGTCCTTTCCTTCTTTTGGGATTATAGAAATAATTCATTCCATGAAGGTGGAATTCTCTTCTCCTGCATCTTCCAGTTAAATGTCTTGAATAACTTTGGGATTAGACAACTCTCCGTTGTTTTATACCATTCAGGGCCAAAACCATCCGCTCCTGCCAGCTTTCCTTTTTTCAACTTCTGAATTGCTAAGTGAATTTCCTCTTTAGTAATTGTAGAACAAAATGTATTGTTTTGCTTATCTTTCAATGTTATATTTAATTTTGAAGAAAAATATCTTTATCTTGATCATTATCTACATCGGCTTGAGAGTACAGCTTTGAGTAATATTTTGAAAACATATTTCAATTTTTTTCTTCATTTTCTATTCTGTTTAGGGGATTACTAATTTTGTAGATGGTTCCCTCAGCTTGTTGGTTCGTAAGTTTGCAGGAGATAAGTTTTAAAGATTTTCCCCCTGCCTCGTAATATTGTTAGATTTTTTTTTATACGTGCATTTGTCTTTTTTTTTTCAATTGTTTAATTTCAGCTCTAATCTCATCTTTCATGTTTTTAGAATGTCCTGTTATAGTGTCGATAATTTGTCTTCTAAGTTAAGTTTGAAATTGTTAGTTTTTTTTTAGATGGGAAGTAATACTAAATATTTCCCCCCTAATTACTGCCTTAAAGGCATCCCAAATGGTTCCTGGGCTAGTTTGCTCATTATCATTGTGATCAAAATAATCCTTAGTGACAACTGTCAGATCTATAATATTTTGGTAATTCAAAATGTGTGTATTTAACCTCCAAAGAGTAGACCTTTTGTTTGTGAGAACTTCAGCATACAGGGTTATTATCAGAAACAGTTTGAAACCCAATTTGTTTAGTTTTGAGTGCTCTTGATCTGAGAGATGAGTTTCCTGCATCAAAGCAATTTGTGCTTTGTCTTTTCAGTTTAGATAAGGCTTTCCACCTTTTAACCGGGTTGTGCAAGCCATTGATATTGTTACCAATTTTACATACTGGGTAAAGGGTTTGAAACGCTATTTGATTAGTTTTCCCAACTTCTGTGTATTCTTTTTGTTTTTTTAATGAGTGGTGGGTAGTCATTTTCCTGTGTTACATGTATATCGTTCCAGGTGAAACTTCTTTTTTGCCATGATATGCTGTTCTTTAATCTTGAAGCTTAAGAACTCGACTACGATGGAGCGTTGGGGGGGGGGGGGGCTCTTTGGGAGGTACAGGGCCCAGCGACTGGTGTGCCCGTTCAACATTGATATCCCCGCCTAGACATGGACTGGTTACCGGTTTCAAGGTATACCGCGGTATGAAAAAGTCAAGGTTTCAAAACCACTAAAATATTCCGTCATACCGTCCCGTTTTTTGTTTTTTTTATGTAACGTCTCGTCAGGGAGAGACGATGAGAGATGGAGCTGCAGCTCCACCTCTCATGAAGCTGCAGCGTAAAGCGCCACCCCACCCCCCGCACACCTGCGTTGGATGTGAGTGACAAACGGCCAGTGTTGCAGGTTGTATGATGACTGAACTTTTTCCACCGTCTCTAAGTGGATGTTTGGGAATACTTCGGCTGCCGTAAAATGCCAGACGTTCACGGCTTGGAAGAAGAAGGTCGCCCGACGTGTAAAACATGCTTGAGAACAGTGGCAGCCTGAGGAGAAAATACATGGAATATGATAGCGCATGTTCGGGAGCACCACCCATCGTAGTATGCTAAATTCAAGGCAAAGCTAATGCTGTCTTGAAATGAACGAGCGTATTAGCGTCTGACATTAGTGAAATTAGCTTATATTAACTACCATATCTTATCTTTTCTTCATCTCTATCCTTAGTAACTTTTTTTTAAACTGAGGCAGATAATGGTAAATAGCATGCTAATGAATATTTATCTTAGGATGCTACTTAGTTACCATATCTGCCTCACTAAAAAGTGTTTTTTCCTTAAAAAAATACATTCAAAATACACATTTTAGGGCTGTAATGCCATGAAACCGTGATATTTTTGCCCAGGGTTATCATACCGTCAGAATCTCATACCAGGCCATGCCTATCGACGCCGTCCAGTTCCAAGCCATCACGCAGCAGTGACTCAACAAAAACACACATAGATGGAGAGTCCCTTTCTGTTGACTCTTGGACACCGTAAATTCTGATATTGTCTCTCCTAGACCAGCTTTCCATATCCATCATCTTCTCAGATTGTGTAGTTGCACAAGTTCGCCTATAGCATCCTTCATGTTTTGTATCCTCTCCTCTGATTTCTGAATCCTCCCCTCAGCTTCGTTCGCTTTTGTCAGCTCCTCTTTGATGTTGTCCAGTTAATTTAATTCTAAAATTCCTCAGTTCTTGTAGAATAACTTTGAAGTTGGCCATCATCCATGGTTTTTACCCGTGTTAGCTTACTTAGCTCAGCCGTTGCTAACATTAGCCGCTAGCACTAGATTTCTATTCAGGAGAGCTCTCCGTTCACTTAATCTTTAATATCAGGGTCCCGATTGATACACTTTACTTCCCCGCTTCTGTTCTGTTCTTCCCCGGTGCTGTTCTGGGGACGACTATGGAACATCTGGAGATGATAATGCAAAGAGGATTCCTCATAAAATCAAAAAAAACTATGGACAACCCTGAGCATCCTCTTTATGAGACTGTCATACAACAACAGAGCGTCTTCAGTCGGAGGCTTCTTCAGTTTCGCTGCAATACAGACCGCTACAGGAAATTCTTCCTGCCCACAGCTATCATCTACAACAACTCCTTAAAGAATTAATTATGTGAGCTATACCAACACTTAATTTCCCTCTGGGATCAATAAAAGTATTTATGAATTTGAATTTTTTTTTTTTTGTCTGCTTTAAATAACAATTATGATCAATAGGTTAATATAATTATTGATGAGGTTCAAGTTTAATTTATTAATAATAGGGGCACCACTTCGCTTTGGAAGTCCAGATATCCAGTCTGTTCTTGAAGGTGTAAATTCACACGCTGTGGAAAATAATTTTACACATACGCCAAGTAATCCCAGACAACTTCTCTTTAAGCTAAGGGGAATTTATTAAGAAAATAGATCAACCTTACAGCCAAAACATTTCGTCAACAATTCCCATCTATTCTAAAAGCATGCAACTAATTACTACAGATCTTAGAAAACAATATGTGAAAATTAGACACAATTAACATGAAATGGATCAGGGAGAAACAGACAGCTCAGGCTTTGTTCAGGGAGGGAGATGGCCCTCATTCCAGGGGGACTCAAGTCAGAGAAAGCCTAGGAGACAAAGGGTCATAAAACTAGGTCTGTGCCAAGATGGAGAACTGCACATCTGGTGTAAGGAGACAAAAGGAACAATGAGGTTAACTTTTCAGCAAACAGACCAGCTATATCAGGTCGGACCGAGACCGACTCTGCCAACCAGGTGATCAGAGGGCAAGCGAGAGAAGAACGAGGGAAAGAAAGAGTGGGATCTGCTCAGGATAAAAACAGTTTCAAACACAGCCAATACAGCTCAAACCTATGCGAGCTGCGACACTAAATGAGCAAACAGGTTCAGCACTTAAAAACACTTTAAACCAACAATGAACGAGATCAAACTCGTTAAGAACTCTATTTTTCGTATTTATATCTGCCCAGACACCAGATTAGCATAAATGAACCGGTTCAGTCCTACTTTGCGTTGAGGGAAGTCCGGTCCACGAGGAGGAGAGCAAAATGTGTCCGTAGTTGAGCAAGAAAAGGAAGAGTTAGAAAACCTGCGCAGGATTTTAGGACTGTGTCCCAACTGCAGGCCGGTTGCTTGCAGGTCGACGTCGTAACAAACTGTCTTGGAACAGTCCTGATTTCGCTCAAACTGGATACCCCAACAGGATGAGCACTTCGAAGCGTTGAAATGAGAGTTCTTCCCGGTCCAGCTGGTCAGAACAAAAGAGAATCTTTAGTTCTAACCTAACTGACTGGGTTCATCAGGATTTATGGATAAATATAGTTGTGTATCATCGGCATAGCTGTGAAAATGTATCCCATGCTGTCTAATGATTACCAATTGGGAGCATATATATGGTGAAAAGAATTTTCAGTGCTATGATGAGCTCTAAAACCTGACTGAAACTCTTCAAACAGCTTGTTACTGTTTAGATGCTCACAGACTTGATTAGCAACAATTTTCTCAAGGACTTTGGATAAGAAAGGAAGATTAGATATAGGTCTTTAATTCACTAAGTCATCTTGATCAAGGAAAGGTTTCTTGAGTAAAGGTTTAATTACAGCTATTTTAAGTCTAAGTACAGTATTTTATGTTCTGTAATCAAAAAAATAATAAAACGCTATGTGGAATAGCCTATTGCTGGCTGTCTTTCCTGTTATCCTGCAGAGTTAATTTAGTTGGATGACTGACGTTATTCATTGTCATGACTTATCTGTGCATTTAAAGGAGGCTGTGTCTGTCAATTAAGTTGCAGCATGTGGGAGGCGCTGCGAACTGGCTTTTAATTCTTGGTAACGCACAAGTACTCTAACGCGTTACTTTTATGAATGGATAACGCTGTAACGTAACTAATTACTTTTAATTGATGGTAACGCTGTAACCTAATTAACTACTTTCCAGTAGTTACTTTCAATTAACTTTACCCGACACTGGTTGAGGAGTATAAATACCTCGGAGTTCACCTGGACAACAGACTGGACTGGAGACTGGCCAGTAAAACCGTCTACAAGAAGGGACAGAGCAGACTGTATATCTTGAGGAAGCTTAGGTCCTTCAAGGTTTGCAGCAAGATCCTGCAAATCTTCAAGTCTGTTGTGGAGAGTGTAATCTCTTCGGCCATCATCTGTTGGGGTAGCCAGCTTTAGAGCCAGGGACTTATACTAGCTCAACAATCTGATGAAGAAGGCTGGTTCTGTTCTGGGTACAACTGTGGAACCACTGGAGATGATGATGCTGCAAAGCAGGGTTCTTCATAAAATCAACAAAATTATGGACAACACTGAGCATCCTCTTCATGAGACTATCCTGCAACAACAGAGTGTCTTCAGTCAGAGGCTTCTTCAGTTTCGCTGAAATACAGACCGCTACAGGAAATCCTTTCTGCCCACAGCCATCATTATCTACAACAACCCCTTTAAGAATTAATTATATGAGCTACAACTACACTTAATTTCCCTCTGAGATCAATGAAGTATTTTTGTATTTGAATTCATTGAAAATACTTTTCCTTAGCTTGTTTTACTTATAGCAGGTACTTTGATCAGAGGACAACATTTGGTCAATTGACCTGTTGGTCAATACTGCTAAGCCCCGCCCTGGGAGTGATATAATTCCCCAGTTCTGCCCCTGTGATACTATCTGTTACCCACCAGGTTGTGTTTGTCTGTCTGTGCAGGTTTGGATGCACGTGGGTTCCTGTTCGGGCCTCTGCTCGCCCAGAGGTTGGGCGTCGGCTTTGTTCTGGTCAGGAAGAAAGGCAAACTGCCCGGAACCACTGTCTGTGTGACCTATGATTTGGAGTATGGCACGGTAAAGAACACTACTATCACAACCCAGTACCAAGCTCTAACTACTGGAGTAAAGTTTTACCTTGTTGCTGTTGGGTTGCATCACAGACAAACTAAAAACAAAAAGATTCTCCCTAAGAGGAGAAAAGGAGACCATGTTCTACATGTTGCTAATTCTAAGGAACAACTCAGTTCCTAAGAAAAGCCTAGAACCTTGAAGGTGGACGATATGCTTGGAGCTGCTGATGTGAGGAAACAATTGCAGAGTTGGTAAATCTTCAGTCTGATCCAAAAGTGGCTCATGTTGAGACTGTGGATAGTAGCTTTAGGGATAAATTGGTTCTGTCTTCATCCTGACTCTCAGTTGAAGTTGTCGTGCTTGGTTGAAGATGTCATGCTTCCTACAATACTCACTGTGAAACAGAGCATGCTTGGTTGCTTTGGCCAGGACGGAGCTCCCTTTCATCTAAAGGAGCCAGAATCCTGAGTGGGAGGACGACTAGTTGATACGAGTGCAGAGTTGTGAAAGAAAGAGCCGTGCTCTTGTCCTCAGTATATCAAAGGTTACTTGCACTAAGTGGGTAGAAAGAAGATGGCTGGACAACTGTCTTGTTTAATGTGTATCCTAATCATATTTCAGTGTGTTCTTCTGTTCCATCAGGCGGAAGCAGAGATCCAGGAGGATGCAGTGGCTCCAGGGCAGAAGGTTCTGATTATTGATGATCTTTTAGCTACAGGAGGTGAGAAAGCAGGTTTTCTGTTCCCTTTCTGACAGGGTTGTTTGTTAGGCATTCAAAGAGAATAGATATGTAATAGGGGTGTAGAGGTACATGTATCTGTATGTGGATGTTTCGAGGCGTACGGAGTCTCCACACAGAAGCATAACTGGGTTGCACTTTAGACGGCAACACATGTGACTGTGTAAACAAATACATTGCAGCCCAGTCTTCTGCTAGCGGAAGCTATGGCCACCGACTCTTTTAACTGAGAGCAGGAACTTGAATGCCTGCCTCCGTTGTTAAAAACCTCCTGTTTGAGAAAATTTCAGGTTCCCGGTGTTATGGAACAACACGTTTTTAATCTTAACTGGTTACCAACCTGTTGGATGTTACTGAGCTGAAGGACATCACTTAGCTGCCCTGGTTGGTACCGTTCTTTAAATGTAGCAAATAAGTATAAGCAGACTGGACATCTAACTAATGTATGTCAAAAATGTTTCTTCCAGAAATTAGTCAGTGATGTTTGCAGCAGCTTGAAGCTGAACGGAAGGAGCACCGCCCCACCACAGTGTCCCAGATAAATACTAAAATAAAGTTATTGGGGCCTGCCAAAGTAATGCAGGGAGAAGCAGTGCGATGCACTACACTGCCTCCCAAGCAAGGCATGGGAGGAAGCCCACCCCTTGATTGAGAAGGAATGAGACTTTCAGGGTTCTTCTGTGAACTACACAGATCTCTTGGTAACTGTCATCTGCAGATTTACCAAGTAATCAGGACGAGGAATCATCAGAGAAAATAACTTTTCATCACTGATGCCCATACTTGCATTTCATGCAGTATTTCAAACTTTCCTGGGCAGATGCGTTGTCTTCAGTGGCTTTCTTTTTCAGAAGTCTTCACACCTCTCTACATGCTGATGAACTCACGCCCATCAAGCTCAGACATGGCTAATTCTGATGGATGGATGCAGTGTTTCTAACCCAACACTTCATTTTGACCTTTTATTGTGTTTATATTGAAGTAATGACTAATCCGATGGAGGATGTTCAGTTACTGGGAGCATCATCCCAGTCGATGCCCCCCGTCCAAACAGGGCGTTGTAGCTAACCAGGATACCAGACCAGGTGTAGCTTTTATAGAGAGAAAAACACTGGAGAAAACACAATTAACAGTCGAAATAACAGCAAATAATGCATCTGGAGAGTATTAGAAGAGAAAAGTAGCAGAGTGAAGAAAAGTGTTCAGTCTGTTCTCCAGCAGTCTAAGCCTATAGAAGCATAACTACAGAGATAGTCCAGGATGACCTAACCTCTAACTATAAGCTTTCTCAAAAAGGAAAGTTTTAAGCCTGGCCTTAGTAGACAGAGTGTCTGCAAAAGGTTTATTGTAACAATGAGGAAATGTGCAAAGAGTTCTAGTCTGACTTCTTGGTTTGGGAAACAGACTGCTGTCGGAGAAGTTGAGGAATGTGGAAACATTGGATCGGAGGAAAGAAAAGCCTGAAGGTTGCCGATTGTGGTTATAGAGCAGGAGATGTAGATGGTGGGTGCCAGAAAGCAGCTTGGAGATACAATATGGTGCAAAAGTTTTAGGCAGCTGTTAAAAAAATGCTGTAAATAGAGAATTTTATCATTTATTTTCATCAATCAACAAAAAGCAGTGAATGAACAAAAGATACATCTAAATTAATTCACTTGCAAACAGTTTTTGAAGGAACTCTGCTGGTAAGTTGTTCCAAACATCTTGGAGAACTAACCACAGATCTTCTGTGGATGTAGGCTTTCTCACATCCTTCTGTCTCTTCATGTAATCCCAGACTTACTCCATGATGTTGAGATCAGAGCTCTCTGGGGGCCATACCATCACTTCCAGGACTTCTTTTTCTTCTTTAGGCTGAAGATGGTTCTTAATTACTTTGCCAATATGTTTTGGGTCGTTGTCCTACTGCAGAATAAATTTGGGGCCAATCATACGCCTCCCTGATGGTATTGCATGATGGATTAGTATCTGCCTGTATTTATCAGCATTGAGAACACCATTAATTCTGACCAAATCTCCAACTCCATTTGCAGAAATGCAGCCCCAGACTTTCAAGGAACCTCCACGATGCTTCACCTTTGCAGGAACCTATTATTCTTCACCTCAAAACATGACTATTTTTCTCCATTAATGTGGGTCGTACCGTAGCATGCACCCCCACAATATATATATCAAAACATGCGGCTTGATCTCGACAGGTGTGCAATTACCTTTATTGGTGATTGGTGTTACCATGGCAACGTAATTTGCCAAAAACCATGGCCAAAAGTCCCATAGGAATGAATGGAGTCAGGGGTCGAAGCAATCATAAAACGGTCATCAGACCTTCACTTGGAAACCCCATTAAACTTTCAGTTTGTAGGAAAATCCGTGCTCTGTTCAGAAGTAAAAACGGGATGTTGATATCTGTTACGGTTTTTTCACAATTCGCATCTGAGCGACCAAAAGTTTACCCCAAATTTTTATTTTTAGAGTTGAGCGCTCGCTAAGTTGGAGTGAGAGATTGTCTCAGAACTGGAACCTTGATTTGATTTTATAAACTCACAATCACTGTTAAATATTTCGCTCTACTGAAAGGATTTTCGGTCATGTGAATGTGTGTGAATGGGTGAATGACTGAATGGAGTGTGAAGCGCTTTAGGGTCCTCACGGACTAAATAAAGCGCTATACAAGTACAGGCCATTTACCATTTTAACAAAGCCGTGGATGTTGACATTCACACAATCTTTTCAAAATTTCTGTCTCACGGTTTCTTTCTTAGCTCTCCAGAGTGCACAGATAACGAACAATTCCAACCAGATTTTAGAAGATTCTCCTATACTTTCACATGGAGGATTCTATGATTTTCTGAAGCTGAGCCTTGTTGCAAGTCATTTCTCTCTCGTTCGTTCTTGGACTGTGAATGAGGTAGAGTGTTGTACTTTTCCATGATCGGAGACGAAACATAACATTGACGCTTCGAGAATTTTTCCAATACCATGTACGGTTTCCATACAGCGGCAATTTGTTCAGACCCCTTTTTTGAGTCAGAATTTGCCTTCATCAAAGGGAGAGAGTAAGTGACTCACTGTGAAACGGCGCATGCTTGGTTGCTGTGATCAGGACAGAGCTCCCTTTCATCTAAAGGAGGCAGACTCCTGAGTGGGATGACTTGTTGGTATGAGTGCAGAGCTGTGAAAGAAAGAGCCGAGCTCTTGTGCTCACTAGGACAAGGGCTCAGGACTAAGTGTCACATGTCCCACACAGACTGCTAACACCCTTGCTTTTGCTTGGCAAAAGCACACCTGCGCTTCTGAGGAGAACAAAAGGTCATTGTAACTCTATATGGACATGTACTTGTTCTGATAGAACGTGATTACCATTGGAAGAATTACTAATGATACTCAATCAGCCTTAACTCACATTCATGCTGGACTTTCAAAATAAAACTCAAACAATCTCTTCAAAATAAAAGCCCTCAGTTTTTCAATAGAAGATCATAGCGGCTTCTTGTTTTACATAGAGGCTCTGTCTGTCTCTCTCAATGTCGGCGACTAAAAGCAGCGCTCCTAAAGGACTTTGTCTCCCTGGCTCCCTTCGTCTTTCTGTCTATGAAATAGTTTACTTAATAGGCACATTCTTTATTCTGCCAACAACTCCATTTCCCATAATGCTTCGGCAAAGACATTGTCGATTCATTTAAAAGCACGTTGCTGCCTGTGCTTTTAAACACACCTATTTTTATCTTACTTAGGAGAGTATTCCACCCCATAGAAAAATATTCACACCCCTTACATAATATTATGCTTCTTAGCATTAGCTGCTAGTTAGCATTGCATGCTAGCTAATGCTAACATTTTAGCTAAATTTTTATTTTTGACTAAGTTTTCGCACTGATTCCTCAAATGCTAATGATAACATCTTAGCTACCATTAGCTTGCTAGCACATGTTAAATGTAGTAACATTTTGCTTTTTGACTTACTTTCCGCACTGATTCCTTAAAGCAACACTAAGTAAGTTTTGCTCTCTGGGTACCCCTACAGTTGGGAAAAATTTATTGTTTTCTACTACTGTCGTAAAATCTGTTATGGTTACACCAGGGGATTCACATTTACAAGTGATACCCTCTAACGTTACAGATTTTCACGTCTTGGGCAGCCTTTGTGTCAAATGTCTTCATCCCAGGTACATTTTCTATATTTCAGGATGTCATATGTACGGCGGCGTAGAGCTGTCAGCCATATATTAAATAAATTCGACCGTATCACGTTGTAACGTTATTGTAAAAACGTGAAAACCACTTGAAACTAAAACGTTATAACGTGATAGTTTCACGTTTTAACAATAAACTATCACGTTAAAACGTGATACGGTCTAATTTCTTTATTATATGGCTGACAGCACTGTTCTGACGATCTGTGCTACCTCCTCAGAATGTCCTACCATAGCGCATCTGTCTGTGCTACCCCTTGAAAAGTATGTTTACATTACATTAGCTTTACATTACATTAGCTTTGATGTTAAACATAATCATCGGAAAATATTTTTCAATTGACTGGTTAGAAGTGGCAGTTTAGCAGTAATGCCTAACATAGCAAAAAATTATGAATAACGAAAACTTTTCTTTCAATCCACAGAACATGCTACCCGTTTAATATAAAGCTAAAACTAGCACATAAAGATGCAGTAAAAACCATGATCAGAATATCCTACCTGTTAAATAGGCCTATACATGAATAGCACACTCTGGAAATCTGTTAGTTTGTAAAGCAGCTAATGAATATATATCAAGCCAGTAAGACAGTAAGATAGCAGCATTATTACTCCAAAATATTAAAATGTAGTAGCCTATGATTATAAGCACAAATAGCCCGCAAAATACACCGCATTTACTGTACGACTCTAATTAATGGGACTTGTTTACATACAGTGTAACGATATCACAGAAGTGAAACTAATACACAAGGTCTGTCATGTAAACTTGAAACTAGTAGCTTAAGGAAAGCCTTAAAATATTTTGAATAAAAATTAGCCAGTAATAAAATAATTTGAATAAAACTCACCGTAAACTTAAAAAAAATAAAACAGACAAAATGGATCTTCCAGGTAGGAATTCTTGATGACAGATTTGCTGAGTAAGGGAATTGTCACGTAACATCGAAATGTGCATGCGGGTAGCACAGATAGTCGGAACACAGGTGTACAGATGAATACAATTTCGGCTCAGTCATGATGACAACTGTTCAAGCTACCTGCTGCTAGGCATCTTCCATTTATATGTACCTGCCGAGTATGCTTCACCCAGAGAGCCTTGCAGGACGCTGCACCTACCGGCTTTTGTGAAGCCTGCCGTAAAGCAAGTCTCATTTGAACTACAAAACCGCTACCCGACGACCCAAACTTACATAGTGCTGTTATGGCCGATAGAGGGCCGCAAAGTGAATGCAGAAGTGCCGTTTCACCCTGTTATGAGTTGATCAACCACTGACACGAGTTCGGAAACAATATTTTAAGGTAAAAAAAAACTCTTTAGTGTTGCTTTAAATGCTAATGATAACATCTTAGCTAGCATTAGCATGTGTTATAGGAAGAAATGTATCTTCTTTCTTCACAGGAATGAGGCTGGAGTCTGCATGATATTTTATTTTGGCCAGTCTTAAACATGAGCCCATTTGGGCCAGTGGTCGAACTGTCTCGCACCCAGCTTATGTCTGCCCTCTCTGCCAGCAGCTTATGCCTTCAGTCCCCTGATGTTATGTCTTCATTGCAAGGTTAACCGAAACACGCCTGACTGTCGAGGATACAACAGTTAGATAAGAGTAGGTGAAAGGCCTGTTCCCTGGCTCTAATAATTATTGATACAATTATTAGATCAATATCATAGACTTTAGATCCAGAAATAATTTTTCCACATCACATGCTAACTAACATTAGCATGCTAGCTCATGTTAGCTTGAATACTAATGAGAACATGCTAGCTAGCTATAGCATGTTAGTTAGTGCATGCTAGCTAGCATTACATAAAATTATTCACTACTTGCTGCTTTTTAGCTATTTAAGCTTTGAAGCTCAATACATTTGCTGAAGCTAACTCAGCAACAGAACATCTGATTGAGAGTCCGACTAATTACGCACCACGTGGCAGGCCCCTTTTAAATTTCCTGAAATTTTGTAGTTTATCTAATATCATCTTGTGTGCATGCGCCAGAAGCGTGTGCTTGCGTGTTGTAGTGGCTCTGGTAACTTTCTTATTACTTTACTTTTTATTGTAATTTACATTTTCAGTTTTTTGTTCTCTTAAGCGTGCTTCTTAAAGGAGTCATGACCTGTAATTTTCACTTTTCCATGAGAAAAAATGTATGCTATGATTGCCTAACGATTATACACTGCCCGGGAAGCCGATATTTAAAAGTGAAGCATTTGTTTACCCCTGGGTTCGTCAACCAGCACACGTGCACGCGCACTCAAATACGTAGTTTTAATTTCTGGCCGACTTGATGTCAAGTCAGCGCAGGATATACCATATATAGACATCGCAGACCTACCTATGCTGCAGGAAGCCCGCCCTGCTCCTCTCTCCTCTTCGCTCCTCTCCCCCTCATATTCAGTCGAGCGCCGCCATTACTGAATTCTAGTGATGGGAATAACAGCTCTTTTTGGAGAGCCAGTTCTTTTGGCTTGACCCACCATAAAGAGCCGGCTCTTTCGGCTCCCAAGTGGCTCCTCAGATTTTCTGTTGCTTAAAGTGTATTTATTACCAATATTAATGCAAAACGATGTGTACCAAATGTACCAAAACAAGCAGGGGGGAATGAAAAAAAACAAAAAATAAACGGCTCCCAATGACAAGCCAACTCCAATCGTTCACTTCAAAGAGTTAGCTCTTAGAGGCGGTTCGTTTGCGAGCGACACACCACCGATTCAAAGTACGAACTCCACCGTGAAAGATGCAGAAAGTTTCTTCACGCAATGATGCATGAAGAAGACATATTCGTGTCAGCCTTTTATTTTAATCAGCTAAATCAGCTAAAACCATTTCTACCAGAAACGTAGTGCACACGTGAGTTGCTCTGTTGTTGACTACCAGAATCAACATGGAAATATTTTTTCTATTTTTTTTACGCCGGAATCCTTTACGAATTTGGGACAATATCAGGCGAAGTTGGCATCGAAGCTCCGTTTGGAAAAAGGGGCCATTCCAACAATCAGAGGCTTGCCTGCAATTGAAACGGTAAGGCTGTGTTTTTATTGCTCTGCTGTGTGTAACAAACAGCAGCTAACTGCTAATGTGGCTATTGTATGCTAGCGGGAGCAGTAGATATGGGTTAAGCGTAACCTGCGGTGTCAACCCCCCTCCTTCCTGCCACCAATCAACGCGGCCCTCATTTGCATTATTACAATGCCCGTCCACGATTGCCAAAGTATCGGATCAGATCTCGCGAGACAATAATGACTTCAGAAATAAGGGTCAGAGGAGCTCTGTGTTTATTTTTTTCAACTTTCTTTTTTTTTAGAAGGGCCTGAAAGACTATAATAGAGCATGGGTATCCAAGATAATACTAGGTTATGACTCCTTTAAGAGTTTTTTTATAGGACTTTTCCTCGACCTTACTTTTCTTTCTCCCCTGATTAAAGGGACAGCAAGGTTGCGATTCTGCCCGCATTCAGTACTCCAGGGAACAGCTGTTTTGCCTGGTTCTGACTGAACCGTTGCCAACTGAACCGTTGCCAACTGAACCATTGCCAACTTGAACTGGGCTTCCACTTGAAATAGAGGTGGAAAGATAAGATAAGAAATACTTAATAATCCCCGTGGGGAAATTGAGTTCAAGTGCAACCAATCCAAGATCATACAAAGGCTTACAAACATTAAGACAAGAAAGGATTTGGAAGACCACGATAGCAGCCAGCTTTACCAGCGCTCCCCTTTAGCAGACAGAAAAATATTCACAATAGGTAGGGGATGGGAGCAGGGGAGAGAAAAGGGCATCGCCGCCTAACCCCCTACAGGGAGCCGAGCCGAGGTGCTAAAAAACAAACACAGCAAAAACATAGAAGCACATGTATCAGTCACAACTAGGCATGGGCCAGTATGAGATTCTGAAGGTATGATAACCGTAGGCAAAAATATCACGGTAATATGATTACAGCTCTAAAATGTGTATTTTGAATGTCTGTATTTATTTTTTTAAAGGGAAACACTTTTTACTGATGCATATATAGTAACTAACTAGCATGCTAAGTTAAATCATCATTAGCATGCTAGTTAAGGCTAAGGATAGAGATGAAGAAAAGATAGGATAAGGTAGTTACCATATCTGTCAAGGTAACAAGCTCACTTAAATAATGTCGAAGCTAATACGCTCTTTCAATTCAAGACAGCATTAACTTTACCTTGAATTTAGCATACAATGATGGGTGCTGCTCCCGAACATGCGCAATCATATTCGATGTATTGTCTCCTCAGGTTGCCACTGTTCTCAAGCACGTTTTGCACGTCGGGCGACCTCCTTCTTTCAAGCCGTGAACGTCTGGATTTTTACGTTAGCCGAAGTATTCCCAAACATCCGCTTAGAGACAGTGGAAAAAGTTCTGGGGGCTCGCCTCCTTCAGCCATTACACACCCTGCAGCGCTGCGGCTGCCCGTTTGTCACTCACCATAAACGCAGGTGTGCGCGGCGGAGGGGGGAGGGGGAAGAGGAGGAGGGAGTGGCGCTTTACACTGCAGCTTCATAAGGGAGAGGGACCTTTACTTTCTCCCTGGCGAGACGTCACATTTAAAAATAAAGCTTATACCACAGGGACGGTATGACGAACATTTTTTGTGGTTTTGAAACCTTGACTTTTTCAAAAAACCTTGACTTTTTCATACCGCGGTATAACTTGAAACCGGTAACCGGCCCATGCCTAGTCACAACATATGAGAACACACATGGGGGGGGTTCCCTGACAGGGTGCCCTCCATTCTGCTATTCGGTGAGTGGGCAGGAGACTCTAAGGTTAAGGACATTGAACTCTATGAATGTGTGTTTCTGTAGTTGTAGTGTGAACGTCCATGTGTGTGTATGTGTGTGCATCAGTATGTGAGTCCGTGAACTCTCCCTCAGTTTGAGCATAGCTTGCAGACTCATGTAAACACGGGGTATGGTGTGGGAGTAGTGGTGCGTTCTATTTGTCTTGTAAGCGTGACTTGCAACTCGAGAGTGACGTCACATCCGTGTTGGAAAACAAGTTACAGTGGGTTTTTGCGTTCTGTTTTGCACACAACACGACAGGTCGGAAAGAAGCTGGACGCCTCCAGGAAACTCGATGTTGCGCTAGTTCTGAAAGAGTACAGAGAGCTAATATCAAAGTTTGTGGTTCATCATCAAAATATGGAAGAAGATGGTAGCAAGTGGAGTTTGTAAGTTCATGTTTCATCTTATTTGATTGTAGTCTATTAATGTTTTAACCGCTGTTTAAGCGAAAATTCCGTAGCTCAAGACTCGGCATTGTTGTCATAGCAACATGGAGCGTCTCTAGCCAATTTAAACTGCACAAGCTACAAAATAACTTATTAGGCGGCGCGTAATAAGACTGTAGCGACATGCCTATAGGTAACCGTATCACTGCTATGTGTACGACTTCTACATTTGGTTACAACAAAGACAAAAGTGTAGAAAACCACAATGTTTACTTATGTGTGATGCTCGTGGTAGCCATTTTGGAACTGATCTCGGGGTCCTCTGAGCCTCGACAGGTTGACGACCTGTTTTTACAACCTCAGGGGGGTTCTATTTGCAACTTCCGGTTCGTAATTCGGGAAACCGACTTGCAAACTGAGTTTGGTGGACAAATAGAATGCAGCATAGGAACACTCATCTACATTCTTCTCCCAACAGGTGGACTTTTTTGATGTCTAGCCTTCCAAGGCAACCCCGGGTGCCAATTCAGATAACAATTGTTTAGTTCAGGCTGGAGCGAGCTTGTCAGCCTTTTTCAGTGGTCTCATAGCCACAATGGCGAACCAAACGAATCTGGGCTCAATTTCCATCCACCCGGCTGAGAAACTTCTCCAAGGTGCGCCACAGATTCAACACTGACCATCACATATTGCGTTTCTTCTTTTTTTTTACGCTATTTAAAAACACACAGCATATTTGTCACTTATGCGTCTCTCTCGCTCTCCCTCACACACGCACAGCCCCTGTCCTCTCTGTCTAGATCACCTGTGGAAGACATGGCCTATTTGGTGCAGAGAAGAGTCCTCAAAATTTGTGCTACCCAGCTTTGTGGAATTCTCCATCACATTTTCAGGATGAGCCTCCATCTTCAAAGGGTTCCTGTGATGTGGTAGACGTCACCCTCTACACCACGGGCTTCAGCTACTGCTCATACACCTGTCATCTTCAGAGGTTTTCTGATGACTGCAGTGGTTGGATGATCACAGAGGATGATGCGGAAGAGTACAGAATTGTGGTGTGCAACGTTGTCACGTGGTGCAAGCAGAACGTGGCCAAAACCAAAGAACTGGTTGTTGACATAAGAAGGTCAAAGCCACTACTGACTCCTGTTTCCATCGGTGGGGTGGATGTGGACATGTTGAGGACTATAAATTCCATGGACTGATTATTGATAATAAACTGAACTTCATCAAAAACACTGATGCCATCTGCAGGAAGGCACAGAGCCATCTTTATCTTTTGAGGCGGCTGAGGTTCTTCAACATCTGCCGGACAATGCTGAGGATTTTTTATGAGTCTGTGGTGCGCTGTGCGCTTTTTAATGCTGTAGTGTGCTGGGGCAGTAGACTGAGGGTGGCTGACTTCAACAGACTCAATAAAATGATCCATAAGGCCAGTCATGTTGTTGGAGTGGAGCTGGACTCTCTGAGGGTGGTGTCAGAGGAGGGTGGTGTCCAAGCTAAGAACCATACTGGACAGTCCTTCTCACCCTCTCCACAACATGCTGAATAACCTGAGGAGCATATTCAGTAACACATTCCACCTCTTTGTTACACTGAATGACAGGAAATCCTTCCTTCCTGTAGCCATCACACTTTACAACTCCACACTGAACAGAATCTCTAAGACATAACTCTGTTAGGTTTGGTAATGTCTTATTATATTTATGTTCTATTTTTATCTTTTTGATGTTTCACTCAATCACTTTCTTTTTTCTGTTTATTGCTTACACTACATGTCATTGTTTTTAAAGAGCCCTGCAATGCAAGAATTTCCCTTTGAGATTAATTAATAAAGCATATCTGTATCATCTTTTGTTTTCACCAAGGGGCAAACTCCGCTGGCCAAATGTAATGCCAATGCGGAAGTGACAAAAATAGCAGTTCCCCTCTCATCCACTAGGGGCTGGTGGCAGAAAGGAGCACCTTCTCATTGACTGTTAAAGTGACAATGTGTTGTTTCCCTGGCGATGGGGACAGTACATACCTAAATAATTGAAAGCAAGTGCTATTTTTGTGTTCATGTGACCTTACCAGTAAATGCGTTTTGTCCACATAGGCTCACGTAGAAGGAAACAAGGCGTCTAATATGGCGTCAGCCAGAGATTTGGACCTGCGCCCAACATTTATGGTTCTATGTTGCACAGCTGCCAATATTTATTAATGATTGGGCATAATTTTATTCCTTTTCAACAACATTTTGATGGATATCTCCAGAGATTAATGGAAAAAAACTACACACTGTCAAAAAACTATTTTAGGTTTAATAGCTGAAGTTTACCATCAGGACAACTCTGAAGGGGGTGATTTTTATTTTATTTTTCATAACTCATCTGTTTGGATGTAATTTAAGCTTGAAGTTGTGAATAATAATTGATTAACAGGTAATTGAATAACAGGTCTCAGATTAGCCATCAGCGCTAGTGGCTAGCGACTTGCCCCCCTGCTTGACCACGGAAGGCCCCAACCTTGGACACGCGTTAAAAGTCTGAGGCCATTTTGTTTCTCTGAACTTGAGTTGTGTCTGCAATATTGATTTGAGTTCAGACGTTAATCATGCACTTATTGGACAAAGATGGCTTGCTGTGGTATTGATTGCTCTAACAGAAAAGAAGAAGAGAAGAAGTCTCTGCTTCTTTTTTTTTTCGACAAGTAAAATTATAATTTGTGCTGTGCATTTAAGATAACACTCCTTGGTCAAAAATAGGTTGAATTGATCACATTTCTTCTTTACATATTGATTATTAAAACTAGTTTTAATTAAAACTCTCAGTTTTAGTGAAAGTTATAAACCAACAAGGCTTAAGGCTTTTATCTGACTAAATTGAATCTGCCTAGAAGGCAGAGGGGTAGCAGAGTCACTCAACTGCGGTTTTCCAGCTAAAAGCGCCTGCTAACCTCCGTTAGCTTCACGTAGCTCCAGGTTGGCTCAGTTAGCTCGGAGCTACATCGGGGTCAGAGTTTGATGGGTGTCAATCGGTGGTAATTCAACTATTAGTCCAGAGGTGCGCTGTAGTCCCTCTCACCTCACCTGTATAACTCATGCAACATCCTGTCAGCTGACTCGGGTAAAAGCTTAACCCCTGATTAACTTGTTACCACTGTTGAATATTTTAGACTACCTTTTTGTCTGTTTCATTTCATATTACAGATTTTCTTTGGCAGAAGCCAAAGTATTGTTGCAGTTTTCCTAAAAAGATTTACTTAACTTTTTATGTTTTCAAGAAAAAATTGTTGGAAAATGTATTGCAAGTAATTCTATTTTAGATAGATGGATAGATAGATACTTTATTTATCCCCAAAAAGTAAATTCATTTTGTCCAGTGCTCACATATTTAGAAATATATATTAGATTAAAATTAAACAATAACAAATAAATTATTTAAGAAACATGTTGGATGTCACTGTTGAATAGTCTTATGGCTGCAGGAACAAACGATCTCCTGAACTCTGTCCTGCATCTCAAAGAGATCAGTCTTTCACTGCAGCTGTTTCTCTGGCTGATCAAGACATCGTGGAGGGGATGTTTTGTATTAGCCAGAATGCTCTGCAGCTTCCTCCTCATCTGCCTTTCCACCACAGTTCTTACAGGGTCCAGCTCCCGACCCAAGCACAGAACTGGCCTTTTTGACCAGTTTGTCCAGACGTCTGGAGTCTTTGTCTGCAGTGCAACTTCCCCAGCAGAAAGAAGCATACTTTCGATGACTCTGTGGTAGAACATCTTCAACATGTCACTGCAAACATCGAAGGACCTGAGGAAGAAAAGGCGACGCTGTCGCTTCCTGTATGCTGCATCTGTGTTGGTGGTCCACTCCAGTTTCTGATCCAGTACCACACCCAAATATCTGTAGGATTCCATAGTCTCTATTTTCTCCCCATCTATGCAGACTGGCTGTCTTGGTGGTTTATATCTCCTGAAGACCACCACCAACTCCTTAGTCTTGGTGGTGTTCAGGAGAAGGCAGTTTTTTGGTTTTTATTTATTTTTTGCTCCGGTCAATTAAGGTCTCCACCAGGTCCCTGTACTTCCCCTCCTGTCCACTGCTCACACATGCCACAACAGCTGTCTCATCTGAATACTTCTGGCTGTGGCAGGACTCTAAGTTGTATCAAAGTCTGATGTGTAGAGCATAAACAGAAAGGAAGCCAAAACGTCCCCTGTGGGACCCCAGTGCTGCATTCCCAGTTTCCGAGAAACATCTCCCCACCCTGACGTATTGAGGTCTGGATTTTAGATTGTTTTAAATGTCATTACACACTTTTTTTCACTTTGTTTCCTGACTGTACCGAAAATGAACTGAACCTTGAAGTAAAACCAAGGTAATTATCGAACCGGGATTTTTAGCGTACTATTACACATTTAATAGTTAGTAAATAACATAACTATATTTTAACGAAATTAAAATACGTGTCTTTATTTAAAAGGCTGTGGTACAAACATAGTGTTTTAGATTTTAGTTTCATTGATCTTATTTGTTGATATGTCAAATGTATAAAAAGTCCACATTTTTAATGCCGATTCTGGAATTTTCTCTGACATGCTGGATTTTAACGGTGGACCAAATCCGGACTGAACACACACCCATTCTCATTGGGGTTCAGATCGGTGCAGTGTTCTGATCATAGGACCAACATATTAAAGGATGTAAAGATTGAACAACCCTACTGCTGCTACTTTGTAACAAGGTGCTCTATCATGTTGGAAATCCCATGGATTATTATCAAATTGTTCCTTTAATACTGGAAGAAGCTGCTCTTGAAGGATGGTTCACATGAACTGGATCAGGATACTTAATTGTTTGCACCACATGTGACTCATGCTAGCCGTTCTCCAGATGAACGTTCTTCAGAATTTCAGAATCAGATTTATTGGGCAAAGTTTTGTGCACAAACAAGGAGTTTGACTCCAGTTTCAAGTGCTCACAGTGTGTATATGTAGAGTATAAATAAATATACTTTTCAGAAAATAAAAGATAAAAGGACCAGAATGTACATGTACAGTGCGGTAAAAAAGTATTTAGTTAGCCACCAATTGTCCAAGTTCTCCCACTTAAAAAAGATGAGAGGCCTGTCATTTTCATCATAAGTATACCTCCACTGTGAGAGACAAAATGAGAGAGAAAAGTCCAGAAAATCACTGTCTGATTTTTTTTCAAGAATTTATTTGCAAATTATGGTGGAAAATAAGTATTTGGTCACTTACATTGAAGCAAGATTTCTGGCTCTGACAGACTTGTAACCTCTGTAAAAGGCTCCTCTGTCCTCCACTGGTTACCTGTATTAACGGCGTTTGAACTCCTTATCAGTATAAAAAACACCTGTCCACAACCTCAAATAGTCACACTCCAAACTCCAGTATGGCCAAGACCAATGAGCTGTCAAGGCACACCAGAAACAAAAATGTATTTGCACCAGGCAGATTCAACACTGAATCTGCAATAGGTAAGCAGCTTGGTGTGAAGAAATCAACTGTGGGAGCAATTATTAGAAAATAGAAAGCATACAAGGCCACTGATAATCTCCTTCAATCTGGGGCTCCACGCAAGATCTAACCCCGTGAGGTCAAAATGATCACAAGAATGGTGAGCAAATATCCCAGAACCACACGGGGGGACCTAGTGAATGACCTGCAGAGAGCTGGGACCAAAGTAACAAAGGCCACCATCAGTCACACTACGCTGCCAGGGACTCAAATCCTGTAGTGCCAGATGTGTCCCCCTGCTTAAGCCAGTACATGTCCAGGCCCTTCAGAAGTGTGCTAGAGAGCATTTGGATGATCCAGAAGAGGATTGGGAGATATGGTCAGATGAAATCAAAATAGAACTTTTTGGTAAAAACTCTACTTCTCGTGTTTGGAGGAGAACGAATGCTGAGTTGCATCCAAAGAACACCGCACCTACTGTGAAGCATGGGGGTGGAAACATCATGCTTTGGGGCTGCCTTTCTGCAAAGGCACCAGGACGACTGATCCGTGTAAAGGAAAGATTGAATGGGGCCATGTATCGTACGTTTTTTTAGTTAAAGCCTCCTTCCATCAGCAAGGGCATTGAAAATTAAATGTGGCTGGGTCTTTTAGCATGACAATGATACCAAACACACCGCCCAAGAAACGAAGGAGTGGCTTTGTAAGAAACATTTCAAGGTCTTGGAGTGGCCTAGCCAGTCTCCAGATCTCAACCCTATAGAAAATCTTTGGAGGGAGTTGAAAGTCCGTGTTGCCCAGCGACAGCCCCAAAACATCACAGCTCTAGAGATCTGCATGGAAGAATGAACCAAAAGGCCAACAACAGTGTGTGAAAACCTTGTGAAGATTTACAGAAAACGTTTTACCTCTGTCATTGCCAACAAAGGGTATATAACAAAGTATTGAGATGAACTTTTGTTATTGACCAAATACTTAATTTCCCACCATAATTTGCAAATAAATTCTTTAAAAATCAGACCATGTGATTTTTTGTATTTTTTTTCTCATTTTGTCTCATAGTTAAGGTATACCTATGATGGAAATTACAGGCCTCTCATCTTTTTAAGTGGGAGAACTTGCACAATTGGTGGCTGACTAATTACTTTTTTTGCTCCACTGTATATGTATGTACAGCCAATTTTAAATGTGAAAAAGAAAGGCAAGTTGGGGTAGTGGAAATTGACTTTTGTTTCACAGTTGAGTAGCTGACTACTCGAGCTATAAAATACTTAGTGTTCATTAGAAAGACAGCCTGGGGGGAGAAACTGTCTTTGTGGTGACAGGTTTTTACAAATGGTGCTCCGTAGCACCAACCTGAAGGTAAAAGTCAAAAAAGTTTATGTCTACAATGTGCAGACTTAATCGTAATAATTTAGACCTGTCCTGTTTATTGAAGAAACCAAAACGACACTGATGGATGGACTCAGGACAGACTTGACTTGAGTATTTGCCTTAGGTTTATTCTCATCACAACGGACAGAGACGGAAAAGAAAGGGAAAGGAGAACCAAGAAAGGAAGAGAGGTGGGGGAGAAATGGAACAGAGGAAGAGGGAGAATACAAGTAATAAGTTTTGGAATCTTCTACCACACCTGCAGAAAGAAAAAACAAAACAGAGAAGGGAGAAACCGGCAACAAACAAAATATGTATATACTGTTGAACTATAACAAGGTCAATGAAAAGCACACGGTAGTAAGGTAAATGGATGTATGCAGTGACAACTGCAGTCCAAGTGTCAGTGAAGACCTTTATAAATACCTGCGTGCACGCTTTTGTATACAAGTTTTCTCCATGCAAGCATTCAGTAGCGGAAGCGATGAACCACACTTCTGCTATACTACATCTGGGATGTTTCATCAAATAGTTTAACTGATTTTCATTGGTATGAATGTGTATGTGTTTTACAGGGACACTGTATGCAGCTTGTGACCTAATGAAGAAGCAGCAGGCCGAGATTCAGGGCTGCATGGTGGTCATTGAACTCAAAGAGCTGAAAGGCGTGGATCGTCTGAAACCACACAGTGTGTTCTCCCTCTTTCAGTACTGAGGATCACTGCAGCTGCCACTTTGGTTTACAAGACCCAGGAACGTCTAGACAAAAAAAGAAAGCCTCAAAGAACAATTTAACATCATTTTTAGACTGTTGTGTCTGAGCTGATATCTTACCCAACATCCCTTGTGATAATGAAAAGGTGTGTTAAATGTAGGCATCTGGGAAATGGAAATGATGGGTGGCATCTTGCATATACATTTCATTATTCCAATTTGATTGTTTTTATTTGCGACCAAAGCATTATCCTATGTGCATGTGAGATGTTATTCTGTTAAGATGCTGTATCTTCTTTCTTTTTCTCTGCCTCTGCCAAGCATGTATCAATGCCCAGAAGAAACCCAGTTTCTTAATCTATGACATAAAAAAGATGTTTGAAAATGACTTGATTTAAGGCCTAATCCATGCTTTGCTGTCCATGTAGTTACAGAGTAGTTGTTTTATTTCAGCCCTGAATGATTTCATATTTTTAAATGAATCTGTATTTGGGAGATAGGCTATTTCTCATATCAAACTCGTAACCATAGGTGTCATTTTAGCCGGGGACATGTACCCAGCAATATTTATGATTGACGGTTTTTTCCCCACCACTTTTATAAACCTGGTGCGGAATTTCCTACTTGCGCTGATGTATCATCCACTTGTGCTCCCAGCACAATTTCCACATAATCAGTAGGCTATCTGAACTGAATATTATTTAAATTACTCCATTCCACCTCCTAATACAGTCATGGTTTCTTTCTGCGCAGCATTCTTCGCAGTGAATACGTCAAGGTTTTAAAAGACTCCTAGTCTGCTGAGAACACGTTCAGGGCAGAGTCCTGCAATGTTTCTAGATGGAAAAATAGATCAATTAAATTTCATGGGTCTGGCAGAAGTTTCTTTCCTGGGTGAAAAAATATTTTCATATTTTTGTTTGATTCCCAAAGAGAATCGTGTTGAGAGAACATGCCAGAATATTCCTCCAACTTTGCGCTGACAGCGAAATCTTCTCGCTATCTAGGCATCCTGCGCTGCCAGAGAGAGATTTTTCTGTGGCTGAATTTGCGATTTGGGAACGGAGAGCACAGGTAAAGCCAGGGAATGTGGACGATATTTGCCTAGATAGCGAGAATATTTCACCATCAGCGCATTATTTGGAAATATTCTGCTCTTTCCACCAACACAATAACGAAACAACACAAAAACGATCCTTTTTGAGAGTCTTAAGCAAAACATTAAAACAATTATATTTTCTCACTCGCAACCTGCCCGCATTAAAGAAACTTCCTCCTGGACCTGTTAAATTGATGTATTTTTCCACCTGTGAAACAACTTTATGCGGATCCCCCGCGGGTACCCGCCCTGTTGCAGGACTCTAGACTGTAATTTAAAGTTGAGGTTTCTCTGCACAGAACGGCAAAGGGAATGCGTTTTAATGTTGCGCATATTCTTCTGGGGCAAGTATATATAGCCAACATTGTTCTTTGTGCTACAATGTGGATTTTAATGATTCTTGGAAGCCAACATCCTAATGATGGTTTTCAGTGCCGTTTGAAAAACAAAACACATAAGCTTATTGCTTTCAACTTTTATTGTTTGAATAAAGATACAATTTTCTACAATTAATAATAAATCTCCCCAGCAATCTTCAAACAACAATCAAGTTTATGGTTATTGTCCCCAGCAATTTTAAAAACAAAATGGCACCTTTGCTCGTAACAACCTTTTTCTTTTATCTTGCAAGAGTCTAAGTTTGCCTAAATAGGCAAACTGATTTGATTTGTGGGGTCATAAACAGAGTTACAACAATCAGAACTTTGTTACCCATTTCTGGTCTTCAGTTTTTTGTGACACTTCGACCGGCTGATTCTGATTTGAGCTGATTCAGGTTTTTCTTTAAGAATTCTAGATAGATAAATACTTTTTTTTATCTCCAAAAGGGGACATTCAATCTGTCCAGTGCTCACATATTTATAAATGTATATCAGAATAAAAAATGAATAATTTAGGAAACATGTTGGATGTTGAATAGTCTTATGGCTGCAGGAACAAACTATCTCCTGAACCTCATCCTGCATCTCAAAAACATCAATCTTTCACTACAGCTGCTTCTCTGGCTGGTCAGGACATTGTGGAGGAGAGGGGGGGTGTGCCAGAATACAGCTTCCTCCTCATCTAATATGGAAAGATATATTTAAGTATTTTGCAGATGACATTGGGATCTCCACAACACAGCACATGCAGAGGAAAAGCTAGAGAAATATAGCCTATGGTGTATGTAGGCTACTGGAAAGGAGGAATGAAGATTAATCACAGTGTCAGTGTTGAAGCAAATAAATATAAATACATTTCATTGTATTAAGAGTGCTCAGTGTTTCCGTTACATTTCAACTGTCATGTTAAAAATATTAGGTTAGATTAACTTTATTTTCATTGCCAGTGTACAGTACAAATATGTACAGTACTGTGGCGGTTTTGGGGAGGGGCCAACAGGTGCCGGTGCCCCTGTAAAACTGAACCCGGACCCCCCTGTTGCCCCCCCCCTCCAAACCAAAAAGCTTTGGTATCGACCATATCGACCTGATGTGACAGGCGGAACAAATGCGTGTCACACTTGGTTCCAGTCGGCCCCCTTGGAGTGTTACACGCCAGAAGCTCACTGACTGTTGGGCGGGAAAAAGGGAATACGTCTACAGAACCGGAGTCGTGCAACAAGAATTACCGCTTAGAGGGGGTCGACCAAGATGGCGCTCTGAGTGGACGTGTTTCTCTGAGCTCCGCAAACCGAACTGTTTTCTACATAGATAAACTGTGAACAAACGGACTTCTGCATTTAGTTCATGCACCGCGTCTGTCCGGTTGAATTCTGGCAACTTTTGCTGGTAAAATGAAACCTCAAGAGAAGAGGAGAAGTGACGGTAAAAAGACGCCTGCTAGCACATGTTCTACCAACAAGGCTGCAGTGTTAGCTCCCACTGACCAGGCAGATAAAAATAACATGCTCATTGACAACATGCACGACTACCTCGAGTCGGACCCGGAAGTACTGAAGGTTTCATTAATGGATGATGATTTTCCACCACTTCCCGTCACCCCGGTCAAATCACCCGCATCTAAATGCAGACGAGTGGAAGATACGACAACTGCCGGAATCCTCTCCCAGCTTTCTTCCCTTTCTCAGCTGATAAACAGCAGGTCAGATGCCTTGGAAAAGTTGGGCAGTGACAACACCATGGTGATTGCCGATGTAAAACGGGCAGTTACAGAAAAAACTAAACAAATCGCTGGTGTTAAAGAATCCTTTGATGCTGTTTGTGCTGAAGTAAGCAAGGAAGCATGAAAGATAGAGTTGATCGCTGCGAAACGCTGATTAAGGCTTGCAATGTAAACTCAGACCAGACTGAGCAGCGTGTTTCTCAATTAGAAACGTACTCTTGACTCTGGAATCTCAAGCTCTACAGCCTGGAGGAGAAGGATTAGCAGGATCTGCGACAAGAGATCATCCAGATATGCCAGGGTCTGCTTCCAGAGGCCAAAGCCAAGCTTCCAGATGCCCGCCTCGGGCCCAAAAAGTCTGGTAATAATCAACCGAGAGGTGTCATTGTGCGCTTCATCTCCAGATCCTGCCGTGATGCCATGTGGCGCTCCGCAAAGAACTCCAGCTTCCCGAAGACCAAAAACCTGAAACTGGCAGAGGACTTGTCAGCAGAGGACAGAGAGAAGAGAGACTGTGGCCCATTGTGGAACGGGCACGGAAGGACGGCAAGCCAGCTTTCTTCGTGGGTGGTCGTGCTTTTGTGGGTGGAAAGGAAATTTTCCCACCTTGAGACTTTGTAGGTGAGGTAACTTTAGTACACAGTATAAGGCTGTCTATATTTTATATGTTCATTATGTGATTTAGTCCGGCTTTATTACCTTCTATTTATGTTACTGAATCAAAGTTGCTTTGTTGAGCAGAGGACTGCGAGAAATTATCTTAACATGCTTGTTAATGCATAGCGTGTCACCCTATGTTCGAGCAATAGGTTTATTTGTATTCTAATTCTTAAAACTAATACTGCTTAATTGCGTTCTAAAGCAGTTTATCAGCCTTTCATTTATATATATTTACTTTTCCCTTTAGGAAAAAAAAAAAACGTATAAAAAGGGAAAAATGAGTTAGAGCAAAGGAAAGCGGGGTTTTTTTAGGCTCTCCTTGCAAAGGGTTCCTTTCATATGCTTACAGTCTGGTTGATTGTATTGACAGTTTATGTTCACATTCTTTTATAAGGTTTGCTGTTCTCAGACCCATGTTGGCGCTTTTGTAGAGACCTTATCTTCTACATTTGTATACGTATTACCATTTATCTGGTCTAGTTTTTTCTCGTATTTTATCTCTTTCCTTATGTCTTTGTCTGTTATCTCTTTAAACACGAGGTTTAAGAAACCACCTTAAACGAAAAGCTATATTCTTATACTGTAAACAGCTTAATACTAACTTTTGTTTTGTACAGGAATCACACTCAATTGAACAGGATGCTAACTTCTGGAAATCACAGTGGGGGGGGGGTGACCTATAGCTGTCTCATGGGTCTGAGCGCTCAGCTGGAGTTTGTATTCTAAAAAACCGCTTTAATGGTAAAGTTTTAACCTCTGACTGTGACAAAAGTGGTCATTACATATTTTTGGTTCTAGAAATTGCTAGCGTAAATTACATCATAGTTAATGTTTATGGCTTCAATTCACAAATAGAGAACAATAGTTTTTTGGATAGATTAGAAGAACGACTTTTTTACTGGTTATCTAAATTCCCAAACTCTTTCATTGTTATGGTCGGAGATTTTAATACTGTATTAGATAATCGCCTGGACAAGGTACCTGCAAGGAATTTGGACTCTAATATTTATGTGAAGATGCTCCTACATAGTTTTAATTTAACCGATATATGGAGAGATACTCACCCACTACAGAAATCATATAAATGGAGCAATAAAACACTATCAAGGCAGTCTATTCCTAATATCAATCAAATTTCTGAAGCTGATTGTGACTTTTGCGATGCCTCTATTTCACTGGATGAAATTACCAATGCCATTAATCGACTAAAAATTAATAATCACCTGGAACAGATGGCTTTACTGCTGAATTTTATAAGCATTTTTCTTTGAGCCTCGCCCCTTTTTTAAAAGAAGTTCTTGTTGAGAGCGTTAACAGAGGTTCCTTGCCCCCTACTTTAAATCAGGGTCTAATTGCACTTATCCCTAAGCCAAAGAAAGATTCTCTCTGGTTAGACAATTGGCGCCCCATTTCCTTATTAAATAATAATGACTATAAAATTTTTGCTTTAATACTTGCCAAAAGACTGAAATCAGTACTAGACTATTATTGATGAGAGCCAATCTGGGTTTATGCAAAATAGGCATATTTCAAATAATGTGAGATTGATTTTGGATTCATTAGACTACTCTGAGCTTGTTCATGAAGACAGTTTTATTCTTTTCTTAGACTTTTATAAAGCCTTCGATTCTTTAGAGCATGATTTCATAATGAAAACCCTAAACAGGTTTGGTTTTGGTCAGTTCTTTTGTAGCTCGGTCCAAACTTTGTATACTAATGGAAACAGTTCTATTAAATTAAGCAATGGTACTTCCCCTAGATTTCCTTTAAAGCGTGGAGTACGCCAAGGGTGTCCTCTTTCGGTTTACTTGTTCCTTCTCGCTGCCCAAATTCTTAATTTACAAATAAAAAATAGTCCTATTAAAGGCATTAGTGTTGCAAATAATCATATTTTAATCAAGTCAACTGGCGGATGATACAGCCTTGTTTCTGGCAGATGCTTCACAGTTTTCAGTTGCGATTAACACTATTTGTTCATTCTCCAAAGCTTCTGGCCTCACCTTAAATCTTAATAAATGTGAACTGTTACCAGTGAATAACTGTTCTGCTTCTGTGTTGTGTAATATCCCTGTAAGAGACTCAGTCACATATCTCGGTGTTCATATTACTAAAGATAGAGAAGCCAGAGGTAAATTAAACTTTTCTTCCCTCATTGAAAAAGCTCAAAAGGTTTTTAACCAGTGGTTACAAAGAAATCTTTCTTTAAAGGGCAGAGTTCTGATTACCAAGGCGGAAGGTATTTCTCGTTTAAACTATGCTGCTCAGTCATTACACGTAGATAACTCCTTTTGTAAATCTGCCGATAAGATGCTATTTAATTTTTTATGGAAAAATAAAACTCACTATATGGTTAAGTCTGTAGTTCTGAATTCATACAACAAAGGAGGCTTAAATTTCATAGACTTTAACAACACATTCAAAATAAACTGGATCAAGCAATATCTCAAAAACCCTACTTCCATCTGGAATTTTATTTCTCATCATGTCTTTTCACAGTTAGGCGGCTTAAAATTTATTCTGCTCTGTAATTATAAAATACAGAAAATCCCAGTTAAACTCTCCAGCTTCCACCAACAGGCTCTTTTGGCGTGGGCTCTGCTTTACAAGCACAACTTCTCACGGCAGAGATGTTATATATGGAATAACTATAATATTGTCTATAAGAGCAAGTCACTTTTTTATGATAATTGGTTCAGCAATGGTATTTTATCAGTCAGTCAGCTCTTTAATACGAATGGACTGCTATACAGTTATTCAGAATTTCTTGTCAAGTATAAGATTCCAGTAAGCCCAAAATAATTTTCTATAGTTTTTGACGCTGTGCCCTCGGGTCTTCGTATGCTATTCAGGACAGTCGATACCTAATTGCCATTATCAATGTCACCCCCAGATCCAACTCAACTTCCATTAGGTAAAGTCTGTTTCTCTACATATAAAGCCTCCAACTCTAAAATTAGATCCTTGTTTCAGGCTGACCTAGTCTCTACTTCTCCTGCATCTTTCTATTGGAATAAGTTTGACTTTAACATAGACTGGGAAAAAGTCTGGTCCCTACCACAGAAGTTTCTTTTAACTAATAAGATAAAAGAAGTATCGTTCCCGTTGCTACACAGGTTTTACCCCACAAATGTACGCTTAAATAAGTTTAAGAGTGACATTGACACAAAATGTTCTTTTTGTAGTTTGCATCCTGGACCTATATCACATCTGTTCTGGTCTTGTGAATTCACATATAAGCTATGGAAAGACATTCATTCATTTGTAGTTGATAATATTCTCCCTGATTTTTCCATGTTTTACAAAAGTGTTATTTTTGGTTGTTTTAGTGACTTTAGGAAGGAAAATGATGCTCTCTTTCTAGTAAATCTTGTTTTTTTTGTTGCTAAATTTCATTCATAAATGCAAATTCACTAATAAAAAACCACTTTTTTTGGTGCTAAAGATTGAAATGAAACACTATATCTCTATTATCTCTTACATACAAAACAACAAAGCTGTTAAAACAGTTAATATTTGCACTATGTTTAATGTTTATTTGATTAATAATCTTGTGTTTACTTATTTCTTTTTTGTAACGTCTTTTTTTCTTTATATATTAGTTTTGTGTATGTCTATATCATTTGTTCGTTTGATTGTATTGCTGATAATTTTCAATAAAGTAAAAAAAAAAAAAAAAAAGAATTACCGCTGAGATTTAAGGTAAGCAAAGCTAGTATCTTTTGTGTAACTGTAATAAACTAAGACTTCTGGTTAGTGATGGTGAGATGAAGCCCCATGAGGCATTGAACCACTTGAGCCAATTGGTTCAAGAAAAGGTTCTGGTCACGGGGCTTCATGTGAACAGAAACCCCCCTACTGGCCAGGAACATAATCACAGGCAGCTGTAACTCTTAGCCACTTAATGTGTGATGCATTAAAGTTTTAAGTCCGCTATGGTTCTTGGGAATGAATATGAGTTCCAAAAAAAATAATTTCTCTACATAAAATGTGAATAATAAATTTTTTTTTTAATGTATCCTGTCTGTAAATTATCTCAAAACAGTAGTATCATATGTTTTGGCAGGTTGTGTAATGTTTTTCTTTCCCTTGAGGCAAAAGGCATGGGCTTAAACAGGCAGAGTGAAAGTGAAAATACTTGTGGAACTAGGAAGAGGGCACAGAAAATTATTGTGTAAATCATAACAAAACAGGGGAAATACATTTTTATTCAAAAATAGCCGTGTCTCAACAGTTTTAGGTTTTAAGCTATTCTTTTTTGCTTGACACCATCTCACCAGCCTTCGAAAACACTTTCACAAGGCACAGAAGATGCCGGCGTACACAAAAACACAAGTGCTAGACTATATAAATTGGGGTACAACAATTTTTGCTTTTCCCACTACTTCAGGGAGGTTTCTCCAGCCTGCTAATATTTGGCTCCCACACAGGGGAAATCCTCCTCTTCCTAGCTGGCTCCATCCTCTCCTCATTTTCCGAAATTATGACCACATTTTGATTTCTAAAAAAAGAGGACACTTGGCACAGTCCTGAAACACTGTCATGACTGTGACCAGACTTGATTTTAACATATTTAAAGCATGCATTCTCCATGTGGTTAGAATGAACAGTTAAATAACAAACTTCAGATAGTTTTGCACTTGTGAAAGCCTGACTTTAAAATCTCTAGAAATTAATTAATAATAGAAATAATTACTCTTCCTTTTTTTTTTTTTTTTTTTTTTTGACGTGTCCTGTTTGGCAGTGTGGAGCTCAGAATTGGTGTCTGAACACCAAGTAGAAGCCCAACAGATTTACTTTCACAAGCGGAGCAGTACAGCTTTTGCTATAGTACTCCACTTGATTTATGTGTGAAAAATCTTTATTATAAATTGTTGGGGTTTTTATTTCCTGATGTTATGGACACGGAGACGGAAAGGAGGAGAAAGAAGGAAGATGTAGAAGAGAAGCAGGAAACAAAATGTCATGAGAGAGGGTGAGTTGAAAATACAAGAGAGGAAGGGGAACAAAGAAAACACAGGAAGACATTGAAGTCTGCCTCCATACCCACAGGACGGCAGAGAGAGGGGGAAAAACAAAACAAAGTACGAAAAAGGAACATCGACAAAACCAACCAAACATTGTGAACTAAGAATTACACAACCACATCACACAAAAATAGATATAAAAATACAACAACAATGTCACAGAAAAACTCATGGTACAGATTAATCAGGCTCTAGTAATGATAACCTCAGCCCAAGAATATATCCTTAAACACCAGAGACCCCACATCTATGAGTGTGTGTTAGCATGCTGGTGCATATAAGGTTTATCCATAAGAGTGTTCGATAGTTGGTGTGAGCAGGCATCAATCCGTCTCCCAGGAATCGATGCAGACATGAAGGAGATCGGAGCAAAGACGTCCAAAGGACCGCCAGAGCCCCAGGCGGACCCGGGCGGGGCCGACCGCATCCCCCAAGAGAAGAGCAAAGGAGAACCCCAGGGGAACATCCAGCGGCCACTATGCAGGGGCCCGGGGGGCAGTAGTGACGAGCCCACGGGCCCCGCTGGCGACCGGCCGGGGCGGGCCGGTCAACGGACCGGGGGAGCCGGGGCCCAGGGGCACCCCACCCCCCAGCAGGGACCCGACAAGGGACCGGCCGACGAGGGGCCCCCGGCACTGCAGGGGCCGCGGCCGGCCGCCACGCGACGCCTCCACCCTAGGCCAATTCCCCACCGCCAACATCCCAGCGCCCCACCAATAGCCGCAGGGGACGGACAGCATCCCAAGGCCGGGCTCAGCCAGCATCTGGACGCCAAGTTGTACCAGCTCCCGGGTCCTGATCCCGCGCAACGCAGGGCGCCGAGACCAGGCATCCAACGAGGGCCAGGGCCGGTCCAACCCGCCAATGAACCCGCCACGCACGGTGCGCACAGAACAGGTGATCAAACGAGCAGAGACGCCGGATCCGCATCCCGCCGAGCCACTGAGCAGGCACTACCCAACAATCCCAAACCTGGCACCTCTAAAAGAGGTGCCCCAACCAACCAAAGGAAGATATCGGCCCAGCGCATAGGCCGACCGACACACCGGCCCCCCCAGGCCCGGCCAGGCACGCACCCGGTCCGAACCGGATTGACCACCGGCGCACCGGCAGGCAGGCAGGGGCCCCCGTCACCGGCGGGGAGTGACGGAGGGGAAATAGGCCCCCCATTAAGTGTAAGGCCTGAGGTGCGTCAGGCGAGGGGGCAGACCAAGATCCAACCTGACAGGTAGACAAAGACATACAGACACAGTCATACGTTCCCTCCATCTTAAACCCATACATTCTCACTGACTCACCAAGACACCCAAAAAAATTACGCTGTACCCTCACTCACACACCCCATGCACACTTTATGCTCCCAGGTCCAGGTACCGATGCCCCAGTAGAGCCACCAGCCCCCGGACCCGGGAGGTGGACCCCCTACCTTCTAGGATGGAGACAAGCAGACCGCCAAGGGCCCCACTGTGGCAAAGCAGCCCGACAGCCCAGGACCCTGACCAGACCGCCTGTCCTCCTCCGGACCCCAACCCCTGATGGCCCGTAGCGAACAGGGGTGGGAAAAGACCCCTAGCCTCCATCCTCCCGCTCGAGTATGGTGTTGATGCGTGTTGTTATAATGTGCATTTAAAACAGAGGGGTGGGATGTGGGGGAGGCAGCCACACATCCCCCAACCCCCACCCCGAGCCCTCAGTGTCTATATGTGGTTTAACAGTGGGCACCGGCACCAGAGGTGAAGCTGATTGTAAGCTAAAGGAGCCCAGAGAGATTGATCAGATATGGAGCCAGAGGCCGTCTCAAGACCAATATGGTCCAACAAGAGATTTCTATACTGATTAATATTAAGAGCTTTTTTATTTTTCCAGTTGAGGAGGATAGTTTTCTTAGCGATGCATAAGGCAATGTGAACCATTAGAACTGACTTTGTGTCCATGGTGACATCATTTAAATTTCCTAACAGGCAAATTGAGGGAGATGGTGGGATGTTACATTTCAGACACTTTGATAAGTCCTCACATATCTGGCACCAACATTTCTTAACAGGTGGACAGAACCAAAGCGCATGAACATAAGTATCTGGTATATTGCTTGTGCATTGTAAGCAGGTATAAGACGATGTAAAACCCATCCTAAACATTCGTTGACCTGTATAGTGTACTCTATGAAGGATTTTGTATTGTATTAATTGCAAATTAGGATTTTTTGTTATTTTAAAGGTTCTTAAACATATCTGAGACCAGACGTTTTTGGTCAAAGCTGGCTGATAAATCCACCTCCCATTTTGAAATAGGGATGGCTATTGATTCATCTAATGTAGATAAAGTTTTGTATATTTTAGACAGCAATTTGGGGGGGTTGAGGTTAAGAAAATCTAAAACTCTTGCTGGAATTTGTAATTCAGCTGTATTGAGCCTAAATTTACCTTTAATAATAGATTTAATTTGTTGATATTCTAAGAATTTGTTTTTATCAATTCCATATTGTGTAATTAATGTATTAAATGGGATAAAGTCTGTTCCTTCAAATATATGTTCCAGGTATTCAAAATCCAATTGAAAATCCAAAAGCCGAGATATAAGAAAGAGAAAAATAAAAGAAAGTTGTGAATGTGTGAAGGGTGAGAGAGAAAGAAATAGTTATGTTATGAAAAAATTCTGTGTGTGTGTGTGAGTGATAAAAGAAGGAAAAATGAGTGACAAAGACATTTGGTGATAGACATGTGAAGATGAGAAAAGAAAAAAGAGCCAGTAACCCAGTGCTTAGCCCTGGCCCCGCCCACATTGAGTGATGTAAACAACTTTACAGAGCTGTGCTAACATTACATTATAGTTGACTGATAAAACAACTCTTATCTGACCAGTGTTACATGACTAATAAAGCCAAGGAGTAAGCTGGGGGTCCCTGAACAGCTGCCCATTAACATACAGTTTATTTACCGCTACTGTAGCTCTGGTGCCTTCACTGATATATTTCTTCCTGATTGGGAACAAAACGCGACTTCTATCCAGGATCTCCTTCGGATATTGATCCTTAATGCTATAATTCGTTCCCCGCAGCTCTCTGCCCTGGCCTCTGACCTGCTCTTTTTGCTTGTAATGCTCAAACTTAGCAACAATAGGTCGCGGCCGGCTGTTGTTGGGCTTCTTACCTCAGAGCCTGTGGACGCGGTGAAAAGTGATGTTTTTTACCGTGTCGCTTGGGAGCTTTAACTGATGTTGGAGAAAATCTCGGACGGTGGATTCAGCGTCGTCTTCGGCCTGTTCTGGGATCCCGGAAAAAACAAGATTGTCCCGCATTCCCCTGGCCTGTATATCCAAGATAGTTTCTTTCATCCTCTTACTTTCTCCGGACAGCTGCGTCATCCCCTCGGTGAGTTTCTTTACACTCTCCCTAAGCGTTTGGTTTTCGGCAGCGAGCGATGCTACCTGTTGTTGGTTGAACTCCAGGGATTCCCTTAGAGCTTGAAATTCTTTATGGAGAACCTCAACCAGGCCCAGACGGGCGTCTAGGCTGGTTAGCTTCTTATCTATTGAGTCCAGGACATCGGTGTAGCTTTTCTCTGGAGAGATTGTGGAGGTGCTGGCCTCAGAACGAGTGCGTTTTTGTGATGGTGTGCTTGTCGGCACAGCAGAGGTGGATTTCTGTGGCTTGCCCATAACAATGTTGTCAAAGCACTCGTCCAAGTAGCTTTCCAGGGTGCAAGGTTTCCTCGTCCAGTTTGTTTATGGAGAAATACAAAATAATGGTTATTATTATTAAACGTTTACTATATTTGGCTCAAATGTTATGGTTTGTTTTTACCCGAGTTTGTTTGTTTTACCAGTTTACCGCCATATTACTTACGCACAGCTCTCGCGAGATCTCAGCAGCAGCTCATCTCAGCTCCTCCACCGCTCATGACGCAGAAATAATTACTCTTCCGAATTAGAAAATGTACCAGAAACAGTAATAGTTAGCTTTAATGGACAAAAATTGAACAGAAAATCTGAAATAACATTCTGAGAAAACAGGTAGGCTATTATTTTCTTTTCAATGTAATAATAAAATTAAAAAGCAGCAGTCTTAAAAAACAATAATGCCTGCTCCATTTTTTTTAGATTTTGTTTTCATCCTCCTCAGTCAGTTTATAGATGAATTATTATTATAGATTTCGTTTCCATGTGGACCTACTAGATCTTTGCCACTTTTGTCACACATAGAAACACATATACCAGCTATGCCAGCTGTTTGTCTGTAAAGCTACACTTGCGCTTTAATATCTTATAAACAGTCGCAACGTCGTGCGAGCAGCACAGTGAAGGGCAAAGTGGTGCAGTGCATCACAGCTCGCTCTCAAGTCTATGAGATGGTTCAGAGCCATCCACGAAAGCATCTAAACGATAGATGTGTTGAGGCTATGGCCTTTACTGAACGAACTGGATCTCCCAGCATCCTTTCACTGAACAAACTGCATCTCCCAGCATCTTTTCACTGAACGAACTGCATCTCCCAGCATCCTTTCACTGAATGAACTGCATCTCCCAGCATCCTTTCACTGAGCGAACTGCATCTCCCAGCACCCATTGCGCTGCCCTCGACCCATTCTCATTGGTCTGTGGCCAGTGATGACATCACAGAGTTGATAAAAGCAGCGCGAGTATTGAAATCTTCGTCTTTTGGTCCCGGTGGAAAGGTGTATTGCTTGCATCGCACCAGACAATCTAAGTATGCTTATGAGTCCCCTTAAAAAAGATTAAAATCCGGACATTTTCATCAAGCTAAAAAATCCTCCCCCGGATGGCACGTGAAAAGTGGACATGTACGGGGAAAAAAGGACGGTTGGTCACCCTACCTAAATCTTATCTTTCTCTCCTCACTCCCCTAAATCTTCAAACTATCACTCTCTATACTCTCCAAACTATGTAAACGCTAACCAAACTCTCCTATCCAAACTCCAAACTGACTGCAACTCTCCTACACAAACCCACATTTTGAATGGAGCCTGAGGGAATTTATATTGCTGTCAAACCACTCCGCAAACTCTGAACCACTTCCTGAAGCAGTCACGTGGTACAGCCGGGCAGCGGGGCTTCAGACGTCATCGTTTTCGGCTCCTCCCCTAAATGAAGCAGGCCTCGATACGCGCTTTGTGGAAATGCCCTCTCCACTGCTCGACACACGCTTTGTAGCCTCGGCACACATTGTTACCTCACTACTTCTGGTCAGGTAATCTTGTTGACTGCTTTATTTTATGAGCTTACACCGTTCACAGTAGACCACAGAAACTCTTCTTTTACTCAAACACTGAGCGTATTTTCCAGATTGAAACGTATCACTTTACCTTCTCTCTTAATTATTTTACAATACTAACGCACTGTCAGTAACTTTTTTATCGTCAGTAATGGTAACGGCGTTGTAAAGATGGAAAGAGGAATTTGTTAGAATCCGAAGTGAACATGTTCTCCAAACATTCCAGAAACAAAGAAGAAAGTTCAAACTTAGTTTGTTCAGAGATCAAGAAGACTCTCCACACACTTTACTAACTTTAGGGTGTATTCAGACCTGCACTGTTTGGTTCACTTTAAACGTACCAGGGTTTGTTTCGAAAGCTGGTCCGGACCTTTTATGCAGGTGTGAATACACACAAACGAATCCTGGTGCGGATCAGAGAACCGGACCGAGACCCACTTTTTTAGGTGGTCTCGGTCCGCTTCCAAACGGACTCTGGTGCGCTTCGCTTCAGGTGTGAATACAAACCAGTGTGATCCGAACCAACTCCAGGATACATGTGCCTTTTTGGGCTTAACAAGCCACCGTAGCAAGGTAAGTTCAGACCTGATTCTCCTCCGTCTGTTTAGCCATGGTGCTGCCAGCATGTTGTGGGTCAGGGCATGTAGAGCACATCGTCTCCTTTGGGTTACTGCATGCATTCGCAGACGCCCCTCCAAGATTTGAAACAGAGCATCGCAAAACCTGCGTTGAATGAGCTGCTCTTGACACTCAATATGATTTTGCAGCTCCAATAACAGCAGAAAGATGCAGAGCAGCATAAGGCTTCGATGTTTTCCTCCATTTCCGGGTCTGCGCTCTGTTTGCCGACTTAGTCATTGCTGTCCAATGGCAGCACCGATCGTCACAAGCGTGGATGTTTTAACAAAAAATAGTTTACTTGCAAAAAGTACAGTGTGAATACGAACCACAACAAAAGAAAAAAAATAAGTCCGCTTTTGGTCCGGACCAAACAAGCGCACCAAATGACTTTTCTGGTCTGAATACACCCTTAGTTAACAGAACCCAGATGTAAGCACAAAGGCTCACTATATCACAACACAAATCCAAGCAAACCAGCACCTATCATATGTAATGTTTATATTCTGGTTTGCTGATGTTTTGTATTCCTCTCATTTCCTTTTTTTTTTGTCAATAGTTAAAAATGAGGAGAAAAAGGGACATTGCGTCCTATTTCTGCCCCCAAAACAAAGATTAGAATTACAAGGCAAATGTTGAGACAGAGCCAGACAGAGATGCAGAGATGTGTGAGGAGGCTGAGAGAGCTACAGAAAGAGAGCCAGTGAACTTTGGAGAGATTGGTAGGAAGGACACAGAGCAGGTACAAGAGCAAGATGAAGATACGAAGACGAGCCTGAGGCAGACATACAAGTAGAGTGTGAGACACAGACAGAGGATCCATGTGCATCCACAAGCACTGGACCATCAGGTTTGTGATGTGGAAAAAGGAAATAATTTGCATAAAAAGAGAGATTAATAACATAATTTAATTTTATGTTTAAATCATCTGTTATATGCACATTTATTTCCTGATATCTATCAGTTGTCATGTTACTCACCTGTGCTGCTTGCGTATATATTCCAGCCTCTGACCTCCATCCAGTGCCAGATCGTCTGATGGCTCGTCACTGCGTTCCAGCAATTATCCAAAGCCGATCTAGTGTCCTTCGACTACGATTTCTGCCTAATCCCTGCCGGACTGATTCGCTGCCATCCGTTTCTGAACCACGTTAATCCCTCCTGTTTCGTCCCTCTGAACTTTACGACCTCAAGTCAATCGCCTTCTTGCCTTCCTCATTGTCAATGTCCTGGATTGTCCGCCCCGGCTGTACACCTTTTACTATTGCTCTAATTTCACGTTAACCGCATTAATTCATCCTCCTCAAGAGGTACTTCCCAGGGCGGGCTTTCCAAGATGGCGCCCAGAACAGACGTCTTTTAGGAGCTCCGTCCAACCAACCGACCAATATCAAATTTGGGAGAGTTATTTAGAATACAACGCATATCTACAACATTTTGGATTAAAGAAAAAACGACAGAGGACTTCACAGATAACAATGAAAAGTACGGAAAGAAGAAAATTGGACTCTAGTAAGCCACCCTCAGCTGGCTCGACTAGCAAACCTGCGAGCTCTGCACGTGCTCAGTCAACTGGCTCAACGGCAAAAACCATCAATATGCACGATTACATTGCCCCAGATTTTACTGAGAACATGGAAGCAGAGTTCTGTCCGCTACCTGTGACGCCCTCTAAACCACCAGCAGAGAAGCAAAAGTAGCTACAAGACACCGAAACTAGCATCCTCTCTGAGTTAGCATCGCTCACCTCCCTCATAAACACCAGATCAGATGCCTTGGAAGAAATGGTCAGTAAAAACTCTGTTGTCATCTCCGAGGCTAAAGAAGCGATCAAAGATAACTCAAAACAAATCGAGGGTGTAAAAGACTCGTTAGAGTTCATCTTTGCGGATCTAAAGGATTTGAAAAACAAAGTCGAATGCTGTCAAAAGCTAGTATACGGCTGTCAGAAAATATGTGAATTGCATGAAAACTGCATCACCCAGCTTGAGAGTTACTCACGCCGGTGGAACTTGCGCCTTTTTGGACTGGAGGAGAAGGAAGGCCAAGATGTGCGGAAGGAGGCCATCAGCATCTGCCAGGCTGTGCTACCAGAGGCGAGGGGTGAGCTACCAGGAGCGATCGACGCGGTGCACCGCTTTGGGACGAAGAAAGACGGCGATGCACGTCCTAGAGTGATTATCATTCGCTTCGCCCTCCGGTTTAACCGGGATGCTATTTGGCGCTCTGCCAAGCGCTCCTCATTCCTGCAGGAAAGAAAACTAAAGTTTGTAGAAGACCTATCTGCCGAAGATCGAGAGAAAAGACGGAAATTATGGCCTGCAGTAGAGAAGGCAAGAAAAGAAAACAAGAGAGCATATTTTGTAGGCGGTCGGGCCTTTGTGAACGGAACTGAAATCCTCCCTTAAGTAAAGAAGGATCAATCCAACTCGCTGGTAAAACACTGTGACTTGTGTTTATGTTTAGTTATGTTTCTGATGCATCTTTTACCAGTGATTACTATAAGTTATTCTGGTTTTACTCTCAGGTTAGAAATAAATGGATAAGTAAGAAAAATTCATGCCTTTACTGTTTCATAGTTCAAAAACTTAGCCATTTATGCTTAAGTTTCTCCCCAAACTGTTCAGAATGTTTTTGGGTTGGCTGGTTAGCAGAATTTACTTGTTTGTTAGTCCCAGAAGACTAGCTTTTTCAAAAAGTTATATTTGGTTCTATCTCTTGTCTTTCATCCCCTTTTTTCTTTTTTCTCTTTTATGTCCTTATCCATTATTTCCTTAAATGTGAGAGGCATTAGAAATCACTTAAAGCGAAAAGAATTTTTCTGTACTGTAAGCAACTGAACACAGACTTTTGTTTTCTCCAGGAGTCTCACTCAACTTCAACAGATCTAAATTTCTGGCGAACACAGTGGGGGTCTGACATTTGGCTGTCACATGGAACAGAGCACTCTGCTGGAGTATCTGTCTTTAAAAACCGTTTCAATGGACATGTCTTAACTTCTGAAACAGACGATGAAGGTCACTACATTATACTAGTAATAGAGTCTCTAAATAAAAAGATTATTATAGCAAATGTTTATGGTTACAATAATCAGTCAGAAAACTCTTTTTTTATACATAAATTAGAAGGCCACTTACTTTATTTTTTAACTAAATATCCAAATAGTAACATTGTTATAGGAGGGGATTTCAATACTGTTCTAAATAACTTAATAGATAGATAGATGGCCACCTAAAAATAAAAGTCTTCAGAATGATTACTTAGTTTATTTTATTGACAGATATAATTTAATAGATATTTGGAGAAAAACGCATAAATTTCAAAGAGAGTATACATGGGCAAACAAATCGTTAACAAGTCGTTCAAGAATTGATTATTGGCTCATTTCTGAAGACTTCAGTAATGCATCTTCAAATATTCTACCTTCTCCTTTAACTGATCAGAAAACTGTATTTATTTCTATCCCCTTAACATCAACCTTGAATTTTCCTAGGCCATCATACTGGAAACTTAATAGTAGTGTTCTTAAACATGAAGAAATTTGTTCGAAAGTGGAGCGTCTCATTGAGGAATTTTGGAATAAAGCTTTGAAGGAAAGCTCTTTTTGCTTTAATTGGGAATTATTAAAATATGAAGTATCCAAATTGTTTAGAAAATTTAGTAGTGACCTGGCAAAGAATAGGAAAAAGGAAGAAAATAAAGTAGTGGAAACAATTATTCTTTTATCTTCTAAACCGTCTACTTCCCTAACCATCAATGAGGAAATAGTACTTGAAAAAATTGCAATCTAAGCTTGATGAGATGTATAAAAGGAGAGCAGAGGGAGTTTACGTCCGTTCGCGTAAGCAATGGCTAGAAGACGGAGAACAAAATTCTGCCTATTTTTTCAGATTAGAAAAAGAACATTCAAAAAGTAACTATCAGACAGCTAAAAATAAATGGATTGGTAGTAGAAAACCCAAAGGAAATATCAAATTTTTGCTCTAAATTTGACAGTAATCTCTATTCATCTAGCTTCTGCAGGGAAACAACCAACCAATTTTTCAATTCGCTTCCCAGTAACAAGGAGCTGACTGAAAGTCATGCTACCTTCTGTGATAGACCAATAGACCTAAGTGAAGTATGAAAGGCCATAAGCCAGCTAAAATTGAACAAATCACCAGGGTCTGATGGACTTACATCTGAGTTTTATCAAAAATGTACTGCAAGTTTAACTCCCTTTTTACTGGCTGTTTATACAGAAAGTATACAAAAAACTATTCTCCCCCCTACCCTACGTCAAGCCGTTATTACTCTGGTCCCTAAACCCCATAAAGATCCTCTTCTGTTAGATAACTGGCAACCAATATCCCTGCTAAATAATGATTACAAGATTTTCGCAATAGTGTTGGCTAACAGGATAAAAACAGTAATAAACTCGCTCATTAACGAATGCCAATCTGGTTTTATGAAAAATCGTCACATCTCAAACAATCTTAGACTAATTATGGATATACTAGATTACTCTGAATTTATAGAGGACAATAGCTTTATTCTGTTTTTGTACTTTCATAAGGCATTTGACACCTCGAGCATGATTTTATATTTACAACGCTTAAAAAATTTGGCTTTGGTAATTTTTTCTATAATTGTGTGCATACTTTGTATGCAGGTGGAAATAGTTCAATTAAACTCTCAACAGGCACCTCCCCCAGGTTTAATCTCCAACGAGGATTTCCGCAGGGTTGCCCACTTTCTGTATATCTGTTTTTATTGGCAGCTGAGTTTCTAAATATTCAAATCAAGAACAGCACTATACAAGGAATCTCCATTGCAGATAGGATTATTACCATTAGTCAGTTAGCTGATGATACAGCTCTGTTTTTAAGGAATGTATCCCAGATCTCACCTGCAATTAATATTATTAAAACTTTTTCCAAAGCTTCAGGTCTTTTTCTTAACTTAAATAAATGCGAGCTGATGTCAATCAAAGAAAGCCCCTATTCTTCAATCTGTGGCATCCCTGTTAAAGACTCAGTAAGATACTTAGGTATTACCATATATAAAAACAGTAAGAATAGAAGCATTGATAACTTTACACCTATTATAGAAAAGTCAAAAAAAATCTTCAATAGATGGTTACAAAGAGACCTTTCTCTGAGAGGTCGAGTACTGCTCACCAAAGCGGAAGGTTTATCTAGATTAATTTATGCTTCCCAGTCCTTGTATGTAGACAAATCCATAAGTAAATCTGTAGATCGAATGTTATTTGATTTCATGTGGAAGAACAAAACACACTATTTACGGAAATCTGTTGTTTTAAATTAAATTAGAGCAGGTGGATTAGGCTTTATAGACTTTGATTCGCTAAATTATACATTTAAAATAAAGTGGCTTAAAGCCTACCTTAAAAACCCAAATTCATTTTGGAATTTTATTTGAAACTATGTTTTTTCACATGTTGGTGGCCTACAATTTATCCTCCTATGTAACTACAAAATCTCAAAAATACCAATCAAGCTCTCTAACTTCCACCAACAAGTATTATTAGCATGGTCTTTGATGTATAAGCACAACTTCTCTCCACATAGACACTATATTTGGAACAACTGTAATATTTTGTATAAAAACAAATCATTATTTTTCCGTAACTGGGTTGATAAAGGCATTCTGAATGTCTCCCAATTGCTTAATAATAAAGGCTGTTTATATACATATCCAGAATTTCTTAAACAGTACAACATTTCTGTTTCTTTAAAAGAACACAGCACAGTTTTCCATGCAATTCCAACAGGTATACTGCTGTTGTTTAAAGGAGTTGACTCTTCTCTTTTTAGATCTGAAGACATCATAGACCCAAAGCAAACCTTCATTGGACAAATTTGTTTCACCACAAAGGAACAATTGTTTAATTCTAAAATTCGTTCTGTTCTACAACAAGCTCTGGTTTCAACCCCTTCTTGTGTTAGCTACTGGAATGCCTTCTGGCAAGATCTTAATTGGACAAAAATATGGTCTTTACCAAATAAATTCTTTATCACCAATAAATCTAAGGAAGTTTCCTTTAAGATTATACAGAGATTTTATCCAGCTAAAGTCTGTATTCAAAAAATATTTAATTTTGACATCGATGTTTTGTGCTCTTTCTGCAATCTTTCCCCAGAGACCACTGTCCATCTTTTTTGGAATTGTCTGTTTACAAAAGACTTTTGGAAAGACATTACTGCTTTGATCTCACTGGCTATTAAGCCAGATTTTTTGTTATATTTAAAAAAATGTCATTTTTGGGATCACTGAATACAAGCCTAAGGACTCTTCCAGTTTTTATATTATTAATTTAATTCTGTTCCTGTCCAAGTACCATATTCACAAATGTAAAGTTATTCGTAAGGAACCACAGTACAATCTTTTTATAGTGGATTTGAAGTCATATATGAACACAGTTTCCTCTTCCAATAACAAAAAGGCTGTAAAAACAAAATGTACTTTTGATAAATTTCAACTCCTCGCTTAATTTATAAATCTTAACTCGACTCTCTTCCCCTTTTCTTCCCCCTTTTTCTTCTTTTTATTTTCTTTTTTTTTCTTTTTTTTATATGTTCATAAACCTTCACTTCTGTAACTACACTCAGTGATGTAAAACTGCTCTTTGTATTCTGTAAATAAGTATTTGAATAAAGATTTGTTATAAATAAATTAAAAAAAAGAGGTACTTCCCGGATCCCACTCTGGACAGCTTCTCCCTCCTCTGCCGACTGGTAACCCGTTTCCTTACCTTTGTTTCCTGCAGCTCCCCTTCCGGCCGCCGGAGGTACTGCAAGTTGTGGGCCAAGTTTAGTGGGAGAGTGAAGCTCTGGGGTAAATATTCAGCTCCAAGTCATTCTGACATCCACTATTCCATTTGTGATAGTAACTTTGTCCTTTTCTACTTCTTAGAGTCTGACTCTGGAGAGGAGAGATGAGCAGGATCTGCTGCCTGCAGATTGTCCCTAAATAAAAGATCTATTTTCATTCATTTGCCTGGTGTTCCTATCTGGTCCTTTGTTCTGAGATCATTACAGTTGAGGCTGGAGGTCTGCTGGCACAGATAGATACTGAGTTCATAGTGCACCTCGTTAGTCTATGTAAAGTGTTTGGAGAAACAAAACTTCTCTCTGATATGCTACAGGCCTCGTCTCTTGATATTTCAAAAGCTGTAGATTTAGTTGAAGCTTTAGTTCAGACATTAAATGACTTCAGGCAGGAGTTGTTTTTTGATAAAGTTTGGGATGAGGTGTTGAACATTTCTGGACAATGTGATGCAACACAGCCACCGGCAAAACGACAAAAAATACTAAGCTCTAAACTCGATGAGCACTGTGTGATGACAACTGTTGGTCAGAGATAGTCGGAACAAGGTAAAGATGGGTTTCGCACAACCTTCTTCTACCCTATCATTGATTCAAATTAAAAAATACTTTATTGATCCCAGAGGGAAATTAAGTGTTGGTATAGCTCATATAATTAATTCTTTAAGGAGTTGTTGTAGATGATGATGCATGTGGGCAGGAAGGATTTCCTGTAGCGGTCTGTATTGCAGTGAAACTGAAGAAGCCTCCCACTGAAGACGCTCTGTTGTTGTATGACGGTCTCATAAAGAGGATGTTCAGGGTTGTCCATAATTTTTTTGATTTTATGAAGAATCCTTCTTTGCATTATCATCTCAAGATTGTCCCAAGAACAGAACCAGCCTTCTTTATCAGGTTGTTGAGCCCTTTTAAATCCCTGACTCTGATGCTGCTACTCCAACAGATGAAGGCTGAAGAGAATACACTCTCCACAACAGACTTGTAGAAGATCTGCAGCATCCTGCTGCAAACCTTGAAGGACCTAAGCTTCCTCAAGAAGTACAGTATGTTCTGTCCCTTCTTGTAGACTGCTTCACTGTTCAGTCTCCAGTCCAGTCTGTTGTCAAGGTGAACTCCGAGGTATTTATACTCCTCAACCACCTCCACTTCTTCTCCCATGATGGAAACAGTGTTTGACATATCCCTGTTTCTTCTGAAATCTACAATCATCTCCTTTGTTTTGTTCACATTCAAGGTGAGACGATTGTTTCCACACCATGTCACAAAGCGGTCCACCAGCTCTCTGTATTCAGCTTCTTGTCCATCTCTGATACACCCGACAATTGCAGAGTCATCTGAGTATTTCTGCAGATGACAGGTCTCTGATTTGTACTGGAAGTCTGAGGTGTACAGAGTGAAAAGGAATGGTGAGAGTACGGTCCCCTGTGGTGCTCCTGTGCTGCTGACCACCTGGTTTGACACACAATTCTTCAGTCTCTCAAATTATGGTCTGTTGGTCAGGTAGTCATTGATCCAGGCTATTGTTGAGGGCTCCACCTGTGTCTTCAGGAGTTTCTGATAAAGCGAATTAGGCAGAATTTTGTTAAATGCACTGGAGAAATCAAAGAACATGATCCTCACAGTGCTGCCTGCTTTGTCCAGATGACAGTGGGTTGGTTGAAGCAGGTGGATGTTGGCATCGTCAACTCCAATTCCACAGCGATAAACAAACTGCAGTGTGTCCTGATACGTTCTTGTTTGCTTACTCAGGGGTGCCAACAGGAGTCTCTTCAGGACCTTCATGATGTGGGATGTCAGGGCAACAGGTCTATAGTCATTGATGACTGATGGGTGAGTTCTTTTTGGTACTGGAACAAGGCAGGATGTCTTCCACAACACTGGAACCTTCTCCTGAGTTAGGCTAAGGTTGAAGAGGTGCTGCAGAATCTCACAGAGCTGCTCTGCATAGGCCTTCAGGACTCTGGGGCTTACACCATCTGGACCTGCAGCCTTGTTCCGGTTCAGTTTCTCCAGCTCCCTCTTCACCTGACTTTTGGAGACAGACAAGTGGGAGGGGGAGGCAAAGGGGGTAGCAGCAATTCCTGACTCGGTTGAAGTCAAACTTGTGGAATCAGAAGAGTCCATGGCTGAGGTGAAGGATAAAATATCCGAGGTGTAACAGGAAATCTGAGCCTCCCTGGTAAGGTCTATTCAGGGGTTCTGGAGAGGAGGGTCCGACGGATAGTCGAACCTCGGATCCAGGAGGAACAATGCGGTTTTCGTCCTGGCCGTGGAACACTGGACCAGCTCTACACCCTCAGCAGGGTCCTGGAGGGTGCGTGGGAGTTCGCCCAACCGTCTACATGTGTTTTGTGGACTTGGAGAAGGCGTTCGACCGTGTCCCTCGGGGGGCCCTGTGGGGGGTGCTCCGGGAGTATGGGGTACCGGGCCCCTTGATACGGGCTGTTAGGTCCCTGTACGACCGGTGCCAGAGTTTGGTTCGCATTGCCGGCAGTAAGTCGGGCTTGTTTCCCGTGAGAGTTGGACTCCGCCAAGGTTGCCCTTTGTCACCGATCCTGTTCCTAACTTTTATGGACAGGATTTCTAGGCGCAGCCAAGGCGTTGCGGGGATCCGTTTTGGTGGCCTCAGGATCGGGTCTCTGCTTTTTGCAGATGATGTGGTCCTGTTGGCTTCATCGGAGCGTGATCTACAGCTTTCGCTGGAGCTGTTCGCAGCCGAGTGTGAAGCGGCTGGGATGAGAATCAGCACCTCCAAATCCGAGGCCATGGTCTTGAGCCGGAAAAGGGTGGGGTGCCTCCTCCGGGTCAGGGATGGGGTCCTTCCCCAAGTGGAGGAGTTTAAGTATCTGGGGGTCTTGTTCACGAATGAGGGAAAAATGGAGCGGGAGATCGATAGACGGATTGGTGGGGCATCTGCAGTTATGCGGGCGCTCTACCGGTCTGTCGTGGTGAAGAGAGAGCTGAGCCAAAAGGCGAAGCTCTCGATTTACCGGTCGATCTACGTTCCTACCCTCATCTATGGTCACGAACTCTGGGTGGTGACAGAAAGAACGAGATCACGGATACAAGCGGCTGAAATGAGTTTCCTCCGCAGAGTGTCTGGGCTCTCCCTTAGAGATAGGGTGAGAAGCTCAGTCATCCGGAGGGGGCTCAGAGTAGAGCCGCTGCTTCTCCACATCGAGAGGAGTCAGTTGAGGTGGCTCGGGCATCTGGTCAGGATGCCTCCTGGACGCCTCCCTGGTGAGGTGTTTCAGGCACGTCCCACCGGGAGGAGGCCCAGGGGAAGGCCCAGGACACGCTGGAGGGACTATGTTTCTCGGCTGGCCTGGGAGCGCCTTGGGGTTCCTCCCGAGGAGCTGGAACAAGTAGCTGGGGAGAGGGAAGTCTGGGTCTCTTTGCTTAGGCTGCTGCCCCCGCGACCCGACCCCGGATAAGCGGAAGAAAATGGATGGATGGATGGATGGTAACAGGAAATCTGTTGATCAGAGGAGAGTGGGATGTCTGTTCGGCTGGGAACAGGAATGGAGGATGCTGAGCTAGTTCCTGAACTGAACCTGTTGAAGAATGTGTTCAGTTCATTGGCTCTATCCAGACTATCATCTATCCAATCCTTCCTGTCCTTAAAGCCTGTGATCTTTCTCATTCCTGATCAGACATCTCGAATATTGTTCCTCTGTAGTTTGTTCTCCAGCTTCTTCCTGTATGCCTCCTTGCTGTCTCTAAACTTGACCTTAACTTGCTTCTGTATACTCTGCAGAGCTTCTTCAGCTTCCTGTGACCATTTTCTCAGTTTTCTTTGTAACAGGTTGCCTCTGAGCAAGTGGTTTACATTCTGAACAGAGAAAAACAAGATTGAGATCTGATTGTCCCAGAGGAGGTCTTGGTTTGGACATGTATGCATCATTTACATTTGTATAAAACAAATCCAAATTCCTGTTTTCTCTTGTAGAGCAGTTGACAAACTGTTGAAATGTTGGAAGTGTAGTAGAGAGCGAGGCATGATTAAAATCACCAGATATTGCCACAAATGCATTGTGGTGCTGTGTCTGTAGCTTAGCAACAACAGAACTGATGACAATCACATGCATTGTCGGCAACGGCTGAAGGTGGAATGTAAACAACTGCCAAAATTTTCACTGATGAACTCTCTTGGTAAATATTATGGATGAAAACCTCCTGCCAAGAGTTCGACATCTGGGCTGCAGAGACGACACTTCACAGTAACATGTCCTGGATGACACCATCTGTTGTTGACAAGCACTGCTACTCCACCTCCTTTTCCTGCTCGTTTTCAGATCTCTGTCTGCTCGTACAGTCAGGAAGCCTGGCAGAGAGAAGTTGGAGTCGGGGATATGATCCAGCAGCCACGTCTCAGTAAAACACATAACATTGCATTCCCGGTACTCTGGCTGAGTTCTTGTAAGGGCTTGGAGTTCATCCATCTTGTTAGCCAGTGATCCCACATTGCCCATTATGATCGATGGAAGAGATGACTTGAACTTCCTCTTTCTCTGTCTCCTTTTCGCTCCTGCTCTGCATCCACGTCTCCTCCTTATCAGCTCATCAGGGATTTGTTGCTTCAGTTGAGGTATTATTTCAGCTTTTGCGATGTTAATCAGCTGCTCCCGGCTGTAAACCACGTTGTTGCCATGGTTACAAATCATAACCAGTTGTCAAAAAGTGAAGAATTTACAGCAAAAATGTTGTCAAAAAGTGAAGAATTTACAGCAAAAATCCTTCCAACTTCACAGCACCAAAAACAGGTAAAGAAAATGCAATCTTCCTCAAGAAAAAAGAGGAACCAATGTACAAAAAAACAAAACTTAATATGTAGCCAACAGAGCCACTCCAACATGCAGCAACCCAGAGTGGCGCAATTCTAGATCTGATACTCAGTGAGATTAACAGGCGTTTTTCCAGGACAAACTGTGACATAATGAACAGCATCCAGGCTCTAAACCCTAAAAATGATGCATTTCTAAAACAGACAGCTCTGTACTCATTTGCTCGATTGTATGATTCAAGTATTGAGATTTGGGGAATGAACAGCATCAGTTTAGCAGGATCTTGGACAGGAAAATACAGACCGGGATACAGAGACCCTCCAGTACAGTGAAGCTGGTACAGTTCATTGAGCCATATTTTTTTTTGCTCTACAGACTCTGCAAAATACCCGTTGCGATCCCAGTGAGCACTGCTTCTTGTGAGTGGAGTTTTTTTACTTTAAAGCTGGGGAAAACGTACCTCAGATCCACCATGAATGATGACAGGTTAAGCAATCTGAGTGTACTTAGCATTGAGTCAAGGAGGGCAAAGGCTTTAAATCTTGAGTCATTTGTTGATCGGTTTGCTAGAAATCCCAAAACTGCAGAATACAGTTGCTGTAATTTGAATTCCTATATAGGAAAGTAGACTGGGATACCGAGACCATCTAGACTAACCTTATAAAAGCTATAGTGGATGCACTTGTTTTATTTTGTTTTCATTGTCAGTATTGTTACTGAAATAAATACCAATACTTTGTTTTATGCTGTGGACTGGCAACCTGTCCAGGGTGTACCCCGCCTCTCGCCCCTTGACCGCTGGAGATAGGCACCATCCCCCCGGAACCCTGCATAGGAATGACGGGTATAGAAAATGGATGGATGGATGGATGTTTTATGCTGAAATAGCTACGCGAAGGGTTGAACACGGCATTGTTGCTGAAGCCAACAAGGATGTTTTGTTTGATTTCCTTGTAAATTATAATTTAAAAAAGAATCAATAAAAACTTTGACTACAACTTGAATACTTTGTGTTAGGGCTGGACGATAATTCCATAGCAATATATATCGATCGATAGACATGTGGTGCGATTGAAAAAAAAGAGGTCGATAAAAAAGTTCAATGGAAAAAATAGTTTTCCCTCATTTTTTCATTATACCCTATCAGGTAGCTTAATACAACAATCATTACTTACTCCAAACAAATCATTACCGATGATAGGCAGCTCTGTCAGCCACCTCTCTCTCCTTTCAAACCACAAAAAGGATGAAATGGTTTGAGCTGAAACTTAAATTTTTTGATAGTCCCTAACCGAACAATCGCCGTAACTTCACGTCGGTCAGATCTCACAGCAAGGGAGCAGCGGAGGAAGTTGTTCCGGATAAATGTTTCAGTGACTCAGGTAAAGGTTGCATCCTGTTTTGAACCGATCCTCGACGCACTAAAACACGAAAACTTATTGTAAAGTCTATGACTAAAAGACTAAACGTAGCAATAATAAACCAAATAAAATACTACGATCAGTTGTCTTAAGCAGGACTCCCCTTTCCCGGCTCGCTGTGAATCCGTTACAGAGAGACACAGTAAACTTACCCAGGTTGCGCTGCTAACAACACCTGTGGCTTTTAAAATGTCCCCCTTGGTTCTGCCCCTGGTCCTCAGAACCGAAAAGCGCTTGAAAAAAGCACAATAGGGTTGGATAGGCCAGCCGGCTGAAATGAATTAGAGTAAGGCCCCGTTTACATGAAGGAAAGACACAGATATTTCCCTGCGGTTTGGCCTCTCACTTACACGAAAACCCAATTTTTATCATAGAAAACGATTATTTCTAAAAACTCCGGCCAGGAGTTGATTCTTCTGCATTGGAAATCAACCACACCGACCAGCCACGCTGCCTGGTTGAAAGACGTTCTTTATTTCTTTTAACTGGAAAAAATCAGGCTGACATTGGCAAACAAAATTAATCTGTTTGAAAAGAACTGGAACTCCTTGATGGTGTCACGTGATGTGTGGAGAATGGACCCAAACGCACTCGCTGAAGGAAGGTGCATGATGTTTATTATAGTGAAGTCGTGATGATGGTGGTGAACGGAGAAACTGCACATCGGGCAGGGAAGGAAGACAGCAGGAAGAACGACACACCATGGGGATTGACAATTACTAATGATCCGGCCGGGAGTGAAAGGAAGTGAGGGGTCTTAAAGGCAGGAGGTGAGTGGGATCAGGTGTGGTTGATGAGACAGACAGGTGAAGACAATGAGGCAGGAATAGGGCAGCGTGACAGGACCCCCCCCCCCTTTAAAGGTGGATTCCAGACGTCGTGGAGAGAGTGAAAAAGAAAGGGAAGAGAAAAAAACAAGCACCCTTGCCAGGGTGGGTGGAGGGGGCCCACGGAAGGAGGGCCCGAGTCTCTTTGGGTAAGCCCCTGGAAGTCTGGCGGACGGCCCCGGTGGCGGCCCCTGAGGACCTGGAGGTCGGGCGGACGGCCCCGGTGGCGGCCCCTGAGGACCTGGAGGTCGGGCGGACGGCACCGGTGGCGGCTTCCTCTGGCTGGACGGAGGTCGGGCGGACGCCCCGGCGGCGTCCTCTGGCTGGACGGAGGTCGGGCGGACGGCCCCGGCGGCGTCCTCTGGCTGGACGGAGGTCGGGCGGACGGCCCCGGCGGGGTCCTCTGGCTGGACGGAGGTCGGGCGGACGGCCCCGGCGGGGTCCTCTGGCTGGACGGAGGTCGGGCGGACGGCCCCGGCGGCGTCCTCCGTCCAGCCAGGTCCTCTTCTGAGGGTCAGGTAGCGCCAAAGATGCATGGCCGGTAGAGGTCGGCCGAAACAAAGAGAGTCTGGAGGCTCGGACGCCTGCTGAGACGAAGGTTCTGGAGGCTCGGACGCCTGCTGAGACGACGGTTCTGGAGGCTCGGACGCCTGCGGAGACGACCGTTCTGGAGGCTCGGACGCCTGCGGAGACGACCGTTCTGGAGGCTCGGACGCCTGCGGAGACGACCGTTCTGGAGGCTCGGACGCCTGCGGAGACGACCGTTCTGGAGGCTCGGACACCAGCTGAGACGACCGTTCTGGAGGCTCGGACGCCTGCTGAGACGACCGCTCTGGAGGCTCGGACACCAGCTGAGACGACAGTTCTGGAGGCTCGGACGCCTGCTTAGACCACCGTTCTGGAGGCTCGGACGCCTGCTGAGACAAAGGTTCTGGAGGCTCCAGTGACGGGTCCTCCCTGACCCTCCCTGGGAGCTTCAGCGACGGGGACGGGTCCTCCCTGACCCTCCCCGGGAGCTTCAGCGACAGGGACGGGTCCTCCCTGACCCTCCCCGGGAGCTCCAGCGACGCATGGGGAAATGTCCATCGCTGGAGAGCCGCCGCTGTGACCGCCAGAAACACGGCAGCCACAACAACGGCGGGCTCTGGAGCTGGAACGGGCTCTGGAGCTGGAACGGGCTCTGGAGCTGGAACGGGCTCATGGACCGGAACTGGCTCATGGACTGGAACGGGCTCATGGACTGGAACGGGCTCATGGACTGGAACGGGCTCATGGACTGGAACTGGCTCATGGACTGGAACTGGCTCATGGACTGGAGCTGGCTCATGGACTGGAGCTGGAGCTGGCTCATGGACTGGAGCTGGAACGGGCTCTGGAGCTGGAACGGGCTCACGGACTGGAGCCGGAACGGGCTCACGGACTGGAGCTGGAACTGCCCTGGAAGCAGCCCCACCTCGGCGGCGTCGATGCCTGCGGCGAAGCGCTCCCCTGGAGCAGAGGTAGGCCGTCTTGTCCCCATAGAAGAACTCGAAGAGGTCCTCCTCCCTGATGTGAGGAGGCCCCGAAGAGCCAGCTGGAGGAGGGACAAAGACGGCGGGGGAGAGAACCGGCGGTGGGTGCCACGCGGAGATGGAGTCGACGTTGGTGGTCCGTGTGGCCGCGCCAACCTGCTCCTCGCTCGCTGAAACTCTGGTTCGGCGGGTCCAGATGGTGGAGGCAGAGAAGGCGGACCGATCGTCTGGTCCAACGCCTCCTGGCAAATCCTCTCCGCCTCGCGCCGCAGATCGGCGAGCTCCCGGGCCGAGAAGACACTCTGGAAGTGAGGGAGCACTCCGAGGATCTCCCCGGCTCCGGAGACCCGCACAGGGAGGTGAGGAGAGGCAGCGAGTCTGGCCAGGTTGGCCCAGACGTCCTGGCGCAGGGCGGTGATCTCCTGGGCGAGTGCTGGGTCCATGTTTAGGGCCAGATCATTCTGTCACGTGATGTGTGGAGAATGGACTCAAACGCACTCGCTGAAGGAAGGTGCAGGATGTGATGGTGGTGAACGGAGACACTGGATATCGGGCAGGGAAGGAAGACAGCAGGAAGAACGACACACCATGGGGAATGACAATTACTAATGATCCGGCCGGGAGTGAAAGGAAGTGAGGGGTCTTAAAGGCAGCAGGTGAGTGGGATGAGGTGTGGTTGATGAGACAGACAGGTGAAGACAATGAGGCAGGAATAGGGCAGCGTGACAGATGGCTTATCTCAAAAGCCCTAGGTGTCAGATTTCCCAGCAGTGAGGACTGAATGCAAGAAGTACGATGGACTCAGACCGAAGGAAGGAAGGAACGAGAGAACTGTGAACTTTTAATTTTTGTAATAACGTTAGCTATTTGATTTGAACTGTCAAACTCTGGTTTCGGGCAGGAGCAGGGTGGGGGTTATGATGTTCTCTATTTCTCCTGTTCTTGTAACTGTATTTGACTTTTACAGAAAAATCAATAAATAGAAGTAAAAAAAAAAAAAAAAAAAAAAAAACTCCAGCCAAAGCAAAGATTTGCGTTTTCTTTGTTTTAAGTGTTTGCGTGTGGACAGAAATAACCGGAGATTTCAGCTCCGCAACGTCACTTTCCGGGACAAAAATGCACTGACATCACTTGTGCTATCTGTGTTTACACTCAGAAACAGCATCTATGCCCTCAGAGATGTGTTGGCATCATCGATTGTTCAAGCGCTTTTTGCTTGCTAGTTGTTGTCATGTAGAATAGAGGTTAGAACCATTGACGTTAGAACCATTGACTGTATATGGTTAGAACATAGAAAGTTACTCTGAATGGATAGGATTTGGGGGGAACTACTGCCCCCTACAGGTTTGGCATGTCTATGAATGTGCTTTACAACACACTTATGCGGTTTGGTGTGGACGGAGATTTTTTTTTAAAAGAAGTGGTGAAAATATTCGTTAAAAAAAAAAACGGCTACGTGTGCACATAGCCTAAGCTTTATTGACAAACTAAACCAAAGGTTTCAGGCAATAATATTATAACGTGTCATAAAATGTTTAAAAGATTAAAATGCATCAAGATAAGCCTTTAAATTTTAATTACTAACAATTAAAAAATAGATCATATAATGGTTAATAATATGACTTTTCTTTGTATTTACTGTACGTCTACCCATGACATGCGTAGTAATGACCGACATTCGGAATAAGTGTTTACATGAACAGCGATCGGATTAACAATCGGCATAACCCAGCCATCTCAATCGGAATGAAATCTTGATCCGAATTAGTGTAATCGGATCGGAGTATTCCGAATGGCGTGTTTACATGAAACATTTTTATTATGATTGATCTTTTAATCCGATTACTTGTGTCCATATAAACGCAGCTTTTGTCTGATGTAGACATGGGCCGGTTACCGGTTTCAAGGTATACCGCAGTATGAAAAATTCAAGGTTTCAAAACCACTAAAATATTCCGTCATACCGTCCCAGCAGTATAAGCGTTTTTTTGTTTTGTTTATGTGACGTCTTATCAGGGAGAAAGTAAAGGTCACTCATGCTGTGTGAAGCTGCAGCGTAAAGCGTCACTCCCCCCCCCCCCGCACACCTGCGTTTGTTGTGAGTGACTAACGGTCAGCGCTGCAGGCTGTGTGATGCCTGAAGGAGCACCCCACATCGTTGTATGCTAAATTCAAGGTAAAGTTAATGCTGTCTTGAAATGAACGAGTGTATTAGTGACTGACATTAGTGAAATGAGCTTGTTCCCTTGGCAGATATGGAAACTACCTTATCTTATCTTTTCTTCATCTCTATCCTTAGTAACTTTTTTTTAAACTGAGGTAGATATGGTAACTAGCATGCTAATGATGATTTATCTCTAGTTAGTAACCATATCTACCTCACTAAAAAGTGTTTTTTCCTAAAAAAAAAAACAGACTTTCAAAATACAAATTTTAGAGCTGTAATCATAATACCGTGAAACCATGATATTTTTGCCTACGGTTATCATAGCGTCAGAATCTCATACCGGCCCATGCCTAGTCTGATGTTACTGTTCGTGAATGATTGTTTGAGGCATGCGTATGGGCTTTAGGTTACGTTGTCTGATGTTACTGTTCGTTAGTGATTGTTTGAGGCATGCGTATGTGTTATAAGAACCCATCAAGGGTGTAAATATATGTATTTAAATGGCTGCAGGCTGTATTTACATTTTACCGACTCATATAGAAATTAGGTGTTAAAACATCTTCATCCCCCAGAACATAATCATCCTCCTTCTTCCCTCAGCGTGCAAAATGACATAATCACTCTAGGATTTGTGTGTGTGTGTGTGGCTGCAGGCCCAGCTCCTCGCGAGTATGGGGGTAAATCCCTGCCATAAATCAAGAGCACATTTTGTCCATTTGAGAGCATTATTTGTTGTTTTTATGCTCAGATCTTGTGCTTTTCTCTCTCAAAACACTCTGTTCACACTCAAAATGTTCCTTCTTGCGTTCAAATATGTGTTCTTGGACTTAAATTGATTCATCTGTGTTTGAGCTTCAGTCTTCTGCGCTCAGATCTCTTCTCTGCATTTTCAAAACCTGCTCACGCGGATTTTTCCTGTGCTCTTGAATTTCAAGCGAAATAATCCTGCCAAAAGTCCCCCAGCCAATAGGAAGCCAGATATGATTCTGACCAATGAGCTCGTCACAGTCTTGTTTGGGGGCCTGTTTTACTCCCACCAGCAAAAGTTTTTAATCCCATTAAACTGCAGACCCGGCGCCATGGGCCGCGATGAAGGCTGTCCAAATTCAAAGATTCCTTCAAATGCGGCTCACAAATCTGTCCTTCTTTTCCCCGATTTGAAGGATGGGTCCGGTGTATCCGCACTCCATATCCCAAAATGCATTGCGAGCCGAACGGGAGATTTTTGTTCCAGCAACAATGGCGGAGGAAGCAGCCGGCGAAGCGGGACGGGAGTACAGTTTTAAATGTAAGTACAATTTAAAATGACTATCGAAAAAGAAATAGCAAAAGTTGAAATGAGAATAAATTATTGTGTAGTTATTTGTAGTTATTCATGCAGGTTTAACCTGAATGACCTCTTCCTGGACCGTTCTTTAAGCTTTATTAGAATAAACAGGCTGTTTTCCTGGATCGGCTGTATAAAGATCAGAGATGTGGATGAAGTGTTCCAGCTGAGACCTCTGGCTGGTCGTTTCTGGTTGAGGAACATCAGCGCTTAGGGCAGCTTCTTCGCACTGTCCACTGCATCGTCCAGGGCTGACTCAGTTAACGACTGCCACATCACTAAGACATGTTCAGAAGACAGTTTGTCCCACCGGAGAGCACCGCTGATCTCTCCAAACCAGACTCACCCTCTGCTACATCGCCTTCAAGCTCATCCCCAGGGCCCACGATGTCACCAGCACTGACGCAGATGTGGAGAAGAGCTCATGCTGTCATAACCTGCAACGTTGTTAAAATTAATGGTGTTGCACTGGCTATTTTAAAACATTTATTCAGTTTATTTATTCAGAAAGTGCAGATTTGCAAGACATCACCAGGTTAACTTCAAAAATACTTAATTGATCCCAAAAGGAAATCAGTGATAGATATATATATATATATAGATAAAGCTAGCTGAAATTAACTTATCATTCTGTAGAACTAAATAAAAAAGAGAGAAAGGAATTTACAAAGGTTTTTAGCGGCAGAGGTGGGTTGAGGAAGACTTGCGGAGTAAGTACTTTATTGGAGTACATTAATTGGACGTAAAATTATTGTTTTTGTTCCAGATGATGGCTCTGTGTGCAGGCAGCTAAGAATGGAGAGTTTGACATTACATTATTTTTCCTTGTATCAGTGTATCAGGACAGTTTCAGCAGTGAGTAGCATCACTGATCAAAGCAGCAGAAAAATAAGGAGAATCGACATGAAAGAAGCAGGGCTTGTTGCTGTGTTTTCTGTTTGCTGTTATTAACTGGTTTGCGAGTAACTTCTTATTTTTACAAAGCCGGTTGTTTGGCGACGTCTGCTCATTTCCCTCTGAATCAACTCGACTTAACCACAGCTCCCACTGAGCGACAATGATCTTCCATAATGGAAGATAGCTCACTCACATACACAAGCAGATACACAGCAGGGTCGTGACTCAACCGGAGTATAAATAATACACCACTTTTTAGCTTCTGATTTGTGTCCCATTAATTTAATGGGAAGGGATTTCATGTGTTTGTTACAGGTTAACCTGTTTTCCACTGACACTGGGGTACGTGTTGTCACTCCCAGTGACGTCACAGGGACTGAGCTCTCACTGACTTCAGTTCACTTTCAGCCCCTATATGCATATGAGTGGCAGCTTCCTGCCTCTCTTTTATCACAGTATCGCAACGGGTGCACCCAGACTCAGATTTTATTCTTTTGACTGACCTACACTGTACAGCTTAAATTTCTGAATTACCAGACCCAGACTTTGAAAAGCACTGGTACCGTGACCAAACTGACAGACTGACTATACACACTTTGTTCTGGAATGACCACACAGCAGTGTTGGTTGTGTCCCTGACAGTTAAGCCGGATACTTTTTTTATGTGCACAGATCAACATCCCACATCTCCCTAGCAAAATCGCGTTCGCAACGCTGGGAAGATCTGGGGCCTTTTGTGAAACGTTGAAAAATATCACTGATTGGGAAGAGACATCTAATCCCTATGTTTTCCATTCAGCTTCTCAGAGTCTGTATAAGCTTGCACAATTCACCTTTGTACACCATGCACACGGACTGTGCAGCTCTTTCCCCTGACTCTGGCCACACTTCTGTCTGCCACTGCAGGCTCTGATTCTGATCTGGAAAAACTGCCCAAATCGCTCTGGGCTCAAAATAAATATAATGTGGGGCTCATAAAACACTGCAAAGTCAAATGCGTCTGAGGAGGTGCCACCAGACAACCAGTCAGAGGGAGGAAGTAGTATTAAATATAATCCAGAAAAACCAAGTGGCCCTCTTAAGGGACGGGCACTGTGGGAATCGGAACCAGAACCATAGGAAAAGGCAAGAACAAGATTAAGGTTCCAGTAAACCATTAAGAGCCCAACCAATGGGAATGCCACGACCACCTCCATCAGGGTGCATGGATACTACCCGTTTGGTGGGCCTAATTCAAGGCTATCTACAACAAGAGCAGGGAGACCCAAACGGGGACCAGAAGGACACTGTGAAGTTTTTTGGGGGGCCCTCAGGTAGGACAAGAAAGAGAGGAGTTGCTGAGACTTGGAGAGGAAGAGATAAAAAGAGAGGTAGAAAGAGAGAGGCAGGAGCGGTTGAAACAAAGTAGCTCAGAGAACGAGGACAAAGTGTCCAATCACACTAGGTCCCAAGACAAAATTATGCCCCTTTTGAGTGTGGGTAATGGGGGCATGCGTTACAAACCCTACTCCCTGGGAGATGTTACCTCGCTGGTAGATTTCCTTTATGAGTCTGAAAAGCAGCCCAAAAAGGGAAGATTATGGTGGGTCAGGCTCAGGGATCTGCTGGGCTACCCCACACGCCAGATTTGTATCCTGACCCTTATCCACTGCAGCGGCAGCCATTTCCCTACCCACCATCTCAAAAACAATGGAGCAATAGACCAGGGCCCCCACCAAATAAAGGTCACGGGGATTTCAGGGGACGGGGTGGACTGAGGGGTCAAGGACCCAGAGGTTTTCCTGGAAGTGCACCCCAAGAACTTTGTTGGCTGTGTCAGCAGCCTGGCCAGTGGAAGCGCAACTGCCAATGGACCCAGCAATCCTACCCGCAGAACCTGAGGGGCCACAGTCAAGGAAGGGGGCCCCAACCAGAGGGGAACACCAGATACCAGCTATGGACCCATTCCAGGGCCTATATATATATACACACTACCGTTCAAAAGTTTGGGGTCACATTGAAATGTCCTTATTTTTGAAGGAAAAGCACTGTACTTTTCAATGAAGATAACTTTAAACTAGTCTTAACTTTAAAGAAACACACTCTATACATAGCTAATGTGGTAAATGACTATTCTAGCTGCAAATGTCTGGTTTTTGGTGCAATATCTACATAGGTGTATAGAGGCCCATTTCCAGCAACTATCACTCCAGTGTTCTAATGGTACAATGTGTTTGCTCATTGGCTCAGAAGGCTAATTGATGATTAGAAAACCCTTGTGCAATCATGTTCACACATCTGAAAACAGTTTAGCTCGGTACAGAAGCTACAAAACTGACCTTCCTTTGAGCAGATTGAGTTTCTGGAGCATCACATTTGTGGGGTCAATTAAACGCTCAAAATGGCCAGAAAAAGAGAACTTTCATCTGAAACTCGACAGTCTATTCTTGTTCTTAGAAATGAAGGCTATTCCATGCGAGAAATTGCTAAGAAATTGAAGATTTCCTACAACGGTGTGTACTACTCCCTTCAGAGGACAGCACAAACAGGCTCTAACCAGAGTAGAAAAAGAAGTGGGAGGCCGCGTTGCACAACTGAGCAAGAAGATAAGTACATTAGAGTCTCTAGTTTGAGAAACAGACGCCTCACAGGTCCCCAACTGGCATCTTCATTAAATAGTACCCGCAAAACACCAGTGTCAACATCTACAGTGAAGAGGCGGCTGCGGGATTCTGGGCTTCAGGGCAGAGTGGCAAAGAAAAAGCCATATCTGAGACTGGCCAATAAAAGAAAAAGATTAAGATGGGCAAAAGAACACAGACATTGGACAGAGGAAGACTGGAAAAAAGTGTTGTGGACGGATGAATCTAAGTTTGAGGTGTTTGGATCACAAAGAAGAACGTTTGTGAGACGCAGAACAACTGAAAAGATGCTGGAAGAATGCCTGACGCCATCTGTTAAGCATGGTAGAGGTAATGTTATGGTCTGGGGTTGCTTTGGTGCTGGTAAGGTGGGAGATTTGTACAGGGTAAAAGGGATTCTGAATAAGGAAGGCTATCACTCCATTTTGCAACACCATGCCATACCCAGTGGACAGCGCTTGATTGGAGCCAATTTCATCCTACAACAGGACAATGACCCAAAACACACCTCCAAATTGTGCAAGAACTATTTAGAGAAGAAGCAGGCAGCTGGTATTCTATCGGTAATGGAGTGGCCAGCGCAGTCACCAGATTTGAACCCCATTGAGCTGTTGTGGGAGCAGCTTGACCGTATGGTACGCAAGAAGTGCCCATCCAACCAATCCAAATTGTGGGAGCTGCTTCTAGAAGCGTGGGGTGCAATTTCTCCAGATTACCTCAACAAATTAACAGCTAGAATGCCAAAGGTCTGCAATGCTGTAATTGCTGCAAATGGAGGATTCTTTGACGAAAGCAAAGTTTGATGTAAAAAAAATCTTATTTCAAATACAAATCATTATTTCTAACCTTGTCAATGTCTTGACTCTATTTTCTATTCATTTCACAACGTATGGTGGTGAATAAGTGTGACTTTTCATGGAAAACACAAAATTGTTTGGGTGACCCCAAACTTTTGAACGGTAGTCTATATATATAATGTGTCAATATTCAAATATATATATTTGAATATTGACACACCCCACAGAGTAACCCAGGGAACGGGGGACGGGCAGACCCCATGTTATCCCTACAAGTGGAATCACGGACTCTGGCGTTTCTAGTGGACACTGGAGCAACCTACTCCACTATCCAAGAATTGCCTTAACCCGGACATTTGTCTATGGACCGTGTGGAGATTGTGGGTTTCTCTGGGGTACCTAAGACTCTGCCAGTTTCTATACCTCTGATTACAACCTTGGGGAGACAGAGACTCCATCACTCCTTTGTGGTCTCCCCACAGGTCCCAGTAAATCTACTGGACAGGGATCTGCTTGTTAAACTGGGTGCAACTATTTTGTGTGGACTGGACGGCCTGAGAGTGACTTTGCCGGATGCCAATCATCTGGTAAAGTCAGATGGCAAGTCTCCTCTACCGATCAGACTCCTCTACTGATCAGATCAGTGGTTATTGTCTGAAACCACACATCAGTGCACTGGTCACCTCTATTTGGGTGCACTGGTCACCTCTGATGGAATTTGGAGAGTCTACAATGACTGGCCTATGATGTCTACCCCCTTCCTCCTGACCATCTACGCAGAGACGTTCCCTGATATCCAAATTTGGGAAATACAGGTGGAAGACATTTATGTGGGCTCACAGGGAGTGGCGACAGCTGTACAGCTGACAGATGAACAGTATGCTTGGTATCAGATGGCGGATGAGTCTGTTCCTCATCTGTCACTGGCCATCCAAGCTGGTGTTGGGATTCAATTTCCGTCAAATAAACTAAACAGACTGTTGGACGGCTGAGAGTTATTTTTCATAGATGGACTGAGCAGACCTAACTTGATAATTTTTATAAAAAATTATTAATCCTATTAATAATTGTCCTAGGCAGTTATTCATAATTATTCATAGCCAAATCCTACCTATATGTGGCACAACACTGGGATCAGGCCAGTTGCACGTAGGAGTATCGGCGACTGATTCGGTTCCCACTCAGCTGCTACATATCTACTTCTCTCCCATCTGCAAAATGTATCACATTTCTGCCACTGCACCGGCAAGTTGCAGTTGGTACATAACGTAATTACTAAAACGCATGGCAGGGAGAACATGAATCATCCTGAGGCAGAAGCAGCACTCTCTGACCTCCAACAAATGCTGTAGTCCCAAGGACCAATGGATGTTGGACTGGTGCCATGCTTTCCCATCACTTTTGAACTCCAAGATTACACCCCAATTTGGAGACACTAATATCCCCACAAGTCTGCGGCGCAGGAGGGGATTAAAGAAACCATCAAAGGCATTTGGGATGCTGGTGTGCTGGAGCTGTCCAACTCATGGATCGCACCAATTCTGCCAGTGCAAAAACATGGCACTGACAAATACCGCATGGCACATGATCTTTGTGCTATCAATGCTATTTTGCTTATCCACACAGTGCCGGTGCCCAATCCCTACACTGCCTTGTCTAACCTCACACCTGAACATCGCTGGTTCACGTGCATTGATCTAGCGAATGTATTCTTTTGCCTATCCCTCCACCCTGATTTGAGGGACATTTTTTCTTTCACTCATATGGGAACACAGTACCAGTATACACGTCTACCACAAGGGTTTGCACTTTCTCCAGGCATTTTCAAGATGCCTGGAGAAGACGCCAGATTCTAAAACAGGTTTTAGTAGAGACAGTGCTTCCAGAAAGGGTTGACGCAGAGTGGAGTATGTGGTCGATATTTTGCTCGCTGTCCCCTCCTCAGATTCATGTTTCCAGGCTACCATGACTGCTCTCAGACTACTGGCAAAACATGGATTCAAAGTTAGCAAACCTAAGTAACAGCTGGTCCTACTCAGGTTATGTTTTTGGGCTGTTTGGTTTCTCAGAAAGTTTCATCCCTTATCCCTCAGTATCATTCTGTCATCCTCTCTCACCCTCAGCCACGCACAGTTAAAGAAAGGCTCTCCTTTTTAGGTCTCATCGGACACAGTAGAAACTACGTGCAAAATTTCTCAGATCTAACTCTCCCTCTGCATCCTCTAGTTAAAGAACAGGGGCTGCGCAAACTCCCAGTCCCTCTGAATTGGACTGCAGAGGCTGAACAGTGCTTTATTACCCTAAAACAGACCTTGCCGCATGCTGAAGACCTTGCTGTGGCTGACTACAGTTGAACTTCTTTTTGGATGTTTCTGAAACAAGTTGGTAAGCGGTATTTGGTTTCAGAAAAAAGGGAGAGAACGACATTTACGGAGTTACCTCCGCGTTATGCTGGATAAAACAGAACAGCGTCACCCCACATGCACCCATGCAGGTGGGGTTGACCAAAATCATCCAAAAACATCTCACATCGTGCGTGGGCACCCATTGAAGGTGTTAACATCACACAGTGTGGTAGCCTATGTGAATTCACAGGCGTTCACAATGACCCCACTCAGACAACAGAGGCTGTGCAAAATACTGGAAAGCCCCAATTTAACGTTCACACATGAAAGGATCAATATGGCTGATCAAATGGGAGTAGGGGAACAACATGAATGCGCAGCCCAGGAACAGGAGGAGGAAAAAAGCAGATCAGAATTACAAGCTGAGCCCCTTACCGAGGGAGAGAAGTACTACACAGATGGGTGTTGCTTTAGAGATGAGCAAGGAAACCTAGTCAGGATATGCTGTATTAGTACAGACAGGCAATGATTACAAGACAGTGAGACAAGGAAAGTTGACAGGTAATCAGGCAGAGGCGAGATAAAAGCACTAACAGAGGCCTTGAAAGAGGCGGAAGGAAAAAAGGTCTTTATCGACTCAGCCTATGCCTGGGGTGTGTTGCACGTTGACCTAGGACAATGGAGAAGAGGAGGGTTTCTGACAGCTAGCTGAACCCCCATCAAACATTATGAAGACATTCAGGAGCTAGAAACCGTCCTCGGACTACCACAACAGATTGTGGTAGTTAAATGCAAAGGACATTACAAACCTGGAGGACCAGTAGCAGAAGGAAACCAACAGGCAGATGCAGCAGCCAAAAGATCTGCAGGGTACTCAACATTGAAAATGATGGTAAGTACATCTGCTGAGGAATTGGGAACCTTGTCAAAAGATGAACTAAAACAGGAGCAGGCCCGGGCAAGTCCAGAGGAGAAATCGGTATGGAAACAAAGAGGGGCATAGATTCAGGAATTTGGATAGGTCCAGATGGAAGACCTGTGTTGCCCCCAGGCTTAAAGAACAAGCTGTTGACAGAGGCTCACGGATTGGGACAAGTAGGAAGACCACAGATGGAGAGGAATTTGTGTCCCTGGTGGCATCCCTATTTAAAGGAAATGGTCAGACAGCATGTGGCTGACTGTGTGATTTCTGCTCAGTTCAACCCAAAACCAGCCCTCAAGCTGGAAATAGGGGTTTTTCCCCTGCTGGAAAGACCTGGACAAAAGGTAATTATTAACTACACAGACATTGGAGAAAAGGTAAACGGGTATCAGTACCTGTTAGTTTGTATAAATATGTATAAATATGAGGTACTAAAGGCACTTGTCTCAGGTTTTTATATCCAGGTTGGACCTTCTGAATCAGGACCATCCCGTGAAACTCCACCAGAGGTCCCCTGAGTGTGGCTAAAGATTCTGAAAAGAAAGTGGTTGGAGCCGAGGTGGACAGGACCAAACCAGGTGGTGGAGAGAACATCCCATGCGGTCTGGCTGAAAGGGAAAGGAGACACCTGGTACCACTGGATTCAGTGCACACCAGCCCCAGAGCCGCAGCGCACCCTGGAGGAAGTGAGACGTCAGCTCCGGGACCCCCAGGATTACGCGGGATCACCATCTGCATCACCTGGGCAGGATGCAGAAGGACAAAGTGACAATAGAGGGCACCAACAGGGGGCAGAAAATAATCCCTGTGTCCTCTGAAGGATCAGGGTAGTCTACCCCTGGTCCCCACACAAGAAAGAAAAAGAGTAAAATCGAACTTTGAAAAATACGTTTAATCTGTTTAACCTTTTCTTAGAATAACATTTAGTTGTTTTACTATTTCTGGTGTGTTTTCTATATAAGCTTTGTTTGTATCATAATGAGGGATCACAAACTGTATGCAATACCTGCTAAAGGGTGGGGGCTCTTGGGGGGGATGTATAATACTTATTGTCCATGTTTGGCCAGATCTGTTGTACATTTGTCCCAAACACCACAGCACCGGACGGGTCAGTAACCAAGGCCCAGGAAGGACTCCACACACTCCAAAACCATGCATGAGCACTCTGGAAACAACAATCCCCTTGAAGACTGGATGAAGAGCATGTTTGGGAAATGGAAAGGAGTAATCTTATGCCTATGATTTCTATAGCTACTTTTATTGCAATTATTACCTGCTGATGTTGTTGTGTGCCGTGTATTAGATCTCTCATAGCCTGGCTGATTGTTGGCACCATAGAGAAGCCGTCTCCGGACAAAGCCAAAGCCTCCACTGCTTCCAGATCCCGATGAAGAGGACACCGGCCTCAACTGTTGAAGACTTGTTTGTGTTGATCTCTGTATCAGCAGAGATTAAAAGGGGGATTTTGTGGATATTTTGTTTAATTATATCACTGTTTTATTTTGATAAGCTTTTGCAAATGTAAGGTATGGCAGAGGTGTTTTGCTCAGCTCTAAGGGTTTTTATCTGTTTGCTGAAGCGCTGCCTAATTGTTATGTTGGCCCTGAATAGAGAAAGGTTGTCCGGCAATAACTTCAGTCAAAACTGCATTAAAGGTGACAGGAACTGATAAATAAGTTCGACGGAGACTAGGTTAACAGGAAGTTGGGTATGACGGAATTCCTTCCCTTTTCTCACGGAGAGCAGAGACAGAATCCTTTGTTCACTCTCTCCCAAGGACATCCTCCCTAACGCAGCTGGAGTCTCTCGCAGAGGCCTTTGTTTGAAACTGCTGTGCAAACCCTCTCTGCCTGCTAAAGTATCCTATCACACAAATATGTAATAACAAGTATAAATGAAGCTGGCTGAGGGATTGCCCCTCAGATCTGCAATAAGCTGTCAATGCTGTGCACATCTCCTTATGCATAAAAAATTAAAAGGTCCAAGTTAACTTGATTGTTTTTGTTGTTATTCAGAGCAGAATCCAAAGAATCGGGTGGGATAAAGTGATCCCAACACACTGTTAAGAAACAGTTGAAAGTGTGAAAACTTGATTGTGAGTTATTTGTTTCAATGCATATAAATGAGTTTCAATTTTAATTTCACTTTCAATACAGAAATTTTCACTATATTTCAGATTAAAAATGTATATTTTCAGTTACAATTATATTTTTCAATGCCACTTTTTATTTTCAGTGCCAATATTTCTTTTCAGTTTTATTTCAAGCCGATTTTCTGATTTTATATAATGACTTGTCTCATATGTGTAGCGGTGCCCTGAGAAGAAACCTGTTTTTTTTTATCCTATAAGTTAGAAAAATCACAATTTTTACCGCTAATAATCAATAAGAAAACTAAAAATGTAGTTAGAAAATGGACGATCTTAGAAATTCTTGTCTGGTCATAATGTTTGTTAATTTTACTTCTAATAAGCTAAAAACAATGTCTGAATTAGTTTTTAATGATCATGTGTCTATACAACTGTTTGAATTGAAGTTGCATGTTGGAAGGTATTACAGGCTGGCTCAAGGCCTTCAACAAACAGTGAGACAACACAAGGTGGTACTATAAGAAATTATTTAACTTAACTGAAAATAACCAAAAACCAACCCAAAAACAGGTGGCCTGGGTGCACTCCCCACTGAACAGAAGAGACCCTGTAAACAGGAAGGAGAAGCCTTTTGAAGGGGCAGAAACACACCAGGCCTGGTGCATCTAATGCCACTAATGGCAAACTAACTTGAAAAAAAACTAACAAATAAAGAGACCACTAGTGGAGGGTCACAAAGGCCAAAAAAGCTTTTCCTGAGAAAAAGTGAAAATGAAATTCTTGGCTGGTAATAATGTTACAGTGTCTAGTATTTTTTCATGACCACATGTCTATACAACTGTTTGAACTGAAGTTGCATGTTGGAAAGCCAAAAAGGCTTTATTTCACTGAGGAAAAAGAGAAAATGGCCCAGTTTGAGAAACTCCTCCTTGGTCATTGTGCTGGCAGAGCTAAGTTTGAAAGAAAAACGGTTAAGATGTTTCTTAAGTTTCTTGCAGTTTATTTTCTTCCAAGGATATTCAAATCAGCATGGCATAGTGTGGTCAGTGTCTGACAAAATCAGACTGACAACTCTGTTTTACACATAGTTAGGTCACATCTCACAGTTATTTGAAGCCAGACTGAAGCCATTACACCCACTACTTTACACAAAGCTTATGTGGGATGAATGCTGTGCTGGAAAGCTGCGGAAAAAGGTATTGTCAGTGAAGGAAGGTGGCGCTGATCACAGTCAAGCTGGAGAGGACGACATCCCAGCTAAAGGCTGCTACCAGCGCCTCAACAGCCATCCATTAGGCCTCCCACTGCTAACCGACCGCAGCTATTGTTATCCTGCCGGCAAACGTTTTAGCTCTCCCGATCATCAACGGAGCAACTTGGAGAACTTTAACCGTTCAATGAGGTCTGTCTAGGCAGAGGGGAGATTAGTTTAGGATAAACAAGATTTAAGGGTTGTTTGTTTTCACTGTGATTTGTTACATTATGTAAGGTTGCATTCATTGTTTGGGTACAAACAGGCTGTCAGGCCTGGAGGTTTAAACAGTGATTTTCAAGGTTTCCGATGGAAAGTCGTTTTATATCCTGCAACCTAATTGACTCAATCTAACAGTTTTCTTCTTCTTCTGAATTGAATTGGTGGTTGGCAAACAACAAACGGTGCATTACAGCCACCGACTAGTGTGGAGTGTGGACTGGAACAACGCTAAAAAAAACAAAGTAATCTTCCCAAACATTCTACTGTCTTTTAAAAACTGGAATAAAGCCTGATAACTATCATTTTTTGAGTCCTTTCGCAGTAATTCTATGAGGTTCAGTTTCATTTTCATCTTACTTATGTTTTGGATTGGTTTCCTTCTTTCTATCTGATATTTCTGACAGTGCAATTGTTGCTCCCTTGGACAATGATACCGACAATCTTTTCCTTTTCTGTAGCTTTATTTGCCCAGTTGTTTTCTTTTTTTTTCGTGACAGATCCTTGGGCTTAAAAAAACCCAACAAGAACAGATTCTTTACACTAGCAACAACCAACACTTCTTTTTCTTTCTTTTTCTTCTCTCTTCAACGGTATGCATGTTCTCTGAGGCTCTCTATTTTAATTCCCCTTTTTACAACCTATTATTGTTGCTTCTCTTTACCAAAAATAGGAACATAAAACAGATTAGATAATTCTTTGAGGTCATTACACCCTCCCCCACAAAAAAAAATAGATTTTTAGTTTCCTATTTCTAGGTACACATCGGAAAAGAACGTTCCAATAACAGTGTAAAGTGCATACTTTCTTACAGCTCCATAACATGTTTCACTTTCCTATCACTGTGACATTATTACAACCATCTAGACTTTTAGATTTGATGCATGTTGAGAGATGTCTTGTCTTTAGGCTCGCTGGTGGGTCCCCCAAAGCATCCTGCAATGACAAGTGGACACATCCACATCCATCTCCACTCTGTATTTCACACATTTTCAATGTCACTTCAGTCATATTCAAACTCTTCATGTTTCCTCAAGCATTCCCCTCTACTCTAAACTGAGCAAACTATAATTGTGCTGTATAGTATTATTACCACTGTAGATTTCCCAAATCCTTAACTGTTTCTACCTCACTTAACAACAAACAAAGGAAACTAACTTTAAACATTATTACTTTAACTCCCACTACTGTTACTTAGTATGAAGGATACAGATTTAGGTGATCGAAGCTCAACTGAGTTCGTACGCAGCAGGTTATTACGTTAGCATCTCCCCCACAAACACTCCAGTTCACTGGTCGAAATGTGGGCTCACCCAGGGTATCGTACGTATATAGATTTCTAGGTCGCCTGCTTCTGGCAGAGGGTCTCCTCCTAGATTCTGAGGCCGATACACTGTCATGTTCGGCTTCGCCAACGGAACCTTCCACTAGTTCCAGCTCCTCTTGCAGATCCCCCAGTCCTACTTCATCGTGGTTCTCTGAGTCCGATAAATTCATATATTCACCCACTTTCTCTTCAATGTCCAGTTCCTCTTGGGGTTCCCTGCTTCTCTCCTCTGCTCCAGTGTGGAATTCTGCCGCACATGGATCAAAAACTGTTCTTGGTCTCCGTATTGGAACCCGCCAGGCACCTTCCTCGTCGCTGGAACTGTCTGTGCTTTCCTGGTGAGTATCTTGTTGTAGTTGTGTTTCCCATTTTGATCTGCTCCTCTGACATCCCTTCTGTTCCGAACGAACATCTACTGTTCTCTGCTCATCAACCAAGTATGGGCATGGTAACAGAAAGTTCCGGTGCAACACTCTTTCTTTTCCAACCACATTCAATGGTCTCACTACATACACCGGGCCATCTCCTCTCCTTTCTTTTACCACATACGTTTGTTTTTCCCAAAATGCTCGCAGTTTCCCTGGGCCCCCTCTTTCTGTCCGGTTCTTCCCCAACACGTGGTCACCTGGTTCCAGGACAGAACTCCATGCCTTCCTATTGTAGTTTCTTTGTCCTTTTGCAGCAGCCTTCTTCATGTTCTTTTTTGCTATCTCTTAGGCTTCTTGCATGGATTATTTCTACTTTTCAGTGTAATCGGCATGCGACAGAGTGCTCTTTACTTGCTCTGTGGGGAATACCAGATCAACTGGAAAGACTGGCTCTCAACCAAAGAGGAGAAAAAATGGAGAGAACCCTGTTGACTCGTGCACTGTAGAATTATAGGCGTGGACAACTTTATTAAGGTGTTCCGCCTAGTTCGACTTCTCTGTCTCCTCTAGGGTCCTCAACATCCCCAACAATGTTCTATTGTACCTCTCCGCCGGGTTTGCTTGGGGATGGTAGGGAGTGGTACGTGAATGCCTAATCCCACAGTAACGCTGCAACTTTTGGAACAGGTTGTTCTCGAACTCCCTCCCCTGGTCATGGTGAATCTTTGCAAGAAAACCATAGCGCATGATGAAATCTTCAAAGATTTTTTGGGCTGCTGTCTTTCCAGACTTGTTCTTGGTGGCGTATGCCTAAGCAAACTTTAAAAATGATCTATGACCACGAGGATGTACTCTGCACCCCCTCTACTTTTCTCCAGGTGAAGGTAATCAATCGAAATCATCTCAAATGGCGCTGTTGTCTCAATGCTCTGAATTGGGGTTCTGGTGATCCGGTTGGGTTTCTTTTGTCGTAAGCATCGACCCACTTTCGTCACAAATGTTCTATCTCTTCTCTCATTCTTGGCCAGAAGAAACGTGTACGAGCTGCTGCTACCATGCGATCAGCGCCTAGGTGGGCCATATCTTCATGTAAATGCTTATATATCACCCTTTTCAAACTTTCCGGAATAACTACCTGGGTTCTGGACGTTATTCTTCTCTGCAGAACACCTTTCTCACTAATCTGCAGATGATGCCATTCTCTCAGAAGTCGTCTTACGGCTTCCGGTTCCCTCAGTTTGTCTTTGTATTTGAGATGGATTTGTTTCTGTTTCAGATCAAGTACTCTGCTGGTGACTGGATCATTCAGCTGGGCGTTCTTGATGTCTTGAGGCGTTAACTGTTGACTAGCCCCTGATCCGTCCCTCAGATCCTCTGGTAAGATGTTTATGTTGCAGGTAATCGCAGATATCCAGTCCATTTCTCCACGTCGTTGTGCTTTGATTGCTTCCTCAATCGATCCTAAAACTTCTGGCTCACATTCTCAAGTACACTCTCTGACTGTAACTTCAATGGGTACCGGTCTCCGTGACAAGAAATCCGCGTCTCGATTGGCCGTTCCTGGTCTATATTTCAAAGTGAACCGGTAGTCTGCCAGTTCCGAAACCCATCGTTGCCCCGCTGCTTTAAGCTTTGCCGTTTTCATGACATATGTCAATGGGTTGTTATCACTATAAACAGTGAAATGTGGCGCATGGAACAGAAAATCCCGAAAACGTTCTGTGATTGACCATTTGAGCCCGAGGAACTGTAATTTCCCAGAATACAGCTTGTTAGTTTCGGCCGGTGTCAGAGTTCGTGACCCATAACCAACCACTCGGAGTTTGCTTCCTTGTGGTTGGTATAGCACGGCTCCCAGCCCTTCTTCTGACGCATGAACATGAAGGACAAATGGTTTTTCAAAGTCGGGATATGCCATGATGGGTGGATTTGACAACTCTGCGATCAGCTTTTCCAGTACTTCCCGATGTCGCCCTGTCCACTCTACTGGTTGTGATAGAGATGCTTGCGAGGAAGAGTTCCTTTTTTTTCCCTGAGCTTTTCATCTTGCATAAACTGGGCTTTGCTAGCAGCTCATATAAAGTCTTGGCTATTCTGGCAAAGACAGCAATGTATGATCTGTAGTAACCCAGGAACCCCAGGAGCTTCCTCACCTCACAAACGGTGCTAGGTGTTTCAATGCTTGGACAGCCTCCTTTTCTTTCGGGTTCATACTGTACCTCTATTCAGATATAATGCGGCCCACTTAGCAGACTTCCCGCTTAAAAACATCACATTTTCTTGGCCTTAGCTTGATACCACACTGCTTCTGTCGTTGTAGTACTTTCTTCAAATCCTCTAGGTGCTGTTCAAAGTCCTTGCTAAAGACTAACACGTCATCAAGATAGGGAACACAGATGTCATCCAGCACAGTGAACCAGGAGTTTCCCCCTAGATTTTCCAGGATCTCCTGGATACGCGGGATGGGTTGCGGGTCAGGATGTGTCTTTTCGTTGAGTAGCCGATAGTCCAGACTCCCATCCTTCTTCCTCACACATACAACCGGCGAGGAATAGGAGGATGATGACTTTTGGATCCACCCCTGGCTCAACAGATTCTGTATGTGGGTCTTCACTTCTTGATACAGAGGTCTTGGGATTGCATTATACGTCTTTTGTACGGGAGTTTTGTCTTTCAAACTAATGTTCATCCTGAGGTCTTGGATACAGCCAGTGTCCCAGTCGTCCCTGGCAAATACTCCACTATTTTCTCTCAGCAACTGTTTCACCCGTTCTTGTTGTTCTCCTGTTAAGTGGCTGAGGTCCACAGGAGGGTCCCAATCTTTGCTATCCTGAACCTTAGACTGAGCCTGTGGAGATAGGGTATTGTCACTTTGTGATGGTGAGGATGAAGATTCAGATAGAGTCCATGCTTTGACTTCCAGTTGATGAATGGCATCTACATCTACAATGTCACCAGGTGACTCTGAACCCATTCAAACCCTAAATCAATGCATTGACCAAATAAATGGATGGATGTGCCATAACTTTCTCCAGCTGAATAGAAACAAAACTGAAGTGATTATTTTTGGACCCAAGGAGGAACGATCAAGAGTCAGCACACAGCTTCAATTAATACAGCTAGAAACTACTGATCAGGTTCGTAACCTAGGTGTAGTAATGGACTCAGACCTGAACCTCCAGAGTCACATAAAGGCAATAACAAGGTCAGCGTTCTATCACCTGAAGAACATCTCTAGGATTAAAGGACTGATGTTGCAACACGACCTAGAAAAACTCATCCATGCATTTATCTTTAGTCGGATTGATTACTGCAACAGCATCTTCACAGGTCTGCCTAAAAAGTCAATCAGACAGCTGCAGCTGATCCAGAACGCTGCCGCTCGCGTCCTCACTAGAACCAGGAAAGTAGAGCACATCACCCCAGTTCTAAAGTCCTTACACTGGCTCCCTGTAGCTAAGAGAATAGACTTTAAAATGCTTTTACTAGTCCTAGTAAAAGCAGTGCAAATTTCTTGTCCACAAAGGGGTTATCTTGGACCATTAAAGTAGGCGTTTCAGGAATAAGGTGCACATATAGAATAGCACCTTTAAGAGTGCAAGTAATAGCTGGAGGAATTGCACTAATAACCTGAGTATATTGTTTGGTTGTACAAGCTATATTATATTTACTAATGAAATTAGCTAAATTAAGGAAATTACCAGAATCATCCATCAAATGCAAGATAGACCATATTCCTTGATCAGCCCAGTCTTTAAAGTAGAAATACTTTTTTTTAATAAGGATATATCGGTTGTTCCATAAAGGTGTGTTATGGGGTGTGAAATTATGTTTATATATTAACTTCCAATACTGTAGGACTTGTTGATGGAATTTTGAGAGATTTAAGGGAAGTTTAGAGAGTTCGAAATCACATTGTAAAAGCAGTGAATTAACTACTCGTAGAGCTTTAGGAATTTGTCTTTCATTTTTTAGAAAAAGGGTGGTATCATCCGCAAGTTGAATAATAGCTAAAGCGTTGCCTAAAACATCAAATTTTTTGATCTCTTCACAATTTTTTATCATAATACTAAGAATTTCGACAACCAAAATAAATAGTAAAGGGGAAACAGGGCATCCTTGTCTAATGCCTCTTTTGATATCAAATCGTTTACAAGTGCCAAAGGGGAGCAACACAGAACTATTAATATCACTGTATAAAATTTGGATAATTTTACAAAAGGCATCTCCGAAACCGAAACTACGCAACATATTTAGCATAAAAGAATGTTCAACCCGGTCAAATGCCTTACAAAAATCTAGAAAAAGAATAAAACAGTTATCCTCAATTCTGTCCTGATAATCTAATAAATCTAGTACCATCCTAATGTTGTTATGGATAGAACGACCTCTGAGAAAACCAGATTGCGAATCACTAATAATTTGTGAGATACCTTCTTTAAGTCTGTTGGCAATAACATGTGAAAAAATTTTGTAATCAACATTGAGTAAGGTAATAGGTCTTAGATTGTTCAAGTACTTTTTATCTTTATCACTTTTTGGAATCAGTGAGATGAGTCCTTGTTTCATAGTGGTCATCAGAGATTTAGTTTGAACACATTCTTGAATGGCAAAGAAAAAAAGGTCTTTAATATCTTCCCAGAAATGTTTATAGAAGTCTGATGAGAGTCCATCCTGCCCCAGCGATTTCCTAGGAGAAAGTTGTTTAACTGCAATATCTAACTCAAACATTTCAATATCTGCATCACATAAGTCCTTAAAGTTTGGACTGATGGTAGGAATGTTCTGGTCTAGACTATCTAAAAGAGACGAAACATTACCAGAGGTTGATGAGTAAAGATCCTTATAAAATTTGTGAACTTCCTCTGCAATGATTTTGGGATCCTTACATTCAACACTATTAATCATAAGAGTGTCAATTAGATTTCTCTCTTGTCTCCTTTTTTCAAGGCCACAAAAGTACGCTGTGTTACGTTCACCCTCTTCGATCCATTTGGCTCTTGATCTAATGAAGGCTCCTCTGGCTTTCAGCAAGCTTAATTCATCCAATTTAGATTTCAGAGGCAGCTTTTTCCGAATCCAACATTGGAGTTTTCTTACAATATTCATCCAATTCCTGTATCGATTTAATTTCTTGTTCCCTTAGAGTTTTGCATCTTTCTTTTCCAAAGCTAATTGAAACCTGCCTGACCTTGAATTTAAAGAATTCCCATCTACAACAGTAGTTCCCAATAGTCATATCGTATCTGATTTCTAAGATTAGGTCCTTAATTAGGTTGCAGTATTCCTGATTTTTTAACAGATCTGCATTAAATTTCCAGTATACATTCCTTTTTTTAGCACTTACATCTGGATTTAAATTAAGGTACAGCAAGCAATGGTCGGTTAATGGTGTATTGGAAATAGTTACATCTGTAACATAGTTTACCAATTCTGGGGCCATCAACTACAAGTCAATTCTAGATCTTATAGCTCCATTGGGTTTAATCCATGAAAATTGCCTAAGATTGGGATTTTTATTTCTCCAAATGTCTATCAATGAAAGTGTATTACAAAATTCAATCAGGGTGGGATTACAATGTGTGTCTGTAAATTTTGATGGATACCTATCCAAGTAATCATCAGGTGCTACGTTGAAGTCTCCTCCAAAGACTATTAAATCAGTATGAAATTAGCTTTGTATTGAGAAAACAATGTGTGTGATTTCTTGTAACAAATTCTTGTTTTGGGTGGGGATGTTATAACCATAAACATTTGTTAGAATTATGTATGCATTATCAATCTTTATGACAGCTGTCAGCCAGTGACCATTATCATCAGCCTTATAGGAGACAACATTACCTAAGCAGTTGTTAAAGCAGATGGCAACTCCAGCTGATCGGTTACTTCCAAGGCTGAAGAGGATTTTGTCTCCCCATTGCATTGTCCAGCAGGTGGCATCAAAGGCACACGAGTGGGTTTCTTGCAGAAGGACACAGTGATATTCATTAGCTTTACAGTGCAAAAAAATGGCTTTCCTTTTCAGGTTGTCTTTAAGACCCCTTGAATTCAATGAAACAAAACTAACGTTGGTTTTTAGAACATTCATCAGATGGATAACCCCGCAGCAAAATAAAGATAAACAGAAGAGTTAAGTGTTAAGTCCTTTTAAGGTAGAAGGTAAATGTGGTTATTCCTCCTGACAGAAATCTCCCACATAAAACATGGTAATGTAGAACAACTTATGTGATGCGACGTCTGTTGATGTAACCATGAGGCCCGCGGAAATATGCCTTCTTTCCTTCCTGACGTGCTTGTTTGATACGTGGCCACAGCATCTCTCTGGTGTCTTTGACCTCCTTGGTGAGATCTTCGACAAATCTGATACCAGCATCTTGGCAGATCTTTGAATCTTTGGTCGTTTTCCAAAGAGTGTCTCTGTGATGTCGTTTTGAGAACTGGAGGATGATGTTCCTAACTCTCCCGTTTTCCTTCTGACCAAGCCGGAGCACAGTATCGACATGCTCCTCCATTTTATCAGCCCAATGCGGTACTATTTTCTTGAAGAGTTCGATGACTACCCGCAGAGTGTCTTTGTTCATAGTCTCTTTCATTCCTTTAATCTTAAGGTTCCATCTTCTTTTTTAATTATCATATTCTCTGCATTTTTCTTGCAGGGCAACTACTTCAGATCTCAATCCAGTCACTTCGTTTTCTAAAGTAGCAACCTTGGACTTGCAGTCTTTGATTTCCGCTGCGTTGAACTCTGTCATCTTGATGAGGGAAACTAACATAGCACAGTTTAGCGTTAGCTTAGCATCGAAATCTCTCATACGTTCTTCTTGTGAATCAAACTTCTCAGTGAGCTTGTTGATAGCAGCAAGGATAACGGAGCCTGATATCTCATCTTCGTTCGGTTTCGGTATCTTACAGGCATAATCTTTAGATGGTGTAGAGAGAGCCGAAGCATCACGTGATCTCTTGTCGCTGTGTCGGTCTGTCTCCATAGCGTACCCGTGGTCCGCTTGTTTCCGTGAGGTCGCAGGCACGTTGACTTTCATTTTGGACATTTTGTTAGAGGGCGCTTGTAAAGTCTGTATAGACGTTTGGTAATAATTCAGTGGGGGGTAAAAGTAAATTTTCTTAATTGTTGGAGGGTAGTGACCAAGAGCTACAGAAGATTGAAACCACTCAGGCCGCCATCTTGCCCACCTCCCTCACCAGTGGTCTTGACACTTGTCCACAAGAACAGAATATTTACACTAGCAACAACCAACACTTCTTCTTCTTTTCTTTTTCTCTCTTCTCACAGCGCCCCCCAACAGTATACATGTTCTCTGAGGCTCTCTATTTTAATTCCCCTTTTTATTTCCTATTATTGTTGCTTCTCTTTACCGAAAATAGGAACATAAAACAGATTAGATAATTCTTTGAGGTCATTACACAATATAACATGATCTATAGTTTCCTCTTCTGCACAGTAATCACATTTTCCTGTATTATGTTTCCCTATTATGAATAATGTATTGTTTAAACCAGTATGCCCAAATTTTAATCTAGATATAATCACCCCCTCTCTCCTACTCCTTCCAGTGCTTCTCATTTCTCCAACTCTCCTTTGAATTTTATATACCCATCTTCCCCTCCTTTCTTCCTCCCATTGTTTTTGCCACCTTTTCTTCATTTCTTGCCTTATGGTGCTCTTTATCTCAGATTGACAAAAGTTGACATTATTGTGGCTTCTTTTGCAATCATATCAACTTTTTCATTTCCTCTAACTCCATACTGAGCTGGAATCAGTAAAAAATGCACTGTGGGTCCCACCATGTTTATTCTACAATGCAAATTTTTTCGTTGTGAATTTACAGTAAATAATTGGATATGTTTTGCATGACTTTCACAGCAATTTACTGTGAAATATACTCATACCAATTTACTGTAATTTTATATCTGTGATATTACAATGCATTGTTGTAAAAGCACAACTTTATACTGTAAACTTTATAGCTTCATTGACAAAGCAATTACTGTGATATCACAATACATTACTGGGAAATTACAGCCTTTTGCTGTATATCATTACAATAAGGCCCTGTCCTTTTACAGTGTGTAATGTGAAAGTGATGTACAAGTTGACAATAATCTACTGTGAATTTACAATGTTTACTGTGAAAGTCATTCTAAAATTTTCCAGTAATTTACAGTAAAAGTAATACAGCTGAAGCTTCCATTTACTGTGAATTTACAATCATTGTACAACAAACTACTCTGAGGTAAAGTCAATGTTAGCCCAATGGCATATTTATTAACAAATAAATATTTTTCATTATACAGCAGACGCCAAGAACTTGCAAACTTGCAATTCAACAACCTGTCTCACAATTTAACTATTCAACTAAAGTTTTTGTTGAATCTCTAATAGAATGTCTGATCTGCTTTCTGAGTAACTGTAAACTAGTCAATGAAGAGCTTGAGTCTGATCAAATATCTGATAGCAATTGGTCTTGTCTTCTACCCATTGAACACCTAACAGTATTGCAAGGATTTCTCCAGTGTATACTGATAGTCCATCATTGATCCTTTTCTTTACTATGACCTAAAACTCAGGAGCAATAAATGATATACCAATTTCATTCATTGTATTCTTTGATGCATCTGTAGATATTTGTACATAATTATAACACTGATCAATATAATCCTGCACTATATGTGAGTTTAGTGTGAATGCGTTGTCCTTGTTCTTCCTTTCTAATAAAGTAAAATTCTACGGATGCATCCGGAAATATCAATGGTGGTATAACAGGCAATGGTACTCTTTGACTGATGTAAAACTGATCCAGTTTAAGTTCTATTATTTTTTTAGTCACCGTCCATCCAAAACTTTTTGTTTCCTTCCTTTCTTTCTTCCAGTAAGGTTTTAGACCATCTTGTGTTGGATGATCCTGTCCCTGACCCTGTAAATTTGCCCAATAATTAAGTTAGCTGCTCTCTTCTAATTTCTAGTGGCATCTCACCCATTTCCACCTATAATGGTGCTGTAAGTGTTGTTTTAAATGCTCCTGTACATAGTGTCAGTGCCTGATTTTGAATATAGTTTAGTTTTAAAAGAGTTGTATCTGCTGATGAACTATATGCTACATACCTATAATCTAACACCGACCCAATCAACTCGTTGTCTATAGCCTTCAACGATTTCCTATCAGCACCCCAATCACTCCCAATTAAGCACCTCATTATATTTAATACCTTTTTACTTGTATCCACTATACTCTGAATGTGTACACCCCATGTTATCCTTTCATCAAACCATATTCCCAAAAACTAAAATTTACTTACTCTTTCCAACTCCTGACCATATAACTTAAGCTTGACTTCCTCTCCAACTCTTCTCTTTGAAAAGAACATTGTCTTAGTTTTATCCACTGAAAATTGAAAACCCCATTTATACGACCACTTTTCAACTTTTCCAATTCCTCCTTGTAGTTTCTTTACAATGAACTCTACGTTTTTCCCTCTCTTCCATATTGCTCCATCGCTGGAAAAAGGGAAAACCCCATCCCATCTTTTATACCATTAAACACATCATTTATCATTAAAGAAAATAACAATGGACTCACTATACTTTCTTGTGGTATACCGTATTCCACAGGAAACGTTTCCGAATAAACCTTCCCAGTTCTTACCTGTATTTGTCTTCCAATTAAAAAATTCTTCATCCACTTGAACATCCGCCCAATACCCATTTTCCTGATTTTAATTAGTAAGCCTTCTCCCCACATTGTATCATAAGCTTCTTCTATATCAAAAAACACAACTACTACACTCTATTTATTTATTTGTGCTTTCCTAACTTCATGTTATAAACATAAAACCGGATCCATTGTAATCCTTCCTATTCTAAAACCACTTTGATATTTAGAAATGTATCCTTTATTTTCTATGTAATACATTAATCTTTCATTTATTATACACTCCGTTTTCTTACAGATGTTAGATGTTAAAGTTATAGGTCTATAATTTACTGGATTTGTATCATCCTTTCCTGGTTTATGTATTGGTACCACCACTGCCTCCTTCCAGCTTTCCGGCAGTTTCCCACTCTCCCAAACTCTGTTATATAACTCTAACAAAAATTATTTAGCTATATCACTAAGATGGTTTATCATAATATAAAAAACTTGATCTTTTCCTGGTGCTGATAATTTGGATTTCTTAAGAACCCGATTTAATTCTGTTTTTGTAAACGGCATATTTAACAAATCCTCTGTATCTTCCACCTGTTCCAATAGCTCTATATTTTCCATAAATGTATTATTTACAAAATACAAATTAGATTTGAGGCAGGTCTCCTGAACACACATTACTTCTGGTTTTGTTTTACATTTCTTGATAAACCCTTTAAACTCTTGCCCATTTGCAATTAAACTTCTGGCATTCTACTATAAGGTAATCATATGGTTCTTTCTCCTGGACCTCCTACTTTCCCTTGTTCTCCAAGTCTTTTATTAATTAGTTCCCACTATATGTTTTTGATACCAAAAAACCTCTTCGCTCCTTTCACAATTGTTTTAATTTTCTCTGTTTTGTGTTTCACTTGATCTGTGCAGTTTATGACATAAGCAATAAACAAAATCATCTTCTCCACTGTCAGTCCTGTATGAGTTTCTTGTGTCTGTACTAAATCTAAAGTTGACTTTGGTTAAATCTTCCTGGTCTCATCCTTTTCTTTCTGTATCCTTTTGACTGCCTCTACATAACTTATGTTATGAATCACTTTCACTTGTTCAACCTCCACGGCCTTCTTCCTGACTTCACAACCCCCATAACTCACCCTGTGCTGCCCCCCACAAATACAGCATTTATTCTGTACATTATCTCTACATTCCTCATATCTGTGTTCACCTCCACACTTGGGGCACCTCTGTTTCCCCTTTGCAAACTGCTGCAATATGTCCATATCTATAGCATCTGATGGGTGGAGGGATATAAGCTCTAACTGGAAAACTCATGCATCCTATTTTAACTTTTTCTGGTAGGACCTCCTCCTGAAATTCCAAAAGTATTGACATGCTATCAACCTTCTCCCTATTTATTGTTTTAAGTAATCTTTTCACACTGTTGATTTCTCCACAATGAATACTCTGCTTGAGTTTTTCTACATCCTCTTCAACTGGTATACCTGTCACTTTACAATCTCCTGGAACCCTTTCTCAGTCACAGTCTTCTTACAAATACTTTCAATATTTAACACTTTATTTTTCTGTTCTTCTGTTTTAACCTCTATCAATAAGTTTCCATCCCTTAGAACTTTAGCCTTCTGTACATCTCCAAACTTCTTTTTCAACTCTCTTGATAAAGCTATTGGGCTTAATTGCACTTTCTCATCTTCCTTTCTGAACTTCACATTTATTTTAAATCCCTCCCTCACCGTCTTTTTCAGAACAACATTGGTCCCTTCTTCCGAATTAATCTCCTCTAAACTCTGTTTGTTGCTCTGCGAACCAAACAAACTTCCCCCTCTCCCCTAACCGAGGTCCATTGACCATAATCCATATCATCATCATCCTCTCCCTGAGACCCTATTCCAGCCATTCACACACCAGTTTATGCCAACCTCCAAGGTCCGTTATCCAAAAATCTGTCGCCAAAATCCAGAAACAATCAGTTTTTGTCCGTAATCTTTCAAATTTTGCTCCACCGCCTCTTGCGTTTCCATCTGACAGTTTTTCTTTGTTTGGTGTTTAATAAGTCAACCAGAGCGGCTTTAAGCAGCTCCACGTGAGTTAGCTGTTGGCTACATGCTCTAGCGAACCACGTGGGCCCGCCTTTGACTGCTCGGCTTCATGAACAATAAAGACTGCCATTAATGGTATTCAAAATAGAGATCGGCTTTAGAGCGTTTTTGATACCGCCTTCTTAGTATGTCAAAATACTAAAGTAGATAAATCACTGCGGTGACCGATCCATAAAACAGAATAAATTCTCCAAAGGATATTGATTTCTAATTCAGCAAATTGTTTAATGAAACATTGCTTCTTCCAAATAATGTTTTTCTTTACTTCTGCTTTGCATTGTGAATTGGTGGTTTGAAAATAAGCCAGGAGGAGCTGATTAGTCTTAAACTAACCCCAACTAGTTTAAAACTAATTTAGCTTAATTCCCAAAACTCTTCAATACAAGCCTTGGTCTTTAAGCAAACATTTTTGTACTGAATTGTGACATCACTATCAATTTATTCGTTATTGTTTCTACTTCTTTGCAATATTTATCACTTTAACTGTTTACTTTTGGGAGTTAGTTTTATTATTGTTATTCTTTTTCTTGGTGGTTTAGTTGTGTGTTACTAGCTTAGTGAGTTTGTTGATTAAAGCATTTTAACTGAAGGTTGAATTCTTTTAGTAATAAACTCTTGTATTTTGGAAAACCGTTGTTTGTTATTTCCCCGACATGTGTAGTAACTTGCTGTTTAAAGAACGTCAAGAACTAATTCCTTCATCTATTGTTTAATTATCTCAGCCTTATTAGGCAGGTAATCATAAACATAAACTGAGACTGAACAATTTGGCTATATATATTCCTGGAATCCACCAGGTGGTGCCCCTAAACTTGGACGTTTTTACATAAAATTATTAATCTTATTAATAATTGCCCTAAGCAATTATTCATAGTTATTCATAACCAAAACCTACCTATCTGTGGCACAACATAATTGGTGCCCCCATGTGAGGCCGTTATCGTCAACATAATTGGTGCTGACCGTGTGAGGGCGTTAACGTGAACAGCTTTTACTGCACATGTATGGGAATAATATTTACAATAAAGTGGTGTAAAGGAATAACTTGGTCAAATACAAGAGTAATTTAAAACACATTAGTAATAGTTTTGGCACATCGCGTGATTGCTCTGTAATTGGATGTCACTACTCATATATGAAGTGTATGGCCTATGACATTCCTGATTTTCATGGTCTCAGACTTTAGCCAAAATTATTAACTCCAAAAAAATGCTGAGCTAAGCCAGTGTGTTTTGAGAAACCACTGCTTGCCGAGTTAACTTTAAAGTTAATCTCATGTTTTTAAATCACCTGCCAAAAGGAGAACATTTGCTAGTGTGTGGCATTTTAACACTTGTAGTAACTTATAAGACGCAGGTTGAGCTGTCAACCTGTGCACCTGTTCTGAGCACGCATATATAAACATGGTGACATATGCACAGCTAATTATAGCTAGTTGGCTGGACATTTGTTAGGATTGTGTGAGCTTTGCAGATCCAGCAGAAATGGAGAGGCAGAAGGTTATTGCCGGTCTAGTTGGGTTGTCTCCAGATGAGTGGAATGATTTGAATAGTATCTCTCTTGCTGAATGCAATGATCAGATCCAAAAGTTGGTTAACTTCATTGAGAATCCTACCAGAAATGCCCTGATTTCAGATGTTGTTTGTCAACTCACACGCTTGTATCAGACAAAATCACAACTAGAAACTAAAAGATATCTCCAGTTACAGATTGGCGGTGCAAAGAGAGCATGCTGTGAAGGTTGAGCTCTCAAAAGCTAAGTTGAGGATGGAGAAAGCTGAAGCAGAGATTGAAAATCTGAAGGCACGTGAGGTCGATAAGTCTGTAGTCCAGAAGTCCTTTAATTACCTCCAGCAGCAGCCTCACTTACAAGATTAGACAGTCTTAGGAAACAGTTCTGTCTCTTCCAATGCAGAACCTAGAGCAGAATCTGTTTTTCCCAAAATGGATAGACAAACTCCATACATTGAATCTTCCCAGGTTACTCCGCGGGAAGACCAGGTAAGGATTTGAAGTTGAGAGCCTTCCCAGGGCTGCTATGCCCCTCAAAGAGAACCATTCCTTGGACGTGGTTAATTCTAATGGGCCAAAATGCATCCTCCTTTCTGACTCTGTGTCGCCCCCTAGGGGCCAAGGGAGTCACCCATTTGTACCATTACCACCACATGTAAGGTTTCACAAATCGGAAATTCCGGAATTGCGCCGCTCAAGGTGGCAGCATGTTGGAGTAGCTCTGTTACTTTGGTTCTTATTTTTTTCTTTTTTAAAACTTTAATTCTTCCATTTCTGGTAGAAACATTGTTTTTGTGGACAACTGTTCTCTCTGGTTTTGAATGCTGTAAAGCTGGAAGGATTTTTGCTGATACTTTTTTTTTTTGACATTTCTTATGATGCATAACCATGGCAACAAGGTGGTTTACAACTGGCAGCAGCTGATTAACATCACAAAAGCTCAAATAATACCTCAACTACAGCCACAAAACCCTGATGAGTTGAAAAGAAGATGCCATAGATCCAGAGCATCCTCTACATCAGACTGTCCTACAACTACAGAGCGTCTTAAGTCAGAGGCTTCTTCAGATCTGCAGAGCGCTACAAGAGATCATCCCTACCCACAGCCATCAGCATCTACAACAAATCTTTGAAGGAACTTGCATAATGAGTTACAACAACATTTAATTTCCCTTTGGGATTAATAAAGTAATTTTGAATTGAATTGAATTGAATTGAAAGCTCTGGATCACACCATGAGTGGTATTTTCCTTTTAAAAGGTTAGTTTAAATTAGGGATGGGCATAATTATTCGACGATCGATTAATTGATCATTAAGAATTTCATCGATGACATATTTTTTTACCGATCAATTAACGCATGTTCTGTTGCGTAGTGTGAGTTTTGAAGGAATCCAATAAATGTTGCTATGTTGCAGTAATTAAACACTTTACCACACAAGGGCGATGACTGAAAATAAAAACCCCAGGCCGACTCAGTTTCTTGCGAGTTTCTGTGTATTTCAAAAGTAGCATTGTCATGAAGAGGTCGCAGCAAAGTGTGGCGTGGGACCACTTTGACTAAAAAAAACAAAAAAAAAAGTCTCGGTTCACTGCCAACAATGCGAAGCTGTGTATAAGTAGGCTACTTGAACGCACTTCCAACCCTGGTTAGAAGCGGAGCATCCTGCTCTTGGTCTCAACCTAGCAGCAAGTCGGTGTTAGCACGGAGGAGCCGAGATGCACAACAAGCACAGAAACGTACTCACCGATTACTTTCTGATGGAGGCTCCGCCACCCCTGGATTGCACCCCTACAGACTGGTGGAAAATGAATTAAACAAGATTCCAGAGGCTTGCCAAGTTAGCATGGAGGTATGTGTATCACAGCGACGTCTGTTCCCTCACAGCAGGTGATCTTGGCGCTGCAGGACAGACGCGACAGCAGCCTGGACCGTCATTCTGGTCAACAGGCTGCTTTCGCTTCTGACCCTAGCGCATGTTTACATGCTCATCTTTCTCAACAAAAATCAGTAGACTGGTGCTAAAGTTGTATATAAGTTACGGTTTCTTTTGTTTTTGTCTTTTTTACTCTGTTAATGAGCCTAATTTATTGTTAGGTAGGCTGATCTCTCTCATCCTCTTTCTCGACTCTTTTTGCCAAATGTAACACAAAACTATCAGACCTATAAGTATTATATATTTTTTTATTAAGTTATTGTTTAACAGGACTTTTTTTTACTTTTTTGGAGAAAAAAAAAAATGAGCGTCAGTTGTGTTAACGAGTACAGTCTTTTAGCTGTCGGCTCTGCTGCTTATAGCGCATATTTTCTTTGTGCAACTACCTTGAATTAATTCCGTTTAACTTCCACAAGAGGTGTCCCACTTGTAATGAAGATCTTAATGAGAAAACATGCCATTTTTCTACTCTCACTGCATTTTAATATAGCCTATGAACACTGAATTTTAATATAAAAATATCAATGATTAATCGAAAATCGATCGTTAATTCTCCCGATGATCAATGAAGACAGTTTAATCAAATGCCCATCCCTAGTTTAAATGTCTCCACCTTTCATTGAACATAACCAGAGGGACCTTCCAGATGGGCCAGGCCCACCCTTGCATTTGATGCATACCAGCCAACTGGAATCCTTAACTAGGGACATACAGCTTTTTGACCCAAATAATCCTGACCTAAACATTCATGATTATCTGCACCAGGTTGAACACTGTCTTTATGATCTACCTTTTCCCTCTTGTCGTGAGAAACTGAAGCTCCTCTGGAAATCCACCAGTAGCAGTGCTCATGCTTTCATATGAACTCTTCCAACAGAGATACGTGACAGTTATTCAGCTCTTTCACACGCGCTCTACACGAAGCTTTCATACACACGTGAGGGTAAATCTTAGGAAAGGCTGCGCCCTCGAAAGGAAATTCTGCGTGAGCGAGTAAAAGACTTTTGACTGTTTGGAGGAGGAGCCTAAGGTTGGCACTGACCCTGTGTAATTGGTCTTTTTAAATCGGTAATGCCCAAAGGATCTTAAAGATCTAAAATTCATTCCAGATACACAATATTACCATTTCTCTCAAACATTGTTCACAAATCAGTCTAAATGTGTGATAGTGAGCACTTCTGCTTTGCTGAGATAATCCATCCCACCTCACAGGTGTGCCACATCAAGATGCTGATCTGACATCATGATTAGTGCACATGTGTACCTTATACTGCCCACAATAAAAGGCCACCCTGGAATGTGCAGTTTTGTCTCACAGTAAAATGTCACAGATCGTGCAATTGGCATGCTGACAGCAGGAATGTCAACCAGATCTGTTGCTCGTGCATTGAATGTTCATTTCTCCACCATAAGCCGTCTTCATTGTACCCCTTCCTCTCTTGTATCTTCAGCTTACCCACTCCCTCTTCACCTTTTTTCCTACCTCTCTTCATCTTCTTTGTTTATTCCCCTTTATTTTCCGTGTCCATGTTTCTGGCGCATCGGGGAGAAAAAAATCCTTCAGCAATTTCTTATAAAAATTTCTTACACATATATATCAAGCGGAGTACTATAGCAAAAGCCGTAATGCTCCACTTGTGATAGTAAATCTGTCAGGCTTCTACTTGGTAGTCAGACACCAATTCTGAGTGCCACACTGCCAGACAGGACATGTATTTTTAAAAAAAGAAGAAAAAAGGTAAACAGTCTTGGCCCAGATACTATGTTGCCCAACTATGTCAATGATAGTATGACCTGCAAGACATTTTCCTTTTAAATGGTAAATGGCCTGGACTGCTTTAAGTCTGATGACTGCAAGCGCTTTACACTAACCTGTTCACAGGCTGAAAGTGGTAAGCAAAGCTACATTGTAGCTACAGCTGCCCTCGAGCGGACTGACAGAAGTGAGGTTAGCGTTCAATCGGTGCCACTGGGCCCTCTGAGCACCACTAGAAGGCAAGGCAGGAGAAGTGTCTTGCCCAAGAACACAACGGCAAAGTGGCTGAGACTGAGCAGAGGTTCAAACCCTTGGCTACGGGACGAACAGGAGACCCCCCCCACCCCACCTCCTGAGCGCTTGCCGCCTTATTTTACCATAACATAGCATCGAACAGAGCCATGTATTATTTGCTCATTTTATGAATGTAGCACCAAAATCCTCTGTGTATTTTAAAGGGATCTTCCATAATAAACCAGCACAAAGTACATTCTCACATAATAGAGAACTAGAAGGAAAAGGGGACATAGTTTTCAAAATGTTTTGGAAATAAAAATCTGAAAAGAGTGCAATGCATTTGTATTATCCACATAGCTGTGTGCAGGTTGAGGTGTGTCTCACCTCGTAAGCTTCCACGGTGTAACCGACAAGTACAGTCTCCACTACTGCAGCTCATCAAGGCTCATCCAGGGGAACCTAAAGAGGAGCTGGTTCCCTGAGGCAGAGGGTAGATTGTTTTGCTCACGAGTGGTAATCAGGCCCTCATCTCAGCTCTGACATAGGGCTGGACAATAGTTCAAGTTTTTTTTTAATATTGCAATTTTTTCATTAACGATACAAAATGACCCAATATCGTTTATATCGATATAAATAGACATGTTAGCTTTCTGTCCTCCCAGCATGGAGACAGATGAACCACGAGGGATGAAGAGCACTGCTTTAAGTAGGCCAGTACGCAATGGTAGTCAGTACCACCACTTCTAAAAATAGCTCTTTAGAGTTCCACCACTTCTCAGAGCGCTGAGAACATTCTCAGAGTCCCGGTACACTAATTTTTTCTGTTGTAATCCTTTTGCAAGCTCCCCTGTCGAATTTTCAGAACTCTTCACAAGGTGGAGAAAGGCAGATGCTTATCTGTACTGGACTGCATTGCACAACTGTGGTGCATTCAAGGAACGTCGAAATGTATGGTGAGGTCAATAACGTAGAACTTACAACAAAAAACACAGAAAATAATACCACAAGCCATTAACTTCTGTTTAATGGCAGTTGGCAAGCAGTGTTTGATGCATACTAAACATGTCCCACTTATTACAAAGTACTGCAAAAAATAAAATAAAAACAACAATATATTCTCTCCATCCATCCATCCATTTTCTGTACCCGTCGATCCTAATGCAGGGTTGCGGGGGGGCCTATCTCCAGCGGTCAAGGGGCGAGAGGCGGGGTACACCCTGAACAGGTCGCCAGTCCATCGCAGGGCAACAAAGAGACATACAGGACAAACAACCATACATGCACGCATTCATACCCAAGGGCAATTTAGAGAGAGACCAATTCACCTAACAGTCATGTTTTTGGATATATTCGCTATTAATTTAATCTTTTTGGCCTCTTAGAACCAAGCTTCCGGGCTGAATTTCAACACCAGCCCACCCTTGCCCAAAACAATACTTTTTAATAGCAAAGTTATAACTATTTTGGTTCGGAAGTACAAAACAATATTTTATTCAAGAAATTAAAATTATTAATATTTGCCAATGCTTTATTTTTGACACTTTTTCTAATGTACATCAACAGCTGTATGTCAATAAAAGTGCCTGTGTGACATTTGAGACATAGCTTAGATTCTGAATTGCTTTTTTTGTCAACAGGAGGATCTTTTATGATGTCAATGTTTATGTTCTCTCGCAATGCATCATGGTACTGTGTGGCAGAAAGCAGCGTATTTTACCTGTAATTCTATTGTTTTGCGTCTTTCGAGGACGATTTAGCAAAGCCGATGGTTCATTCTTGCTGTGTGGTTAGTTGGGGGCCTGATAAAAGTTTTATTTCGAATTCCCTCCAAAAAGGATCACAAAAAACAAAAGAGATGGCTCCAGGCAATAAGGAGATTATACCTGGATGACCTGAAGAAAGCCTGGATTCCTGCAGCATTCATTTGTAGATTCCTGTAATTTCGTATGGAAACATCTATTTTTTCACCTAAATGATATTGATAGAGGGTCTATGTCTTTCAAACCTTATCAAAATTAAAAAAAATATTGTGCAGCAGTACTTTGATACTTGCAAGCATAACTGATAGGCCTACATTCAATTCAATTCAGTTTATTTATAGAGCGCCAATTCACAACAGATGTCATCTCAAGGCACTTAACAAGAAGTCATTTCAATACATTTATACAAACATTCCAATCAGTTAAAAAGTTTCCTATTAAAGGAATCCCAGCAGATTGCGTCAGTCATTGGCGTGAGGTTGGGCCCCGTTGATGCAGACTTTCCAACCACAGCAATCCTTCAGCAATCCCTCATACTGAGCAAGCATGTAGCGACGGTGGAGAGGAAAAACTCCCCTTTAACAGGAAGAAACCTCCAACAGAACCAGGCTCAGTAGGAGCGGCCATCTGCCACGACCGTCTGGGGGTTTGAGAAGACAGAGCAGAAACACAGAAGGAACAGAAGATCTGATATAAGAGAACTTTCTATGTTACAGAAAGTAAAAAGTTAATAACAGGACACAGTGGATGTTCAGTTACTGGGGGGATCATCCCAGTCGATGCCCCCCGTCCAACAGGGCATTGCAGCCAAGCAGGATACCAGACCAGGTATATCTTCTATGGAGAGAAAAACACTGAGAGAAAACAAAGTTAACAGTCGAAATAACAGAATGTACTGTAATACAACTGGAGAGTCGCAGGAGAAAAGGAAGTAGCAGAGTGAAGAACATTGGTAAGTCTGTCCTCCAGCAGTCTAAGCCTAAAGCAGCATAACTACAGAGCTAGCTCAGGATGACCTAAGCCACTCTAACTATAAGCTTTATCAAAAAGGAAAGTTTTAAGCCTGGCCTTAAAAGTAAACAGAGTGTCTGCCTCACGGACTAAAGCTGGGAGCTGGTTCCACAGGAGAGGAGCCTGATAACTAAAAGATCTGCCTCCCATTCTACTTTTAGAAATCCTAGGAATTACAAGTAAACCTGCAGTCTGAGAGCGAAGGGCTCTGTTAGGAACATAAGGAACAATTAGATCTCTGATGTATGATGGAGCTTGATTATTAAGGGCTTTGTATGTAAGAAGAAGGATCTTAAATTATATTCTGGATTTAACAGGGAGCCAATGAAGGGAAGCTAAAACAGGAGAAATGTGATCTCTCTTTTTAATATTCATCAGAACTCTTGTTGCCGCATTTTGGATCAACTGAAGGCTTTTAATGGCATTTTGTGGACTACCTGATAGTAAAGAATTACAGTAGTCCAGCCTTGAGGTAACAAATGCATGGACTAGTTTCTCAGCATCACTCCTGGACAGGATGTTTCCAATTTTAGCAATATTCCGGAGGTGAAAGAAATCCTAGAAACCTGTTTAATATGGGATTTAAATGTCAAGTCTCGGTCAAAAATAACGCCGAGGTTCTTTACGTTATTACTGGGGGCCAATTTAATGCCATCCAGATGAAGTGATTGACTAATCAGTTTCTGTTTAAGAACTTCTGGTCCAAAGACAGCAACTTCTGTTTTGTCAGAATTTAAAAGCAAAAAGTTTAGGGTCATCCATGTTTTTATGTCTTCCAGACATGCCTGTAATCTACCTAACTGACTGGGTTCATCAGGATTTATGGATAAATATAGTTGTGTATCATCGGCATAGCTGTGGAAATTTATCCCATGCTGTCTAATGATTCTACCAATTGGGAGCATATATGTGGTGAAAAGAATTGGTCCAAGCACAGAACCCTGTGGAACTCCACAAGTAACCCTTGAGAGTGAAGAAGATTTATCATTTAGATGAACAAACTGGAATCTATCAGACAAATATGATTTAAACCAGCCTAGTGCTGTTCCTTTGATCCCTGCAACATGTTCAAGCCTTTGTAAGAGAATATTATGATCGACTGTGTCAAAAGCAGCACTGAGATCTAACAAAACCAGAACAGACACATTATCTGAGGCCATGGGAATATCATTAGTAACCTTCACCAGTGCTATTTCAGTGCTATGATGAGCTCTAAAACCTGACTGAAACTCTTCAAACAGCTCGTTATTGTTTAAATGCTCACAGACTTGATTAGCAAGAATTTTCTCAAGGACTTTGGATAAGAAAGGAAGGTTAGATATAGGTCTGTAATTCACTAAGTCATCTTGATCAAGGGAAGGTTTCTTGAGTAAAGGTTTAATTACAGCTATTTTAAATTCCTGTGGTACGTATCCGTTTACTAAGGATAGATTCATCATGTCCAAAATGGGGCCAGGAACCAAATGGAACATTTCCTTAAATAATTTGGTTGGGATTGGGTCCAACATACAAGTTGAAGGTTTAGATGAGGCTAATATTTTTGATAATTCCGAAAGCTCGACTGAATCAAAACAGCCTAAGCACAACTGAGGATCTACAGTTCTTTCCGATACTGCCTCATTTACTGAGGAAGAAGTAATCATGTTTGGGAGGATGCCAATGATTTTATTTTTAATAGAATTAATTTTATTTATGAAGAATCCCATAAAATCATCACTGCTAAGAGCTGGGGGAATAGTTGGCTCAAGAGAGCTATGACTGTGTAAGTTTGGCAACTGTACTAAAAAGAAACCTAGGATTCTTTTTATTCGCCTCTATTAATGATGAAAAATATGCTGTTCTAGCTTGTCGAAGGGTCTTTTTATACAGCAATAGACTGTTATTCCAGGTTAAATAGGAATCCTCTAGGTGTGTAGAGCGCCATTTTCTCTCCAACTTCCTAGTATTCTGCTTTAAAGTACGCAACTCTGCGTTGAACCAAGGAGTCAGCCTCCTATGGCTAGCCACTTTCTTTTTTACACTACATGCAGCAGTTGTTAGTCCTATCCCGACAGCTGCTTCTACTTTGAACATTAAACCCTCTACATGACTGCATGTTTCTCTGAGACTGAATTTAACGGTGTAAGCAGGGATTTTCTGTTTTTTACCAGAGACCAGACGGCATTAAAATTATCATGTTACTGTACCACTAAAATTGTACAACAGCGACTACATTTCCAAAAATAATTAAACTGATCAATGAAGACTTACCCAGGTTTGCAGTCGCAGTGAGCAGTGAGGATTTCGCCGTTCTCTTTAGCGATCACCCTAGGGAGATGTGAATCACGCTGAGACTCTGCCAGGTCTGACCTATGCTTTCAGGAGGACCACAGTGTTGTAACTACTACTAATAAAAAGTTTTTGTCTGGTTTTCCGAGCATCAATAATTATAATCAATAATTTAATATTAATATAATTATTGATGACGTTCGAGTTTAACCTGTTTATTAAAGATATAGGGGCACCAATCTCATAAATGAGATAATTTTTATTAAACCAGACTGTCAGTCTCTCTGAAAAGGCGTAGAGTTCGTCCGCAGGGTTAAAACAAACTTCACAGCACACACTGAAATAGCACAGGAAACTTCTCGTTACTTAAGGGAATTTATTAATGAAATAGGTCAACCTTACAGATTACATTTCATTCATAATTTCCATCTATTCTAACGCATGCAAAAATAGAACAAAGTTAACGTCGAGGGAAGGGGGCGTGTGTGTGCGGCTGTGTGTGTGTGTGTGTGTGTGGGAGACAGCGAGCGAATGAGGGGGGGTTCAGCTCACCCCTTCAATGCGATAAATAACTCAAGCCTTATCAATTGGCGCGATCGGTTCACAAAGAAAGACCGCGTGGCGATTCAACAAAGGCTAGTTTCATTAGCAATGGTGGCTTGGACAAAGGAAACGGGGGCGACGAAGAAAGGAGATCTACTGAGTCCACGCGACCTGTCTAAACAGACACGCGCCGACCGCAGCGGACAATAAACAAACAAGGAAATGATCATGTACTAATCACTTACTTCATTTATACTGAAAAGGATTTGAACCAAATAACAAACTTAAAACTCTCATAGCTGCCCATTCTCTCTTTCTGCTGTTGAAGAAAAAAACAGAGCAGAATAATGTTCACGGGCTGTGGCAGCCAAAAAAGTAGATAATCTGTCGTTCCTTCAACCTCAGCGATCTCACTCTGAACTATTCATAAAACTTGAGAGCTCTGATAATGTAATGTCCAACTCACCCTTCTTAGCTGCGCCTGCACATCCACAGAGCCATCATCTCGAACAAAAACAATCCTTTTACGTCCAATAAAGTAGGCCTACTTTGTCTGCAAGTCTTCCTCAATCCAACTCTGCCGCTAAAAACCATAGTAAATCCCTTCCTTGCGTGTATTTCCCCGAATGTTTACATCATGACTACCAATTAGCATGCTCTTAATAGCGCCCTTCTTCTTCTTGATAATTATTCAAGGCTGGCAAACAACGAATTGGTACGTTACTGCCACCAACTGGTGAGAAGTGTGGACCAGAATGTCATTTTAGGGTCTTGTCCATTTTGCATCCTTCTAAGGATCCATTCCCAGCGATCTAGGACGGGTCGTTCCTCGACCGGGTAGACCGGATGTTAGCAGCTGTGAATGTGGACAGTCTAGTCTTCGGATTTATTCCTCTGCGAATGTCCTGTCGCCTAGCAACCGTGATGACGCTAAACACAAACTGGTAAAAATGGAGCTAGAAACCTTCCAGAGTTTAGTGTTTTTTTTTTATTCTAGAGGAGCTACAGCAGCTTTACCATCGCTGGCATGCTTTATATCCCCGGCTGAGAGGTAATCATATTGTATTTACTTCTACAGAATTACAAGTTCATTTCAGCTAGTTTTATGGATAATTTCAGCAACTGAGTGACTGGTGATCAAATGTAAACACTAAATATATACACACTTACTATATATATATACATATATATATATATAAACATATTATATATATATATAAACTAAACATTCCAACACTTTCTAGTATTCAATTGATTTAAAAAAATTTTGTGGAGATTTTGTGTACACACACAGGTACACACAAATTTCTTTTGGGATCATTGAAGTATTTTTGAATTTGAATATATCGTTTTTTTAACCTGGTGATGTCTTGCAAATCTGCACTTTCGAAATGAATAGACTCAACAGATTTTGTTAAACAACCAGTGCAACAATAACATAACATTTTTAAGTTTTGAACACCATTTCAGGTCATAACAGCATGAGCCTTTCTCCACATCTGCCTCAGTGCTGGTGACATTGTGGCCCCTGGGGATGAGCATGAAGATGATGTAGCAGAGGATGAGGCTGGTTTGGAGAAATCAGTGGTGCTCTCTGGTGAGACAAACTGTCTTCGCAGTCGATTGAGTCAGCCCTGGACGGTGCAGTGGACAGTGCGAAGAAGCTGCCCCAATGTTCAACCAGAAAAGACCAGCCAGAGGTCTCAGCTGGACTGTGCCATCCACATCTCTGATCCTTATGAAGCTGATCCAAGAAAACTGCCTGTTTATTTTAATCAAGCTTAAAGAACAGTCCAGGAAGAGGTCATTCAGGTTAATCCTGCATGAATAACTACAAATAACTACACAATAGTTTATCCGAACGTCAATTTTTATTTCTTTTTCAATAGTCATTTTAAATTGTTCAAAGTAAGCTTTATGTTCATATCTTTAAAAAATTGTAATAATAATGTAATTGTTAATAAAATGACTTGATGATATTTACTATTTGTTTTAATCAAGTTATTTATAACAACCATAGAACTAAATAACCAATTTGACAAAAACATAAATTGACAAACAGAAAACAGTCGATCGGTCTGGTCTGGTCTGGTCTGGTCTGGTCTGGTCTGGTCTGGTCTGGCCTCTCCTCTCCTCTCCTCTCCTCTCCTCTCCTCTCCTCTCCTCTCCTCTCCTCTCCTCTCCTCTCCTCTCCTCTCCTCTCCTCTCCTCTCCTCTCCTCTCCTCTCCTCTCCTCTCCTCTCCTCTCCTCTCCTCTCCTCTCTGCTTCATGTACTAAACAAGAAATCAAAAAACTATTTTATATTTATTAACCACGATGAGTAATACCCCAGCTAGCACACGTACGTCTTGCCGATACATCAAGCTCTATCGCTGAGATGTTGCATGGAGAGCGTTTGCTCATTGGCAAGATATCACCGAGACGTCGGCCTTTGATCATAAAAAACGACCACCACCCGACGTCTCGGCGATCACTGAAAGCAGGGGCGCCCGCGGCCAGGCGTTCCATATATTTAGCCTATAAATTATTAATTACAACCTTTATTCATTTAGGTCAGGCCTTTTGAACTGGGTAGCCATAATATTTTACAAACCAATATACTTACATAACAAATAAATCAACAAATCATGGTTGAATGATGCGCAGCGCTGTCAGGCTTTCTGACACACTTTAGCTGCAAGGAGAGAGCGAAGGTGACAGTGATGACGCTGTTGCAAATATGATGATGATTTGGTGAGTGTGCAGACCCTCTAAAGCCGCGTTCACACCGGTCAGCGCGTCCAGGCAGCAGGGCAGCTAGATTACATGCAAGTCTATGGTATCTACGCATCTAGTGGGCGCCAAACTGCCAAGCAGCAAGTCGCGCGCGTCGGCGCAGCTGGCATCAGCGCGTCCACGCGGCTGATGTCCGGACGCCCCGACGGTCTGCTCAAGTTGGGAAACTTGAACTTTCGGGCAGCAGACGCGCGGCGTCAACCAATCAGAGCGACTCGTTGTACTGACGTAGTAACTCCTTCCATGGGGGAATCGGCAAATTTTTTATTCAAGATGGAGGACAAACTGATCGTCGCTGTATGTAATGTCCGTGAATTGTTTGACCCGTCTTCGTCTTTTTACAAAGACAGGAAGAGATCGGATCTGATTTGGAGGAAGATATCGGAGGATATTGGAGTGCCAGGTAAGCAGTTAAATATATTTCTTTTAACTTTCTTACGTGTTAGACAACGTTGTGTGGCTTCATTAATTAAAGCCCAAGCCACTCTCTCGACAAGATCCGCCATGTTGTAAACAACTAGCAACAGACAAATCCACGCCCGCACGCTGACGTAATGACGTGACGCGCTGATGCCCCGACGCAGACCACAAGTGTGCAAGCAGCTGGGTTTTAATTTTAAACAGTCGACTTTCGTCCGTTTGAGCGATTTGACGCCTGGACGCGCTGACCGGTGTGAACGCGGCTTAAGAGCTTTTGCTGTCTACATGCTGTAAGAAACTTAGTTGTGAACTAGTTTTAAGTTGGATATTAGGCGGACATTCGTTTCATTAAAACGGACACTCCCCCCAATGTCTCACTATGAACTGCATTAATAAAGCGGCTAGATTGCCGCTCGTTCCTGAAGGCGATGGGTTGTTTTCAATAAATCTCCATACATCCCAGAAAATACCTGAGATCTACCAACAAATTAACACAAAAATATTAATATACATTGTTGCTCGACACCGGAGGAACTTCACACATATTTCTTATTACTGTTGTGAGAGCCCATCTTCCAGTTCATGTGTCTGCAGGTGACACCAAATCAATCTTGAAGTGTCTTAATACATCTAAAGAACCAGACACAACAATTTATTTGACATTTGATTGCATAGAATATTTTATATTAATAAATTTACTGTAATAATTCAGGTTTTCCTTCAATAGCTTCCAAGTCATGTGACCAAGTGATACGAAATCAATCTTAAAATGTCTACTACAACTAGGATAGTGCTCTGTTTACTGTACAATATTAAAGACATATAGATTTGCATAACTTAATGGGACAGATTTTCCTTCGTTTCTTCTTACCCACAGCTGTCTGTCTTAGTTTTGCACTTTAATGAAAAGTGTGTGATTATGTATTTCTAATATTTACTTTTTGTATATTTATTTTTTATTTTTCTGCATATTGCTTTAATCTTAGTCAAGTTAAAATACCAAATGTTCTACAATACTGTTTATATGGTGTTTTATTATTCGTCATTCAGTTAAAACAATATTTGACCTTATAGATATAGAATTCAAAATTCAATTCAATTCAAAAATACTTTATTGATCCCAGAGGGAAATTAAGTGTTGGTATAGCTCATATAATCAATTCTTTAAGGAGTTGTTGTAGATAATGATGGCTGTGGGCAGGAAGGATTTCCTGTAGCGGTCTGTATTGCAGCGAAACTGAAGAAGCCTCCGACTGAAGATGCTCTGTTGTTGTGTGACTGTCTCATGAAGAGGATGCTCAGGGTTGTCCATAATTTTTTTGATTTTATGAAGAATCCTTCTTTGCATTATCATCTCCAGATTTTCCACAGTTGTCCCAAGAACAGAACCAGCCTTCTTTATCAGGTTGTTGAGCCTTTTTAAATCCCTGGCTCTGATGCTGCTACCCCAACAGATGACGGCTGAAGAGATTACACTCTCCACAACAGACTTGTAGAAGATCTGCAGCATCTTGCTGCAAACCTTGAAGGACCTAAGCTTCCGCAAGAAGTACAGTCTGTTCTGTCCCTTCTTGTAGACGGCTTCACTGTTGCGCCTCCAGTCCAGTCTGTTGTCAAGGTGAACTCCGAGGTATTTATACTCCTCAACCACCTCCACTTCTTCTCCCATGATGGAAACAGTGTTTGACTTATCCCTGTTTCTTCCTAAATCTACAATCATCTCCTTTGTTTTGTTCACATTCAAGGTGAGACGATTGTATGAATGTAACTGTTGTAACTATTAATAATAAATATTTGTTGTGTGGTTTTCTGAGCATCAATAATTATAATCAATAATTTAATATTAATATAATTATTGATGACGTTCGAGTTTAACCTGTTTATTAAAGATTTCGGGGCACCAATCTCATAAATGAGATAATTTTAATTAAACCAGAATGTCAGTCTCTCTGAAAAGGCGTAGAGTTCGTCCGCAGGGTTAAAACAAACTTCACAGCACACACTGAAATAGCACAGGAAACTTCTCGTTACTTAAGGGAATTTATTAATGAAATAGGTCAACCTTACAGATTACATTTCATTCATAATTTCCATCTATTCTAACGCATGCAAAAATATAGAACAAAGTTAACGTCGAGGGAAGGGGGCGTGTGTGTGTGTGCGCGGCTGTGTGTGTGTGTGCAGCGCTGTGTGTGTGTTTGTGGGAGACAGCGAGCGGATGAGGGGTGGTTCAGTTTAGCACACTCAATGCGATAAATAACTCAAGTCTTATCAATTGGCGCGATCGGTTCACAAAGGAAGACCGCATGGTGATTCAACAAAACGCTAGTTTCATTAGCAATGGTGGCTTGGACAAAGGAAACGAGGGCGACGGAGAAAGGGGATCAACTGAGGCCACGCGACCTGTCTAAACAGACACGCGCCGACCGCAGCAGACAATAAACAAACAAAGAAATAATACAATATAATATACTGCTTCTGGTTGCAACCAAAGTCAAATAATAAACACAAAAAGCATGCACATTCAGGGTCGGTGTACGGCGACAGACGACCAAGAATAACAGTGGTTAAACAGTTGACAAACTGATTTTAACCAACAGAAAACGGATATTAACTGTTAAGACCTTCTCCTCTACCCAGACCAAAGATATGAACCAGTTTAATCCTACTTGGTGGGGGCAGCTCTCCACAGTCCACGACGAAGAACGTAGAAAGTGTCCAGTTTAAAGGAGCGGTTTGCGCAAAACCGAGGTCGGAAAAGCGGACGTCCGACTTTAGGCGCTGAGGGACTCAGGGCCGATTTCAATAGAGCTCAGATGGCCAGCGGACTACCTGGTACAGGAAAGTCTGTTTGCTCGGCCGATTCACTTCGAAGTTTAAAAGGGAAGTTCTTCCTGGTCCAGCAGGTTTGAACGGAAAAAGGGGAAAATCCTAGCAGTGGATTAAAGCGTCTCCTCACAGGCACCGCTCTGGGACCAAGAGAGACCAATAGAGACGCTTATTTCAATATTCGCGCTGCTTTTATCAACTCTGTGATGTCATCACTGGCCACAGACCAATGAGAATGGGTTGAGGGCAGTGCAATGGGTGCTGGGAGATGCAGTTCGTTCAGTGGAAGGATGCTGGGAGATGCAGTTCGTTCAGTGGAAGGATGCTGGGAGATCCAGTTCGTTCAGTGGAAGGATGATGGAAGATGCAGTTCGTTCAGTCAAAGGCCATAGCCTCAACAGTAACTGTGGTATAGAAATAACATCACAGTTACTTTGCTGAGTAACTAATAACTTTTACAGTGTAGTAACTGAGTTACTAACTCAATTACTTTTTGGAAAAAGTAATTTGTAACTAGAACTAATTACTTTTTTTAATGTAAGATGCCCAACACTGGTGGTGAATCATCTATGTGACCAACACCAGCTAGTACAGAGTATGGTGGTCAATGATTGGCTTCTGGGAGGGATGCATGCTTGACTGCAGAGAGAGACACTCAAAGAAATAGAACATTAGATTGAAATAATAAAGTGATGTCAACCGGTCCCACAAAACTATTTTGTTTAAATTTGAAGAATACCAGATGACTAAATTTCAGCAAGCTGTCTTAATTAAGTGCTACATCATATACAGTTATGTTGAATTTACTTCATGTTATTATGTTAAGTTTAAACAACATTATTTAGAATTTCTGGGACACCATTTTGTTCCATTTACTAAAATACCTTATGTTATGTATATATACTAAACATACATTAGTTGTATTCATGTTAATTATAATGCATCAGTTTTATATGGCACTTTTCCAGACACCCAAACACGCTTTACATTACTGAAGGCACTATTCATTCACTCACATTAATACAGCTACCCTGGGGCAGACTGACCACCACCGTTCATTCATACTCAATCATGAACCAGCTAGGTTTTTACTGGAGGTAAGGAGCATGAAGTGTCTTTCCCAAGGACACAGGAACAGATTGCTGGCAGCGGGGTTCGAACTGCCAATCTTCCAATCGTTGGATAACCATCTGAGCTTACTGAATCCTGTTCTAAGATTTCAATAAATACGACTTTAGTCAAAAGAAATTCATATTTTATTCATATATAAAAACAAAATTTGAGGCCAAAACGAGGCATCTGCCCACTGTGCCGAACACATGTGTTGAAAGTCTTGTTGTACTTAAGTGTCTTGATGAACTTGCTCCTCCAGGAGGTGAGGAAGAGAAAAGGGCAAAGATGATGAAGAGAGGCCAGGGACCAGAGCAGCAGAGGGACTCAGAGCTGTGTAAAAAAAAACAACAATACACATTTACATTTGTGTGTGTAGAAGGTGTTTCTGTGTGTAGTTATGGAAATAAACTAAAACAATAACAGCCATCAATAAAACAGTTACATGTGCTTTTCCATAGCACACAATTCCAGTCTCTTGGCCTGCCTCCAAGAGACAGAGAAGATGACATTTTTGTTTGTTTTGCTACTACTGACAGCTTTACTTGAAGAAACCATGATGATGTGGCCAAATATTGTCATGTTTTCAGTGTCGGCCAGTTCAATAGTTTGACCAGAGTTAACCGTTGTAAATCCATCCATCCATTTCCTGTACCGCTTAGTCCAATTCAGGGTTGCAGGGAAGCTGGAGCCTATCCCAGCAATTACCAGGCAAGAGGAAGGGTATACCCTGGACAGGGTGCCAGTCTATCGCAGGGCCAACTGTTGTAAATTCTAATAAAAAATCTATGTTTTAGTATCAGTCAAAATTAGAGCATTAACTTCATCAAAAGACTTACTTATAGCTCAAAAGTCCCTGGCCTCTGCCTTCTACTCCCTTCCACTCCATCCTTGCTCAGCCGGAGTCAGTTTTGGATTGCCAATTCCACTTCAGCCTGTGTGTTTTGTGGAAAAGCCCAATTTCTAAGAACTGATGCTGCAAGAAAAACAAAACAAAACAAGAGTTAGGCAAAACCTAAGTTGGTCAGTGTTAAGAGTTAGTGATTTTTAACCACTGGAAATTAAATGTTGTCAGGACTGAAGCACAAATGCAGGCCTTCTCGAAAGGATTTAATATAGAGGGACAAGTAGAAAATAGATGATCAACTCAAGACTACACAAAGACACTGAACACAGGCTATAAATAGAGGGATCACAGGTGAAACACAAAAGGGTAATGATGAGGACGCTGTACAACCCAAGATGGCTTGAGCAGAGGAATTGTGGGTGTTCTATGTCTGGACCGATGATCAGTAGGCTAGTGAGGCTGAACATGGAAGCAGAGGAGCAGGAATGACAAAGGCTCATTTGATTAAAAAAAAAAAACATTAAAACCCCTCAGAGGAATAAACAGAAATATGTGCACTACACAATTAAGTACATAGTACTACTGCATGGCAGTGTAGCACTCAAACACAGCTGTAGTAATACTTACTCAATAGAATTTCATAGACTGGCCTGCCCTTGATCCCAGTCTTCTGTCCCCTCCCAGACCTATTCAATTTGGTAGCCACATCAGGGGAAAACAATTTCTGGCATACAAGCCACACTGTTTTTTTCACCGATTTCCCCCCAATTATGGCCAGTTCTGCAATCTGAGGAAAATAAGAGAACAAAAGCAAGTGTTCCAAACAATGTAAATGAATGTCTTTCACATATGCCTGCATTAATCTGGAACACATTACTTTGACAATTTTTAGTGGATCTTTGCCGCCCAGTAGAAACAATAAACTCCACACATTTACTGTAGTTGAAAATATTTAAACTTTTTAAAAGCATTTTTGTGCATCTGATACAGTTTGGTTGTTTGACCAATACTAATTAAAACATGATGATCCAAAAAAGCATAGATGTCTATGGGGGGAACACATCCTGACTGACGTAACACCGGTTGCCTTGGCAACGCATCACAACGGCAGAAAGCCCACTCAGCCGATCCTTTAGAAAAAACTTTTAAAAAATGTTATAAAACAACATTAACGTATTAATAATTGACTTAATATTTGTTTTTTTCGTAAGTGACCATTGTATAAGCGGGATAATGGTGAAGTGTCCACAATCAGAAATGAATGGAAGACCCGGAGGCGTGAACCGTCCAACACGAAGCAAACCGTTTTATTGGCCGTTCTAAGTTGGTTCAGTTTCAGTCTCATTTCTATGATGCTAGAAACCACATTGACTTCGTAACAAGATATATGACGACCGTAACTTAACCTATATGCGATAAAGTCAAAACAGGATGTCGAAACAATTAAAAATGTCAGAATAAGAAGGCCAATCGGCACACTTCTACCTTTTCCCAACCAAATAACGTACAATAGAGGAAAAACACAACCAAATAACGTACAATAGAGGAAAAACAATAGGACTTAACCCTTTGGTGTCGGCTGTAGACCAGCTCGTTACATCACTCACCGGAAAACGTTTAACTTTCACAGAGTAAAATAAATTTATTTTCTTGGCAATTTGTGGCTTAGCTGAAACTCCGAAACTCACTCTGTGACGTCCCTGGACCGCAACTGACAGGATGGGTCCCGCCCTCTGGGGTCTTCTGTATGGGCAGATCTGGGGCCGACACAGCACGACGTTTGATGAGCGGGGGCGATATGCGCTCATGGGCCGATGCTTGACAGATGTTATAAATAGGGCCAACGTCCAACCTTAGGCCGACGTTGGCCAGACATACGTGTGCTATCTGGGACATTATGTATTGATGCACTGCTGCACATACAGTACTTTTTCATTAAAAAAATCTCATTTTTTTGGCCAACAAAGGGTGACATTCCCCTCCAGATCCACCAGAATTTTTTCATAAAATAAATAGAAAATAAGTGAAGATGAGGAACTGTGTTAATTTGTTAATTAACACAAGAGATCACATACTGAGATCCCAGGTTCTGTAGTTTTTGAGGATTAATAAGACTCCTCTAAGCATAAGGTGTGTAACTGGATTTATTATTTTACCTCCATGCCACCCGGGCCCAATTTTGCCCCAGTAAAGACGTAATAATTTCTCCTACAAGAGTCGTCTTTTTGCTTTATTTGCAAAACCCGAAATTAGCTGTATATATGTGGGAAAATACACAGAGAATCATTACACTAACATACCAGCTCCTTTACGAGCGATGATTTACAAAATAATATTAAAATACATGTCTATACTAACAACAAAAGCCAAACAACACAACTACTTAAAGTTTTTAATGTACTTACTCTTAAAACTGTACTCCCCTCCCGCTTCGGCCACCATTGTTGCTGGAACAAAAATCTCTTCTCCCAGCAAGCCTGCCCACAGACTTAGCAAACACTTTTCCCAAAAGTGTCTTCTTTTACCGCATCCAAAACTCCCGATTAGTAACCTATTGCACCCTCTGGTGGTTGTCTTGGGCCAATACATTTGCATGAGGCATCTTAATCATAGACTGATCGTAATCTGTCAGGGGCGGCCCGATACGTGACTGGGCGGCCCGGGCCGCTGGTGAGTATAAAGCCTTGTAAAATTCTTTAAAGGTGTTGTTTATTCTTCCAGGATCATATACTATATTCCCGGTCTGATCTTTAATAGCAGATATAGTTGTTTTTTCTTTATTAATTTTAAGCTGGTTAGCCAAAAATCTACCTGATTTATTACCTTGTTCAAAGTTTTCTATCCTAAGTCTTTGAGTTAAGAACTGGGTCTGTTTATTAATAATTTCATTTAATTCTAGCTTTGCATTACGGATTTTGCCTAGTCTCTCCTCATCTAGGGAAGCTTCTAATGAATTAATAGTTTCTTCTAATTTCTGAATATGTTTTTTTCTATTTTCTTTTTATTTGATGAGAATGAGATTATTTTACCTCTAATCACAGCTTTCCCTGCCTCCCAAAGAATGGATGGCGACATACCAGGTAGGTCATTATCCATAATCGCTCATGTACTGTTTGACTATATCTATAGATTTCCAGCTGCACTGAGTCCCTGCTATGCTGAGCCTATTTCTTCATTTGAGGGGTCATCAACATTTGGAGCATACATACATGACTATGCATTACTTTTGGTTATGTATAGATAGTTTTACTATAGTAAAACTACCCTCTGGATCTGTAACTGTATCTATTACTGTAAAATTAACATTTTTATTTATTATTATTGCTACTCCCCTTTGTCTAGAGTTATAGCATGCAGAAAACACATTTTCTGAGACTAAAGTTGGAAAGTCCATATCATCATAGAAACAGATAAACACAAGTGCATTATTAGTTTGTGCTTGGGGTTGCCTGATTGAAAATCCAAAAGCCGAGATATAAGAAAGTTGTGACGGTGTTAAGGGTGAGGGTGAGAGAGAAATAAATAGTTATGTATGAAAAAATTCGGTGTGTGTGTGCGTGATAAAAGAAGAAAAAATGAGTGACAAAGACATTTGGTGATAGACATGGGAAGATGAGAAAAGAAAAAAGCCAGTATCCCAGTGCTTAGCCCTGCGCCGCCCACATCGAGTAACGAAAACAATATTACAGAGCTGTGCTAACATTACATTATAGTTGACTGATAAGACAACTTTTATCTAACCAGTGTTACATGACTAATAAAGCCAAGGAGTAAGCTGGGGGTCCCTGAACAGCTGCCCATTAACATACAGATAACCTACCGCTACTGTAGCTCTGGTGCCTTCACTGATATATTTGTTTGTTGAATTTCTGCAAGAGGTACAATGAAAACACATCACACGAGATTACTGCAGTTTGCCAGAAGATCACTCATGAGCGGGTCCAGCTGTTGGAAAAACCCCAGCTGAGCGAAGATTGTGAGGTGTGTCTTGGCTTTTATTAAAACAGGATTGAATAATCATGAACATAAAGGAGTGGTTTAAACATCTTCAACAAATCTACAATAGACAACATTATTTATGCATACACACAGAGTAACCTTATTGGTTCATATTCTTGCTGGGTTGTCTCATAAGTTATGCATGCCTGATTAATTATCTTCCTGTTTTTCTACTTAAATCGTGACTTTACAAACCAGCTCTAACTAGATTTTCTGTTGACTATTCTTTCTTGCATCCTTACATTGTCCATTGTATGGTGATGCTTCCTGTACCCTAGGCCTGTGGTTTCCTACTCAATTTCCTGTCATTGGCTTTGTTCACCAGAAAGATGCTTTTGGATAATACTGATGTAACAAAAGGCCTAATATAAGAAAAATATAAACATAAAATATCATCAGCATATTCTTAAAATTGTGATTTGGGAATTTATTTATCAATCAAATAATAACAATGGCTTGCATTTATATAGTGCTTTTCAAGACTCTCAAAGCTCTTTACAACTCCATTATTCATTCACTCTCACATTCACACACTGGTGGAAGCAAGCTATGATTATAGCCACAGCTGGCCTGGGCCAGACTGAAATAGGCCATATCGTGCCATCAGCCCCTCTGGCCAACACCAGTAGGCAGTTAGGTGAAGTGTCTTGCCCAATGACACAACAACATGTAGCAGGTGGAAGCTGGAATCGAACCCACAATTTCTGGGTTGCAGGCTGACACCTCTACCACTGAACTACAGCCACCTGCTTTATATATCTTTAAAATGATAGTGGGGTTGAGCTTACTTTCGTTTTTAATACTTAGAACTTTCTGGTTCTCAGATTTAGAGTAAATAAAGCCAATATTATAATCTATTCAAAAGAAACAACTAATGTTAAAAGATAAAAAGTTCTCATGATTTAAAGGAATCATAAAATGGCTTATACGATTTCATTGTAAAGTTTATGCTACTTTTTTTAACAATTTATAATCTTTTGAAGATATCCTCTTCTGGCAATATCCTGTTTTTCTGTGCTAGTATGGGTGGAAAAGTTAGACATCCTGTCCTAAAGTTCCTGTGTTTATCTAACTAAGCTCTATGGACATAACAAACATCTCTTTAAGCAGTAAAAACACCTCAAAACAGTTATAATAAAATCACCAATACATTTCATAAGTCCCAAAGTAATGTTCTATATCTTATTTCCCATCAGTTCCTAGTTGTGCATAACATAGCAACAGTGAGTTTCTCCTTCACCACTTTTCCAGATGCTGACATCGAAAATATATGGTTTCCGCTGTTTTTTTTGAAGATTCTTAAGAGCCTTACACTGTAAAACAGAATTTATAGCCCCAGAACCAACCATAAACTCCGCAGGTTACCCTTTGATTGTCAAAATAAAAACAGGGAATGTTTTATACGCTACACATTCCAAATGAGCATAAGTTCCCCGTGGTGGAGTCTGTTTACTTTCTGGGAAAACAATAGCAATGATGGAAGCAAAAAATGGTCTTAGTCACCCTGGGGAATGTTTCTGCCTCTGTCCCTGCCCCGTCCTCTACCTCAGTCCCTGTACCCTCCTCAGCAGTACAGAGGATGAGGGAGGTTCTGTTGTTGTTGTGGACGACCTGACAGAGCAGCATACATGGTCAGGGCAGCTTTATGAAGATCAGTGTCCATCTTTGCAGCTTTCCTGTCCTTTTGAGCTTGGACGACATCTTGGGCATGTCTGGCATGTCGGCACCAATCATCAAGGCGAGCCCCACAACGGCAACCCCGTCTCTGAAGTCTACACGATGTTTGGAGGCTCTGAGAATCTATTCCAGGATGCGGTGGTCTCTCAGGTTGGTCCTCGTGGTCACTAGTTGAATCCCACTTCTGATACCAAAAATGTCCTGGCAGAGCCAAGTTTTAAATAAAGACGGTTGAGATAGTTCTTCAGTTTCTTGTAGTTTATTTTCTTGCATGCAAGGAGACGCAAATCAGCATCACCATAGTGTGGTCAGTGTCTGACAAAATCAGACTTACAACAGTTTTATACACAGTTAGGTCACACCCCATATCTCACAGTTATTTTTCCACTAACCCAAACTCTAAGGAGTCCAGTGGATTTTATTACCACACCAGCCAGTTGTAGGAAACAGATAGTTTAAAGGAAATTGTTCATCCCTTATAAAACAACATCTCATGACATCCTCCTAAACCTAAGTTACTCCTCCTGTTCCTGGCATCTGACCTGTAGGGTTACTGACATGTGAGTGTCCATTCATATGAAACAAATTGACACACCCCTATAGCTTAAAATTTCTTCACAGTCATAATGTTAGATTAGATTTTACTACTAATAAGCTTAAAACCATGTCTGTAGTAGTTTATAATCACCACATGTCTATACAACTGTTTAAAATGTAATTGGATCTATGAGGTCCAAAGAAGCTTTATCTCACCGAGATAAGGTGGAAATTGACCAATTTTAAAAACGTTTATCTGGTCATAATTTTACATTTAATTTTATTTCTAATGAGTTAAAAACAATGTCTGTAGTAATTGTTTTAATGACTACATGTCTATACAACTGTTTGAGTCGAAGTTGCACGTTGCAAGACCAAACAAGCTGTATCTCCCTGACAAAATGAGATAATGGAGCCGTCTCGGAAATTCTTGTGTGGTCATATTGTTACAGTTAGTTTTACTAGATCGAAACAATTTCTGTAGTAGTTATTAATGACCACATGTCTATAAAACTGTTTGAATTTAAGTTGCATGTTGGAAAGCCAAAAAAACTTTATCTCACCGAGAAATTGAGAAAATGGTCCTATTTGAGAAACTTCTCCTTGGTCATAATGTTGCATTGTATTTTACTTGTAATGAGCTTAAAACCATGTCTGTAGTTGTTTATAATCACCACATCTCTATACAACTGTTTAAAATGAAAATGCATCTATGAGGTCAAAATAGCTTTATCTCACAGAGACCAGTTGAAAAGGGACAATTTTTAAAAACTTTTCTCTGGTCATAATGTTACGTTTAGTTTTATTTCAAATAAGCTAAAAACAATGTCCGTAGTAGCTTTTAATGACCACATGTCTATACAACTGTTTGAATTGAAGTTTTATGTTGGAAGGCCAAAAAAGCTTTATCTCAACGAGAAGAGGAGAAAACGGCCGACTTTGAGAACTCCTCTTTGGTCATAATGTTACATTTTATTTTACTCCTAACAAGCCTAAAACCATGTCTGTAGTAGTTTATAATCACCACATCTCTATACAACTGTTTAAAATTAAGTTTCATGTTTGAGGTCCAAAAAAGCTTTGCGTTCCTGTCTCCTCAGAGGGTGCCCAGAAGGACACGCCTCTGGTTCCTGTCTCCGCAAGGGGTGTCCAAGTGGATACGCTTCTGGTTCCTGCCTCCACCCGTGGTGTCCTAGAGGACACGCCTCAGATTTCTGTCTTCTCTGCAGGGGGTGTCCAGGCGGACACGCCTCTGGTTCCTGCCTGCGCAGGATTATTGTAAACTAATAATACAAAATAGAAACAACTGGGCTGCATCAAGTCATGATGCATCAAGAGTGTTACAAAAGTGTATACTTGTTTAGCATTCTGTAGCACAAAAAATTCTACTTAAATAACTGTGACCAATTTCCATGTTTGATTGGAACAGCTCTGCTACTGCTGGAGCTATGCCTGGAGCTCATCTTTGCTTCCTTCTTCAAAATTCTTAACTCAAATCAAAGTGTGCAACAAAGCAACAGAAAACAGTTAGTATTGTATGCAGAATGGTGTAAAACTGTGAAGATTCAGCTTGAATTTACATGCTCTGAAACATGTGGTCTGCCCTCTGCCCCCTTGAGCAGGATAAGGATGGGTCAAGAAGGGGTGTGATTGCCTCATGACTGCCAAGAATGTGGGAGAAGCTATAAAACTGATTAGCATTCTGTTTTAGGGCAGAGTATACTGTAGTGTCATCTTGTGCACTCTCCTTGTTTTGCAAATAAAACTAATTTAATACACTACTTGCTTCTGGGTTCTCCTTGTGATCAAGTATTTATGTGTTTTACAGGCGTTAGAGTGTTTTACCCTGACAGTAATACAATAATGTAAAACAAACAAGCGGACAATAAAACCAAATCAAAAAGTTCAACAACAATGGAAGCATTTAGACTTCCTGTCAAAAGCAGCAGTTCTCAAATGGGGAATACGTCTGCAGGAGGAACGTGAGTTAAAGAAATGATCAGAGCTATAATATAAGCTATTTATATTTCTTTAAAAATCAACAGAAAAAAACAAAATAAATCTAGTTTTATAGTCCACATTGCTATATTAGTGTTTCCCACCAAATTTTGCAGTTATATTTTTTCTTTTTTGGATTGTGCTCTGTAATAAAAAAGTTATTTTGTTGCTTTTGTATTAGTATTTTCTCATGAATATCTTTAGTCAATGTGCTTTACTACGGATAACTGGTTTGTTACCTACAGGACAGCAAAAGAAAATTATGCATAAGCCATCATTTGACTTTGTGAGTCACTTCAGTTTACAAACCTAGGCATACATTCTTAACCTTGGTTTCTCTAGAAAAAGGTCAGGAGTTGCAGCTGTTTTTTTTTTTTTTCTATGATCCATTGATTTCTGTTAGTCTTAGAAATTTGATAATCGTAATATATCTTCTGGTTTGATGCTATGCAGTTTTCTGCATGAGTTTGTACAGAGCAACCTTGCTAAGAGAGGGGAGGGGCCGTGTGCCCATGGCAGCGACATACTGACTGGCAAGCCATAGTAGGCTATGACAAGGCGTTAACTTGGACGTTAATACCGTTATAAGGCGTTAATACACGGCTTATTTTTGATACTGATGGATTGCCATAGCTGACTGTAACCTGACTCAAGTCAGAGCAGCAGCGCTGATCAGAGTAGAGCACACCTGACATGTTGTGTGTCATCGAAGGAGCAGTGAGCCTGTAGCTGGTGAGTGAAATCATAAACATAATAAAGAGTAGACCCCTCATTGGCTGCTCTGAGGCAAGAAATGCGGTCGCCATCTTGGACCAATATAGACTTCCACCAAAACAGCAGCGTTAATACAAGATGCCTGAATACCGTGTGGCGTATTCCTGTTCAAATCAGCGGACTGTTGAGAGTAGGGCTCGGGAGATAACTTTTCACAAGTAAGATTGAACATTTTTATGGTTGTTTGTATTTTGTATACAATATTACTGTAGTATAATGTTACTAATGTAATATAATATTACTGTTCTATATTTATGTCCACCAGCGAAATCTTAGCTAGCTAGTAAGAAGGCTACCTGAGACTTTATAAATCGGAGGGTGGTGTTTTTCAATAGATTTTAGAGGCTTTAATAAGTAATGTATTTCGATTACTATAAAAACTTGCATAAAAGTAAATATTGTTGCCCCCAGAATTTATCATTTCATATCTAATTTCTGTATTTCTTGCATTGTTAAATACAAAATAATAGCAGTAAAAGTAGCCTATACAGCTTACTGTTGCAGAGTCCTGCACTTATCCAATTTTACTAACACGCATCTGTTTAGATGATTTTTGAACACGACCCAGTACCCGCAGTAATCTCCAGATTAAAACCCGATCCAATCCGCCTGTTGATTTAAAACCGCCATCGGTCTGTGTCCATCGCAGCTACACTCTCCATCGCCTCCGTGACTCTCCATGGTGCTGTCAGCTGAGCTCTCAGATAGCGATGCTTTGAGTGTTCAGGTCTGAGACGATAATCAGTCAGATGCTCTCATAGTAGTCTAATCTTTTTTTGATTGATTCAGTTATCTGAATTCTGTGCGTAAAGTAGAAAATGTCTGCACGTCTGCACCAAGTTTTAAGAGATGTGAATTGTGAACTGTCAAAATTATGGATGCACTTCAGATTTTTTTGTCACTGTTCTCTGAAATGTCTCACAGCTGATATTTATTTTAAGCAGAACTGTAGTGAAGTTTCTGCGCACAGTGCACAGAACGGCAAGGGAAATGCGTTTGTTTTGTTTGTTGCGCATTCTTCTTCTGGGGTGAACATATTATTAATTAACATACCTACGCCCTTGGTGCTGCTAGCCCATGGCTTTTGGTCCCATCGTCAATTAATGGCATTTATATTGACAATGGTTGAAGCTAAACGTATAAAGTATTCCAAAATCCAAAATAATGCTGATTTTATCAAGAGTCAAAACGATTCTTCCCACTTAAAGTGTTCTCTACATAGGACTGCAGTCCTGCTTGGCATCCATTCCAAACCGTCCGGTTTCACTCTCTTGACCGCGTTAACCCACTTTTTCCATCATACAGGATCCGTGGGGAAAGTAAAGAAAGATAATTTCTGCTCCAGCAAATTATGGTTGGAACAACCAACTGCAAAACAACTTTTAGGCATGATTTGCGGAGGTTCGTATGCAAATTGCTATCAAAAATGCCGGTTGTTTTCACCGACAAGGCATTCTGGGTAATGTTAGAAAAGCCTGGATGTTCGGAATTGTCAATATAAAGAATAGATACATAAAGTTGTATCGCGTTTTCATATTCAGTCAGGTTGCAGCTTGTTATCCTGCGGGTTAGTATGAATATATGTTTATATATGTTTATATATGTCTATGTCCATTCTCACAACCGGCGCAACGTAATAGAACTACGTTGAACGAGGGAGAGAATATCATAGCAGTATTGAATAATTTGACCCCAGATGCAATTTTTACACAATTTTGCAATTTTCTATATGTCTGATCCTCTGAATGAAAACAGAAAACCGAAAACTTTTTTAGTCTTATGTGGAGTCAGAGTTGTCCTTGGTCTCTTCTGTGTATTCGCACAATCCATTGCACTGCTTGCGAGTGTAGGCTAATTGCTGACTAGCGGTGGTGGCAGAGTGATCTGAAACGTTTAACATGACATCACATCCGCAGACAGCGCGCGAAAAATCCGACCCGACAGAAAATAGGAAAAATTGGAGCTGACAAGGTGTCAGTATGCTCAACAGAAAATGTTTGAGTCATAAATGGTCAAATGAAAAGGCTATTGTTACGTTTATTTTGGGGAAAAAGTTGCATGTAGCCTCTTGAAAGAAGGGTTCTAAGAAATCTGAAGGAAGAAGTAATTCGGAAAATATGAATAAAATGGGATGATATAAATAATAGAATAGAAAATAGAGAAAATAAGATTGACCTCCTTTGTACAGTGTTTTGGTGTAAACTTTCCCAAAACTCCTGTTTTTTTGTTTTGAAGGTTTCCCAAAATATATATAAGGAAGCAGTGGGAGGTGTATATCTATTTATGCCGAGAAATGCATGCCTGCCGAAAATTGCATCCCCTGCCAGCATGGTTCAAAACTCCCTGATAACGATGAGAAAAAGGATTAAAATACCAGCGACACGGCAGATTTTAAATATTACCATGTTTCTTATGTATGTAGGTCCTGAAAATGTACTCTTTTATGACAAATAAATGTAAAAAAGGATGTTTTCGACTTATCTGTGTCTCAGGAGTATCTTTTGGTCCCCCGCTGTTAATGGGTCACATTCTCAGCTTTTTCTACCAACAGCATGATAGTTTAAGCATTGTCATTTTATAACATCTAAACTTTTTAAACTAGCGATTAAAGGCTGATATGAGTGCAAACAGGACACAATGTATGTAAGAAAACATTTTATCTGCTGTTAATGGCAGAGTGCACAATTTTGTTGTCGGTTGGTCTAAAAACTCTTATTAAATGGCCTACATAAATTATGTAGAATACACCCTATGCCCCTTAGATGTCCTATGGAAGACAAGAAATTAATGTTTTGTTCTGGGGGGGAGGACCTGGAAATTTTGTTACTATGAAGTTCATTATTTTAATTGAGTATTTTAATTATCAATAAATTACAAAAAAAACTCTTACCTGGTTGTTTGTTTGTGTATATCGTTCTTCAAAAACTTTAAATAGAACCCAAATATTCAACTTCAAAGTGTACCATCTCCTTTAACCCTAAATTACATGGCACAGGTTTGAAAATCAAACCAGCAGCCCAAAGAACATTCATTGTTCTTATACATATACATATTCATACACATATTCATCTCTAAAATACAGGGCATCTTTTGGCAATGGAAATTTGAAGGCTGCCACAGTATCCACCTCCTCTCTTTTTAACCCAAAAATGCATCCCCGGGCTTAAGCTTATTGGGCTTAAGCCCGGGTTGTTTCTTCAGAAGCCCAGGGTCTTTTGGGGTGTGTCATTTTTCATAGTAAGATGTCTGACTGACAACTGTATAAAACAAAAACTACAAAAAAACTACACACAATATTAGAAGCACATAGCGCACAGTCGTAAATTTCCCCCTAATTTTGGTATGATCCGAGTTCAGGTACTAGCGTCACTGTATTTTTTTGTGCGCAGGACTTGCCCATGTGAAGGAGGGGGGAGACAGTGAATTTGCTGTAGGAGAGGTGTAGGCAGACAGAGGAGAGCTCAAGTTTGACCAGGTACCAAAGCAAATCATTCATACTGTATGAAAATGTAAATATGACAATGTATCACAAGGACTGATGTCGCGCTGCTCACCTGGCATGTATTATGTTACTTGCTCTTCGTAATTTTGCTAGCTCTGTAAGGACTAATCAACCAATAGCAAAATGAAAAGCCGAACAACAATGCTGTTTTTCTTGTTTTTAGCTTACATGTGTGTTTATTTTAGGGATGCACCGATATGAAAATTTGGGCCGATACCGATGTCCGATATTAATCCCGCTGTTATGGCCGATAACCGATACACACCGATATGGTATATTTCCCTACACTTTCGACACTGTTGAACATCAACCACACCTTCTACATCGCTCCTCTGCTTGAGTTAAACACCCCCACATTCCTGCGCCGCATCACTATCGCTGTCACATGACCAAACAAACACCACATGGATAACTCCCCCCCCCCCCCGAAACACAGACAGAAACGTCAAAAAGATGGAAATAAATCAACATCGGCTGTCAATATCGTTACTTATCGTTACTTAACCGTTACTTATCGGACCGATGCCGATATGTTAAAAAACGGCTAACATCGGCTGATACCGATGTTGATGCCGATATATCGTGAATCACTAGTTTATTTCATATTTTCAGATGCTATAACCCATGGCTAAATAAAACAGTCTCTAAATATGTTTCAGTCATGTACTGATGTACAAAACAGTGGACATAAGGGGCTTATTTCAAAGAAAAATCTCAGGCAAATTTTATTATATTATGCTTTATATCCCATTCATTATATTTCTATGCAAAACAAGAGGAATTTCAATACAGCAGTATATTCACATTTGAAACCAGATACTTACATATACTTCAGGGAAAAAAAAGTCTTTACTAAACATCATATTAAAGTAAACTTTTTTCTTTTAGCTAAATAAATATTTGACATATTTTTTGAATTAGTTAAATGTCAGAATAAAGAGAGAGAGAGTTATATATTTTTTTTAGCACTTTGATCAGTCAGGAGTATATATACGCCAAGTTTATTGCATCTTTAATCAAAAAGGAAACTCCAGATGATTCCATTCTGAGCTTGAGAAGCTTCTGTTAATAGAGTCCATATGAGTTAATTGGTGTCACACCTGTGTAGTGCTGTGTAGTCGACCTAACCAATGAGGTCGAACATGAAATATTGTCGACATCAGTTTTTGCCGTCGAGCATAAAGTTTCAAAGGACCAAAACAACATATTTCTCCCAAACCATTAGATGGCGCTGCGCGCTTTAGTCGGAGACTTCCTCTCAACTCAGATGACTGCCTTCCCAGTGACGATGAAGCGATGGTGTCTCAACCATAGACATATTCTCTATATATGTCTACGTCTCAACGCTGCACAGTCACTGCAGTCACTACCTGTTCACTATGTACAATCATGTGACTTCACCCCGTTCGGCTGAAACAAGGGAACGGTGTTGCTATATATAGCAAGTGTTTAGAGCCCTCTAGCCACTCTTTCACAAGAAAGTGACAAATCTAGCGACTTTTTATGGTGTTTTTTAAGACCTTTGGAAACACCGATGTAAAGCGTGCATCATTGTTACTGTTCTCACCGAACAGCTGTGCTGCAGTGAGCCCAGAGCGCTAACAACAAGCAGCTCGGTCCGCCTGCATGCTCTGCTCAGCCTGATGCTTCAGCATGAAAGACGAAAAAGACATAAGGTCTGCTCCGTCTTCGCTGAAGGCAAAAGTTTGGGCCATCTGAAATGACTTCTCCATGCTAATGAACAGCCTTAGCTACTTCTTTACAAATCTGCAAGTATATAAGAGCGATCTTTCTTTTATAAGCCACACACAAACATCCGGCAGAGCTGCACACATGTGGCGTATTCAAGGAACGTTCAAAATATATGCTGAGTTCACTAAGGTTGGACTTTCATAACTTCTGACAAAAAACACTGAAAATAACATAAGCCATAAACCTCTGTTTAATGGCGGTTGATAAGACACGTTTGGTGCATACTAAGTTATATTCTTTCTATTAATTTTGTCTTCTTAAAATATCAGATTTTTTTTCAGAACTTGAAATTTTGTTTAAAATGTCTTGGATGTTCAGTTGCAATTTTATATCTTGTAAATTTTGTACCAGTTCCCTTTTCTTAACAGTATACTTTAGGCAAAATAATAAAATCTGTTCCACAGTCTCTTCTTGACGACAAGGTTTTAAGAGATTGTAAAAGACATTTTGTGTTGATCCTACAACATTTATGTCTGTGCTACAAAACCAGCAACCTCTGTAGCACCAGTGCTATAAGCTGAAAAACTTAACGTACAGCCCTGCTATGGCTGTTAGTACACAACAAAATCTAGTTGCATTGAACAAAAAAAAGCAAATTCTTTATTTTTATTGAAATTTATTTATAAGAATTTTATAAATAAAATAATAATTTAGTGAATTAATAAATTATTAATAAATACTCTTTAATTTATTAAATTCTTAATTAGTGAATCAAGAATTTAATAAATAAAATAAGAATTGTATTCAATTTAAATATTTTCAGTTTTGTGAAATGAATGGTAATGTTTGCTGAAAATAAAATGACGTAGAATTAAATAGTTTTTTTCTTAAACAAAATAATTGTTTAGACTAATCAATTAGTCGGTAAATTAGTCGTTAGACTAATCGAAATTAAATTAGTCGTTTGTGGCAGCCCTACCCCTGTGGATGGATTAAGGCACCCCCAAAACACAGAGCCTCTTTCTTTAACATGGAAAATCAAGAGTAATCAACCAAGACATCAGGGAAAGAATTGTAGACCTCCACACTGTGTGGCTCAATTTTAAATTAAGGCTGGACGATAATTCGATAGCAATATATATCGATCGATAGACGTGTGGTGCGATAGAAAAAAAGGGGTCGAAAAAAAAGTTTGATAGAAAAATAAGTTTTCCCTAATTTTTTCATTATAGCCTATCAGGTAGCTTAATACAACAATCATTACTTACTCCAAACAAATCATTACCGCTGATAGGCAGCTCTGTCAGCCACCCCTCTCTCCTTTCAAAACTCAAAAAGAATGAAATGATTTGAGCTGAAACAGAATTTTTTTGATAGTTCCTAAGCGAACCGTCGCCGTAACTTCAGATGTCACAGCAAGGGAGCAGCGGAGGAAGTTGTTCCGGATAAATGTTTCAGTGACTCAGGTAAAGGTTGCATCCAGTTTTGAACTGATCCTCAACGCACTAAAACACTGAACGTAGTAATAATAAACCAAATAAAATACTACAATCATTTTTCTTAAGCAGGACTCCCCTCTCCCAGCTCGCTGCCAATCCGTTACAGAGAAACACAGGAAACTTACCCAGGTACCGCTGCTAACAACACCTGTGGCTTTTAAAATGTCCCCCTCGGTTCTGCCCCCGGTCCTCAGAAGCGAAAAACGCTTTAAAAACACAACAGGGTTGATAGGCCAGCTGGCTGAAATGAATTAGAATAAGCTTTATTGACAAACTAAACCAAAGGTTTCAGCCATTAATATTATAAAGTGTCATAAAATGTTTAAAAGATTAAAAAGCATCAAGATAAGCCTTTAATTTCAATTACTAACAATTAAAAAATATATAATATAATGGTTAATAATATTACTTTTCTTTGTATTTACTGATGTTTCTCAGGTCTCTTTATTTGTTTCTGTGTCTTATAAACTTATTTATGATAAAAAGAGGTGTTTGAAAAATGAATTAATTTAATTCTTAGTTAAAATTAGTTCATTGAAGAATAACAAAATGAGCGGGGAAGAACTTAAAATATATTTTTTACATTTTGTGATATTTATCGATAATTATCAATATCGATCAATATGACTATTCCCTTTATCGATATGCTGTTTTTCTATATCGTCCAGCCATATTTTAAATACAATTTGGGTGCAATTAGCCATTTAAAAATACATAAAAATATGCTCTTTTTACTTAAATTTAACAAATACAAATTTTTTATATTTATTAATCTAAAAAAATGAACATTTAGTCTGATTTGATGTTTGACAGTAAAAAAGTGTTTTTATCTGAAGTGTATGTAAATATCTGGTTTCAACTGTATATTTTATTTTCTTGATGTCTGGCTTGATTGCTAGCACAAAGAGGGAGAGAGAGGAAAAGAGAGGGAGAGGAGAATGAGGAAAGAACAGAGATGGAACAAGAGCCAGGTGAGAAAGACATGTTAGTCACAGACAGTTGTTTGGCAAAACTCGCTAGAACATGTTCACAAGTGTACCTTGTTAGGTTTGTAATTTTTCTAATACTATATTTAATAGGTCATGCAGGCTTTTTTGCACAGCTAGGCTAAATAGTTACATAAATACTGTAGTTCTTTGGCAGAATAAAAAAATAATATGGTACAAACTCAGAGAGACAAATATTGAGGTATCATTAAATAGTAATGACATTCAGATTGGTCAGGGGGAAATCAGGAAAGACAGAGAACACCAAAACACACCAGAAAAAAAATACTTAAATAATATTGACCCTGAAAATGTCATTGATAGGGTCGCAAAACTCAAGCCTCGAAGATACAGTCTCATGTTGCCACAATTAAGAGGTTTTGATTTTTAGTGCTACTATCATTTAGTTTTGATTCTGGTTCTGTCCAGTTTTGGGTTTGGTTGAATTGTGTTTTAGTCCAGGTGTCTAGATACAGCCCTGGTTCTGTTCTTCCTTGTTGCTTAATTAATAATCTAATGTTAATGTGTCACATGTATGTGATATAATTTGTTTTCTTATATAAAGTTCTGCTTGTCGAACACAACTTAACCCCCCCCCTTTCCCCCGCATGCATAACAACCCTTTAGGGCTAAGCCCCTGGTGTAAAAAAAGTCTGGCTCCGCCTCTGAGTCTTATAATTTGATATAGTAGGGGATGTAGTTTAGATCTAAACCCCAATGAGAAGTCAAATGTCTGAGGCAAAAATTCAAAACCTCATGACAAACCTCTGCAGGAATCCCACTATCTGATTATGCACAAATGGGTGAGCATTTCAGTTCTATGCGGAGCAGGAGAAGTATGTTAGACTGCGTTCAGGCCAACCAGGTATTTGTATTTTAAGTTCAATTGTTCAATTACATTTTTCAAATGCAGTTCTCTGTAAAGCTTGTTTGGATTTAATATTATTTAAAATGAAATGAAGAATGAATACTATTGAATATGTATTAAATGCTATCATATTTAAAAATTGACAAGTAAAAATAGATTATGTCTAGCACAACCTCTGATATATATTTAAATATATGATCTGCCTTATGTTAGCCTGTATAGCATCTATATCTATTACATTTATTATGTATATTGTATGTGTTTATTACACACGAATTATACTGTATGTCATATATATATATCAATTATTAAAATGGCTGAGTAGCATTTTCTGCTTATCTATCTTATAGCATTTTGTGTGTTTTGTATACATTTTAAGAGTAAACACAATATTCTATTACTGTTAAGCCAACTATGAATATAGAAATAGACCGAACCATCTGTCCTGTATCATAGCTAAATGTTTGGCATTTGCAGACAAAAAACCCAGCGTGAAAATCTGTTTAGTTGTGATTAGAGTTATGATTTAATAAAAGCGCTGACACTTCATTGCGTCTGCCAAACAGATTAGAAAGTGGAGCGGGGGATACTGGTCAAAATTGGCGGACCCACGGCTCATCAGCGTCAACAGGCAGTAACAGTGGATGCGCCCTCTATTCTTTATATATATCTATGAGTAAAACAACAGACTTAAAACATCCGGGGCTAGACTGAAAACATTTGTGGCTAAAATTGGGTGTCTAAACAACTGTTTAAATTGAAGTTGGATGTTGGAAGGCCAAAACAGCTTTAACTCACTAAGAAAAGGAGAAAATGGCACAGTTTGACAAACTCCTTTTTGTGCCTTGTCCACACGTAGCCGGGTATCTCACAGAACGAAGATATTATTTTACAGTTTTGCTGTGCACTGAAAACAAATCTTCTTAAAATCTCCGGCCAAAGTAAAAAATTGGGTTTTTCTCAGTTTTAAGCGTTCGTGTGTGGACTTAATTACCCAGAGTTTTCGGCTCCGTAACGTCACTATCTGCGACAAAAATGTTGCATTTTATTTTACTCCTGATAAGCTTAAAACCATGTCTGTAGTAGTTATGGTCACCACATCTCCATACAACTGTTTAAAATGAAGTTCCATCTATGGGGTCCAAAAAAAACTTCACCTCACTGAGAACAGTGAAACTGAAAGAGTTTTAAAAATTTTTGTCTAGTCATAATGTTACATTTAATTTTAGTTGTAATGAGCTAAAAACAATGTCTGTAGTAGTTTTTAATGACCAAATGTGTTTGAATTGAAGTTGCATGTTGGAAGGCCAGAAAACCTTTATCTCACCGAGAAAAGCTGAAAATGGACCAGTGATAGAAACTCCTGTCTGGTCATAATGTAACATTTATTTTTACTTCAAACATGCTAAAAACAATGTCTGTAGTAGTTTAGAATCATCACATCCATATACAACTGCTTAACATGAAGTTTCATGTGTGAGGTCCAAAACAGCTTTATCTAACCGAGAAAAGCTGAAAATGGACCACTCATAGGAACTCCTGTCTGGTCATAATGTAACATTTATTCTTACTTCAAACATGCTAAAAACAATGTCTGTAGTAGTTTAGAATCATCACATCCATATACAACTGCTTAACATGAAGTTTCATGTGTGAGGTCCAAAACAGCTTTATCTCACCGAGAAAAGCTGAAAATGGACCAGTGATAGAAACTCCTGTCTGGTCATAATGTAACATTTATTTTTACTTCAAATAAGCTAAAAACAATGTCTGTAGTAGTTTAGAATCATCACATCCATATACAACTGCTTAACATGAAGTTTCATTTGTCAGGTCCAAAACAGCTTTATCTAACCCAGAAAAGCTGAAAATGGACCAGTCATTGAAACTCCTGTCTGGTCATATTGTAACATTTATTCTTACTTCAAACATGCTAAAAACAATGTCTGTAGTAGTTTAGAATCATCACATCCATATACAACTGCTTAACATGAAGTTTCATGTGTGAGGTCCAAAACAGCTTTATCTCACCGAGAAAAGCTGAAAATGGACCATAATAGAAACTCCTGTCTGGTCATATTGTAACATTTATTCTTACTTCAAACATGCTAAAAACAATGTCTGTAGTAGTTTAGAATCATCACATCCATATACAACTGCTTTACATGAAGTTTCATTTGTGAGGTCCAAAACAGCTTTATCTAACCGAGAAAAGCTGAAAATGGACCACTCATAGAAACTCCTGTCTGGTCATATTGTAACATTTATTCTTACTTCAAACATGCTAAAAACAATGTCTGTAGTAGTTTAGAATCATCACATCCATATACAACTGCTTAACATGAAGTTATGTGTATATGGTCCAAAACAGCTTTATCTCACCGAGAAAAGCTGAAAATGGACCAGTCATAGAAACTCCTGTCTGGTCATAATGTAACATTTATTTTTACTTCAAACATGCTAAAAACAATGTCTGTAGTAGTTTAGAATCATCACATCCATATACAACTGCTTTACATGAAGTTTCATTTGTCAGGTCCAAAACAGCTTTATCTAACCGAGAAAAGCTGAAAATGGACCAGTCATAGAAACTCCTGTCTGGTCAAAATGTAACATTTATTTTTACTTCAAACATGCTAAAAACAATGTCTGTAGTAGTTTAGAATCATCACATCCATATACAACTGCTTAACATGAAGTTTCATGTGTGAGGTCCAAAACAGCTTTGTCTCACCGAGAAAAGCTGAAAATGGACCATAATAGAAACTCCTGTCTGGTCATAATGTAACATTTATTTTTACTTCAAACATGCTAAAAACAATGTCTTTAGTAGTTTAGAATCATCACATCCATATACAACTGCTTTACATGAAGTTTCATTTGTCAGGTCCAAAACAGCTTTATCTAACCGAGAAAAGCTGAAAATGGACCAGTCATAGAAACTCCTGTCTGGTCATAATGTAACATTTATTTTTACTTCAAACATGCTAAAAACAATGTCTGTAGTAGTTTAGAATCATCACATCCATATACAACTGCTTAACATGAAGTTATGTGTATATGGTCCAAAACAGCTTTATCTCACCGAGAAAAGCTGAAAATGGACCAGTCATAGAAACTCCTGTCTGGTCATATTGTAACATTTATTCTTACTTCAAACATGCTAAAAACAATGTCTGTAGTAGTTTAGAATCATCACATCCATATACAACTGCTTAACATGAAGTTTCATTTGTCAGGTCCAAAACAGCTTTATCTCACCGAGAAAAGCTGAAAATGGACCAGTCATAGAAACTCCTGTCTGGTCATATTGTAACATTTATTCTTACTTCAAACATGCTAAAAACAATGTCTGTAGTAGTTTAGAATCATCACATCCATATACAACTGCTTAACATGAAGTTTCATGTGTGAGGTCCAAAACAGCTTTATCTCACCGAGAAAAGCTGAAAATGGACCACTCATAGAAACTCCTGTCTGGTCATATTGTAACATTTATTTTTACTTCAAACATGCTAAAAACAATGTCTGTAGTAGTTTAGAATCATCACATCCATATACAACTGCTTAACATGAAGTTTCATGTGTGAGGTCCAAAACAGCTTTATCTCACCGAGAAAAGCTGAAAATGGACCAGTCATAGAAACTCCTGTCTGGTCATAATGTAACATTTATTTTTACTTCAAACATGCTAAAAACAATGTCTGTAGTAGTTTAGAATCATCACATCCATATACAACTGCTTTACATGAAGTTTCATTTGTCAGGTCCAAAACAGCTTTATCTAACCGAGAAAAGCTGAAAATGGACCAGTCATAGAAACTCCTGTCTGGTCAAAATGTAACATTTATTTTTACTTCAAACATGCTAAAAACAATGTCTTTAGTAGTTTAGAATCATCACATCCATATACAACTGCTTTACATGAAGTTTCATGTGTGAGGTCCAAAACAGCTTTATCTCACCGAGAAAAGCTGAAAATGGACCAGTGATAGAAACTCCTGTCTGGTCATATTGTAACATTTATTCTTACTTCAAACATGCTAAAAACAATGTCTGTAGTAGTTTAGAATCATCACATCCATATACAACTGCTTAACATGAAGTTTCATGTGTGAGGTCCAAAACAGCTTTATCTCACCGAGAAAAGCTGAAAATGGACCACTCATAGAAACTCCTGTCTGGTCATATTGTAACATTTATTTTTACTTCAAACATGCTAAAAACAATGTCTGTAGTAGTTTAGAATCATCACATCCATATACAACTGCTTAACATGAAGTTTCATTTGTCAGGTCCAAAACAGCTTTATCTCACCGAGAAAAACTGAAAATGGACCAGTCATAGAAACTCCTGTCTGGTCATATTGTAACATTTATTCTTACTTCAAACATGCTAAAAACAATGTCTGTAGTAGTTTAGAATCATCACATCCATATACAACTGCTTAACATGAAGTTTCATGTGTGAGGTCCAAAACAGCTTTATCTCACCGAGAAAAGCTGAAAATGGACCACTCATAGAAACTCCTGTCTGGTCATATTGTAACATTTATTTTTACTTCAAACATGCTAAAAACAATGTCTGTAGTAGTTTAGAATCATCACATCCATATACAACTGCTTAACATGAAGTTTCATGTGTGAGGTCCAAAACAGCTTTATCTCACCGAGAAAAGCTGAAAATGGACCACTCATAGAAACTCCTGTCTGGTCATATTGTAACATTTATTCTTACTTCAAACATGCTAAAAACAATGTCTGTAGTAGTTTAGAATCATCACATCCATATACAACTGCTTTACATGAAGTTTCATTTGTCAGGTCCAAAACAGCTTTATCTAACCGAGAAAAGCTGAAAATGGACCACTCATAGAAACTCCTGTCTGGTCATATTGTAACATTTATTCTTACTTCAAACATGCTAAAAACAATGTCTGTAGTAGTTTAGAATCATCACATCCATATACAACTGCTTATCATGAAGTTTCATGTGTGAGGTCCAAAACAGCTTTATCTCACCGAGAAAAGCTGAAAATGGACCATAATAGAAACTCCTGTCTGGTCATATTGTAACATTTATTTTTACTTCAAACATGCTAAAAACAATGTCTGTAGTAGTTTAGAATCATCACATCCATATACAACTGCTTAACATGAAGTTTCATGTGTCAGGTCCAAAACAGCTTTATCTCACCGAGAAAAGCTGAAAATGGACCAGTCATAGAAACTCCTGTCTGGTCATAATGTAACATTTATTTTTACTTCAAACATGCTAAAAACAATGTCTGTAGTAGTTTAGAATCATCACATCCATATACAACTGCTTAACATGAAGTTTCATGTGTGAGGTCCAAAACAGCTTTATCTCACCGAGAAAAGCTGAAAATGGACCATATAGAAACTCCTGTCTGGTCATATTGTAACATTTATTTTTACTTCAAACATGCTAAAAACAATGTCTGTAGTAGTTTAGAATCATCACATCCATATACAACTGCTTAACATGAAGTTTCATGTGTCAGGTCCAAAACAGCTTTATCTCACCGAGAAAAGCTGAAAATGGACCACTCATAGAAACTCCTGTCTGGTCATATTGTAACATTTATTCTTACTTCAAACATGCTAAAAACAATGTCTGTAGTAGTTTAGAATCATCACATCCATATACAACTGCTTAACATGAAGTTTCATGTGTCAGGTCCAAAACAGCTTTATCTCACCGAGAAAAGCTGAAAATGGACCATAATAGAAACTCCTGTCTGGTCATATTGTAACATTTATTTTTACTTCAAACATGCTAAAAACAATGTCTGTAGTAGTTTAGAATCATCACATCCATATACAACTGCTTATCATGAAGTTTCATGTGTGAGGTCCAAAACAGCTTTATCTCACCGAGAAAAGCTGAAAATGGACCAGTGATAGAAACTCCTGTCTGGTCATATTGTAACATTTATTCTTACTTCAAACATGCTAAAAACAATGTCTGTAGTAGTTTAGAATCATCACATCCATATACAACTGCTTAACATGAAGTTTCATGTGTGAGGTCCAAAACAGCTTTATCTCACCGAGAAAAGCTGAAAATGGACCACTCATAGAAACTCCTGTCTGGTCATAATGTAACATTTATTTTTACTTCAAACATGCTAAAAACAATGTCTGTAGTAGTTTAGAATCATCACATCCATATACAACTGCTTAACATGAAGTTTCATTTGTCAGGTCCAAAACAGCTTTATCTCACCGAGAAAAACTGAAAATGGACCAGTCATAGAAACTCCTGTCTGGTCATAATGTAACATTTATTTTTACTTCAAACATGCTAAAAACAATGTCTTTAGTAGTTTAGAATCATCACATCCATATACAACTGCTTAACATGAAGTGTCATGTGGTAGGTCCAAAACAGCTTTATCTCACCGAGAAAAGCTGAAAATGGACCAGTCATAGAAACTCCTGTCTGGTCATATTGTAACATTTATTCTTACTTCAAACATGCTAAAAACAATGTCTGTAGTAGTTTAGAATCATCACATCCATATACAACTGCTTAACATGAAGTTTCATGTGTGAGGTCCAAAACAGCTTTATCTCACCGAGAAAAGCTGAAAATGGACCATAATAGAAACTCCTGTCTGGTCATATTGTAACATTTATTTTTACTTCAAACATGCTAAAAACAATGTCTGTAGTAGTTTAGAATCATCACATCCATATACAACTGCTTAACATGAAGTTTCATGTGTGAGGTCCAAAACAGCTTTATCTCACCGAGAAAAGCTGAAAATGGACCACTCATAGAAACTCCTGTCTGGTCATATTGTAACATTTATTCTTACTTCAAACATGCTAAAAACAATGTCTGTAGTAGTTTAGAATCATCACATCCATATACAACTGCTTAACATGAAGTTTCATTTGTCAGGTCCAAAACAGCTTTATCTAACCGAGAAAAGCTGAAAATGGACCACTCATAGAAACTCCTGTCTGGTCATATTGTAACATTTATTCTTACTTCAAACATGCTAAAAACAATGTCTTTAGTAGTTTAGAATCATCACATCCATATACAACTGCTTAACATGAAGTTATGTGTATATGGTCCAAAACAGCTTTATCTCACCGAGAAAAGCTGAAAATGGACCAGTCATAGAAACTCCTGTCTGGTCATAATGTAACATTTATTTTTACTTCAAACATGCTAAAAACAATGTCTGTAGTAGTTTAGAATCATCACATCCATATACAACTGCTTAACATGAAGTTTCATTTGTCAGGTCCAAAAACAGCTTTATCTCACCGAGAAAAACTGAAAATGGACCAGTCATAGAAACTCCTGTCTGGTCATATTGTAACATTTATTCTTACTTCAAACATGCTAAAAACAATGTCTGTAGTAGTTTAGAATCATCACATCCATATACAACTGCTTTACATGAAGTTTCATGTGTGAGGTCCAAAACAGCTTTATCTCACAGAGAAAAGCTGAAAATGGACCAGTGATAGAAACTCCTGTCTGGTCATAATGTAACATTTATTCTTACTTCAAACATGCTAAAAACAATGTCTGTAGTAGTTTAGAATCATCACATCCATATACAACTGCTTAACATGAAGTTTCATGTGTGAGGTCCAAAACAGCTTTATCTCACCGAGAAAAGCTGAAAATGGACCAGTCATAGAAACTCCTGTCTGGTCATAATGTAACATTTATTTTTACTTCAAACATGCTAAAAACAATGTCTGTAGTAGTTTAGAATCATCACATCCATATACAACTGCTTAACATGAAGTTTCATTTGTCAGGTCCAAAACAGCTTTATCTCACCGAGAAAAGCTGAAAATGGACCAGTCATAGAAACTCCTGTCTGGTCATAATGTAACATTTATTTTTACTTCAAACATGCTAAAAACAATGTCTTTAGTAGTTTAGAATCATCACATCCATATACAACTGCTTAACATGAAGTGTCATGTGGTAGGTCCAAAACAGCTTTATCTCACCGAGAAAAGCTGAAAATGGACCAGTGATAGAAACTCCTGTCTGGTCATAATGTAACATTTATTTTTACTTCAAACATGCTAAAAACAATGTCTGTAGTAGTTTAGAATCATCACATCCATATACAACTGCTTTACATGAAGTTTCATTTGTCAGGTCCAAAACAGCTTTATCTAACCGAGAAAAGCTGAAAATGGACCATAATAGAAACTCCTGTCTGGTCATATTGTAACATTTATTTTTACTTCAAACATGCTAAAAACAATGTCTGTAGTAGTTTAGAATCATCACATCCATATACAACTGCTTAACATGAAGTTTCATGTGTGAGGTCCAAAACAGCTTTATCTCACCGAGAAAAGCTGAAAATGGACCAGTCATAGAAACTCCTGTCTGGTCATAATGTAACATTTATTTTTACTTCAAACATGCTAAAAACAATGTCTGTAGTAGTTTAGAATCATCACATCCATATACAACTGCTTAACATGAAGTTTCATTTGTCAGGTCCAAAACAGCTTTATCTAACCGAGAAAAGCTGAAAATGGACCAGTCATAGAAACTCCTGTCTGGTCATAATGTAACATTTATTTTTACTTCAAACATGCTAAAAACAATGTCTGTAGTAGTTTAGAATCATCACATCCATATACAACTGCTTAACATGAAGTTTCATTTGTCAGGTCCAAAACAGCTTTATCTAACCGAGAAAAGCTGAAAATGGACCAGTCATAGAAACTCCTGTCTGGTCATAATGTAACATTTATTTTTACTTCAAACATGCTAAAAACAATGTCTGTAGTAGTTTAGAATCATCACATCCATATACAACTGCTTTACATGAAGTTTCATTTGTCAGGTCCAAAACAGCTTTATCTCACCGAGAAAAGCTGAAAATGGACCAGTCATAGAAACTCCTGTCTGGTCATATTGTAACATTTATTTTTACTTCAAACATGCTAAAAACAATGTCTTTAGTAGTTTAGAATCATCACATCCATATACAACTGCTTAACATGAAGTGTCATGTGGTAGGTCCAAAACAGCTTTATCTCACCGAGAAAAGCTGAAAATGGACCAGTGATAGAAACTCCTGTCTGGTCATAATGTAACATTTATTTTTACTTCAAACATGCTAAAAACAATGTCTGTAGTAGTTTAGAATCATCACATCCATATACAACTGCTTAACATGAAGTTTCATTTGTCAGGTCCAAAACAGCTTTATCTAACCGAGAAAAGCTGAAAATGGACCACTCATAGAAACTCCTGTCTGGTCATATTGTAACATTTATTCTTACTTCAAACATGCTAAAAACAATGTCTGTAGTAGTTTAGAATCATCACATCCATATACAACTGCTTAACATGAAGTTTCATGTGTGAGGTCCAAAACAGCTTTATCTCACCGAGAAAAGCTGAAAATGGACCAGTCATAGAAACTCCTGTCTGGTCATAATGTAACATTTATTTTTACTTCAAACATGCTAAAAACAATGTCTGTAGTAGTTTAGAATCATCACATCCATATACAACTGCTTAACATGAAGTTTCATTTGTCAGGTCCAAAACAGCTTTATCTCACCGAGAAAAGCTGAAAATGGACCAGTCATAGAAACTCCTGTCTGGTCATATTGTAACATTTATTCTTACTTCAAACATGCTAAAAACAATGTCTGTAGTAGTTTAGAATCATCACATCCATATACAACTGCTTAACATGAAGTTTCATGTGTGAGGTCCAAAACAGCTTTATCTCACCGAGAAAAGCTGAAAATGGACCAGTGATAGAAACTCCTGTCTGGTCATATTGTAACATTTATTCTTACTTCAAACATGCTAAAAACAATGTCTGTAGTAGTTTAGAATCATCACATCCATATACAACTGCTTAACATGAAGTTTCATGTGTGAGGTCCAAAACAGCTTTATCTCACCGAGAAAAGCTGAAAATGGACCAGTCATAGAAACTCCTGTCTGGTCATAATGTAACATTTATTTTTACTTCAAACATGCTAAAAACAATGTCTGTAGTAGTTTAGAATCATCACATCCATATACAACTGCTTTACATGAAGTTTCATTTGTCAGGTCCAAAACAGCTTTATCTAACCCAGAAAAGCTGAAAATGGACCAGTCATAGAAACTCCTGTCTGGTCATATTGTAACATTTATTTTTACTTCAAACATGCTAAAAACAATGTCTGTAGTAGTTTAGAATCATCACATCCATATACAACTGCTTAACATGAAGTGTCATGTGGTAGGTCCAAAACAGCTTTATCTCACCGAGAAAAGCTGAAAATGGACCAGTGATAGAAATTCCTGTCTGGTCATATTGTAACATTTATTCTTACTTCAAACATGCTAAAAACAATGTCTGTAGTAGTTTAGAATCATCACATCCATATACAACTGCTTAACATGAAGTTTCATTTGTCAGGTCCAAAACAGCTTTATCTCACCGAGAAAAACTGAAAATGGACCACTCATAGAAACTCCTGTCTGGTCATATTGTAACATTTATTTTTACTTCAAACATGCTAAAAACAATGTCTGTAGTAGTTTAGAATCATCACATCCATATACAACTGCTTAACATGAAGTTTCATGTGTGAGGTCCAAAACAGCTTTATCTCACCGAGAAAAGCTGAAAATGGACCAGTCATAGAAACTCCTGTCTGGTCATAATGTAACATTTATTTTTACTTCAAACATGCTAAAAACAATGTCTGTAGTAGTTTAGAATCATCACATCCATATACAACTGCTTAACATGAAGTTTCATTTGTCAGGTCCAAAACAGCTTTATCTCACCGAGAAAAGCTGAAAATGGACCAGTCATAGAAACTCCTGTCTGGTCATAATGTAACATTTATTTTTACTTCAAACATGCTAAAAACAATGTCTGTAGTAGTTTAGAATCATCACATCCATATACAACTGCTTAACATGAAGTTTCATTTGTCAGGTCCAAAACAGCTTTATCTCACCGAGAAAAGCTGAAAATGGACCAGTCATTGAAACTCCTGTCTGGTCATAATGTAACATTTATTTTTACTTCAAATATGCTAAAAACAATGTCTTTAGTAGTTTAGAATCATCACATCCATATACAACTGCTTTACATGAAGTTTCATTTGTCAGGTCCAAAACAGCTTTATCTAACCCAGAAAAGCTGAAAATGGACCAGTCATTGAAACTCCTGTCTGGTCATATTGTAACATTTATTTTTACTTCAAACATGCTAAAAACAATCTCTGTAGTAGTTTAGAATCATCACATCCATATACAACTGCTTATCATGAAGTTTCATGTGGTAGGTCCAAAACAGCTTTATCTCACCGAGAAAAGCTGAAAATGGACCAGTGATAGAAACTCCTGTCTGGTCATAATGTAACATTTATTTTTACTTCAAACATGCTAAAAACAATGTCTGTAGTAGTTTAGAATCATCACATCCATATACAACTGCTTTACATGAAGTTTCATTTGTCAGGTCCAAAACAGCTTTATCTCACCGAGAAGAACTGAAAATGGACCAGTCATAGAAACTCCTGTCTGGTCATATTGTAACATTTATTCTTACTTCAAACATGCTAAAAACAATGTCTGTAGTAGTTTAGAATCATCACATCCATATACAACTGCTTAACATGAAGTTCATGTGTAGGTCCAAAACAGCTTTATCTCACCGAGAAAAGCTGAAAATGGACCAGTCATAGAAACTCCTGTCTGGTCATAATGTAACATTTATTTTTACTTCAAACATGCTAAAAACAATGTCTGTAGTAGTTTAGAATCATCACATCCATATACAACTGCTTAACATGAAGTTTCATTTGTCAGGTCCAAAACAGCTTTATCTCACCGAGAAAAGCTGAAAATGGACCAGTCATAGAAACTCCTGTCTGGTCATATTGTAACATTTATTCTTACTTCAAACATGCTAAAAACAATGTCTGTAGTAGTTTAGAATCATCACATCCATATACAACTGCTTAACATGAAGTTTCATGTGTGAGGTCCAAAACAGCTTTATCTCACCGAGAAAAGCTGAAAATGGACCAGTGATAGAAACTCCTGTCTGGTCATATTGTAACATTTATTCTTACTTCAAACATGCTAAAAACAATGTCTGTAGTAGTTTAGAATCATCACATCCATATACAACTGCTTAACATGAAGTTTCATGTGTGAGGTCCAAAACAGCTTTATCTCACCGAGAAAAGCTGAAAATGGACCACTCATAGGAACTCCTGTCTGGTCATATTGTAACATTTATTTTTACTTCAAACATGCTAAAAACAATGTCTGTAGTAGTTTAGAATCATCACATCCATATACAACTGCTTAACATGAAGTTTCATGTGTGAGGTCCAAAACAGCTTTATCTCACCGAGAAAAGCTGAAAATGGACCAGTGATAGAGCTCCTGTCTGGTCATAATGTAACATTTATTTTTACTTCAAATAAGCTAAAAACAATGTCTGTAGTAGTTTAGAATCATCACATCCATATACAACTGCTTAACATGAAGTTTCATTTGTCAGGTCCAAAACAGCTTTATCTCACCGAGAAAAGCTGAAAATGGACCATAATAGAAACTCCTGTCTGGTCATATTGTAACATTTATTTTTACTTCAAACATGCTAAAAACAATGTCTGTAGTAGTTTAGAATCATCACATCTATGTACAACTGCTTAACATGAAGTTATGTTTATAGGGCCAAATACAGCTTTATCTCACCGAGAAAAGCTGAAAATGGACCAGTCATAGAAACTCCTGTCTGGTCATAATGTAACATTTATTTTTACTTCAAACATGCTAAAAACAATGTCTGTAGTAGTTTAGAATCATCACATCCATATACAACTGCTTAACATGAAGTTTCATTTGTCAGGTCCAAAACAGCTTTATCTAACCGAGAAAAGCTGAAAATGGACCAGTCATAGAAACTCCTGTCTGGTCATATTGTAACATTTATTTTTACTTCAAACATGCTAAAAACAATGTCTGTAGTAGTTTAGAATCATCACATCCATATACAACTGCTTAACATGAAGTTTCATGTGTGAGGTCCAAAACAGCTTTATCTCACCGAGAAAAGCTGAAAATGGACCAGTCATAGAAACTCCTGTCTGGTCATAATGTAACATTTATTCTTACTTCAAACATGCTAAAAACAATGTCTGTAGTAGTTTAGAATCATCACATCCATATACAACTGCTTTACATGAAGTTTCATTTGTCAGGTCCAAAACAGCTTTATCTAACCGAGAAAAGCTGAAAATGGACCAGTCATAGAAACTCCTGTCTGGTCATAATGTAACATTTATTTTTACTTCAAACATGCTAAAAACAATGTCTTTAGTAGTTTAGAATCATCACATCCATATACAACTGCTTAACATGAAGTGTCATGTGGTAGGTCCAAAACAGCTTTATCTCACCGAGAAAAGCTGAAAATGGACCAGTGATAGAAACTCCTGTCTGGTCATAATGTAACATTTATTTTTACTTCAAACATGCTAAAAACAATGTCTGTAGTAGTTTAGAATCATCACATCCATATACAACTGCTTATCATGAAGTTTCATGTGTGAGGTCCAAAACAGCTTTATCTCACCGAGAAAAGCTGAAAATGGACCAGTGATAGAAACTCCTGTCTGGTCATATTGTAACATTTATTCTTACTTCAAACATGCTAAAAACAATGTCTGTAGTAGTTTAGAATCATCACATCCATATACAACTGCTTAACATGAAGTTTCATGTGTGAGGTCCAAAACAGCTTTATCTCACCGAGAAAAGCTGAAAATGGACCAGTCATTTAAACTCCTGTCTGGTCATATTGTAACATTTATTTTTACTTCAAACATGCTAAAAACAATGTCTGTAGTAGTTTAGAATCATCACATCCATATACAACTGCTTAACATGAAGTTTCATGTGTGAGGTCCAAAACAGCTTTATCTCACCGAGAAAAGCTGAAAATGGACCACTAATAGAAACTCCTGTCTGGTCATATTGTAACATTTATTCTTACTTCAAACATGCTAAAAACAATGTCTGTAGTAGTTTAGAATCATCACATCCATATACAACTGCTTAACATGAAGTTTCATGTGTGAGGTCCAAAACAGCTTTATCTCACCGAGAAAAGCTGAAAATGGACCACTCATAGGAACACCTGTCTGGTCATATTTTAACATTTATTTTTACTTCAAACATGCTAAAAACAATGTCTGTAGTAGTTTAGAATCATCACATCCATATACAACTGCTTAACATGAAGTTTCATGTGTAGGTCCAAAACAGCTTTATCTCACCGAGAAAAGCTGAAAATGGACCAGTGATAGAAACTCCTGTCTGGTCATATTGTAACATTTATTCTTACTTCAAACATGCTAAAAACAATGTCTGTAGTAGTTTAGAATCATCACATCCATATACAACTGCTTTACATGAAGTTTCATTTGTCAGGTCCAAAACAGCTTTATCTCACCGAGAAAAGCTGAAAATGGACCAGTCATAGAAACTCCTGTCTGGTCATAATGTAACATTTATTTTTACTTCAAACATGCTAAAAACAATGTCTGTAGTAGTTTAGAATCATCACATCCATATACAACTGCTTTACATGAAGTTTCATTTGTCAGGTCCAAAACAGCTTTATCTCACCGAGAAAAACTGAAAATGGACCAGTCATAGAAACTCCTGTCTGGTCATAATGTAACATTTATTTTTACTTCAAACATGCTAAAAACAATGTCTTTAGTAGTTTAGAATCATCACATCCATATACAACTGCTAATCATGAAGTTTCATGTGTGAGGTCCAAAACAGCTTTATCTCACCGAGAAAAGCTGAAAATGGACCATAATAGAAACTCCTGTCTGGTCATATTGTAACATTTATTCTTACTTCAAACATGCTAAAAACAATGTCTGTAGTAGTTTAGAATCATCACATCCATATACAACTGCTTAACATGAAGTTTCATGTGTGAGGTCCAAAACAGCTTTAACTCACCGAGAAAAGCTGAAAATGGACCACTCATAGGAACACCTGTCTGGTCATATTTTAACATTTATTTTTACTTCAAACATGCTAAAAACAATGTCTGTAGTAGTTTAGAATCATCACATCCATATACAACTGCTTTACATGAAGTTTCATTTGTCAGGTCCAAAACAGCTTTATCTCACCGAGAAAAACTGAAAATGGACCACTCATAGAAACTCCTGTCTGGTCATATTGTAACATTTATTCTTACTTCAAACATGCTAAAAACAATGTCTGTAGTAGTTTAGAATCATCACATCCATATACAACTGCTTAACATGAAGTTATGTGTATATGGTCCAAAACAGCTTTATCTCACCGAGAAAAGCTGAAAATGGACCAGTCATAGAAACTCCTGTCTGGTCATAATGTAACATTTATTTTTACTTCAAACATGCTAAAAACAATGTCTGTAGTAGTTTAGAATCATCACATCCATATACAACTGCTTTACATGAAGTTTCATTTGTCAGGTCCAAAACAGCTTTATCTCACCGAGAAAAGCTGAAAATGGACCAGTCATAGAAACTCCTGTCTGGTCATAATGTAACATTTATTTTTACTTCAAACATGCTAAAAACAATGTCTGTAGTAGTTTAGAATCATCACATCCATATACAACTGCTTAACATGAAGTTTCATTTGTCAGGTCCAAAACAGCTTTATCTCACCGAGAAAAGCTGAAAATGGACCAGTCATAGAAACTCCTGTCTGGTCATAATGTAACATTTATTTTTACTTCAAACATGCTAAAAACAATGTCTGTAGTAGTTTAGAATCATCACATCCATATACAACTGCTAATCATGAAGTTTCATGTGTGAGGTCCAAAACAGCTTTATCTCACCGAGAAAAGCTGAAAATGGACCATAATAGAAACTTCTGTCTGGTCATATTGTAACATTTATTCTTACTTCAAACATGCTAAAAACAATGTCTGTAGTAGTTTAGAATCATCACATCCATATACAACTGCTTAACATGAAGTTTCATGTGTGAGGTCCAAAACAGCTTTATCTCACCGAGAAAAGCTGAAAATGGACCACTCATAGAAACTCCTGTCTGGTCATAATGTAACATTTATTTTTACTTCAAACATGCTAAAAACAATGTCTGTAGTAGTTTAGAATCATCACATCCATATACAACTGCTTTACATGAAGTTTCATTTGTCAGGTCCAAAACAGCTTTATCTAACCCAGAAAAGCTGAAAATGGACCAGTCATTGAAACTCCTGTCTGGTCATATTGTAACATTTATTTTTACTTCAAACATGCTAAAAACAATGTCTTTAGTAGTTTAGAATCATCACATCCATATACAACTGCTTAACATGAAGTGTCATGTGGTAGGTCCAAAACAGCTTTATCTCACCGAGAAAAGCTGAAAATGGACCAGTGATAGAAACTCCTGTCTGGTCATATTGTAACATTTATTCTTACTTCAAACATGCTAAAAACAATGTCTGTAGTAGTTTAAAATCATCACATCCATATACAACTGCTTAACATGAAGTTTCATGTGTGAGGTCCAAAACAGCTTTATCTCACCGAGAAAAGCTGAAAATGGACCACTCATAGAAACTCCTGTCTGGTCATAATGTAACATTTATTTTTACTTCAAACATGCTAAAAACAATGTCTGTAGTAGTTTAGAATCATCACATCCATATACAACTGCTTAACATGAAGTTTCATGTGTGAGGTCCAAAACAGCTTTATCTCACCGAGAAAAGCTGAAAATGGACCATAATAGAAACTCCTGTCTGGTCATATTGTAACATTTATTCTTACTTCAAACATGCTAAAAACAATGTCTGTAGTAGTTTAGAATCATCACATCCATATACAACTGCTTAACATGAAGTTTCATGTGTGAGGTCCAAAACAGCTTTATCTCACCGAGAAAAGCTGAAAATGGACCACTCATAGGAACTCTTGTCTGGTCATATTGTAACATTTATTTTTACTTCAAACATGCTAAAAACAATGTCTGTAGTAGTTTAGAATCATCACATCCATATACAACTGCTTAACATGAAGTTTCATTTGTCAGGTCCAAAACAGCTTTATCTCACCGAGAAAAACTGAAAATGGACCAGTCATAGAAACTCCTGTCTGGTCATAATGTAACATTTATTTTTACTTCAAACATGCTAAAAACAATGTCTGTAGTAGTTTAGAATCATCACATCCATATACAACTGCTTAACATGAAGTTTCATGTGTCAGGTCCAAAACAGCTTTATCTCACCGAGAAAAGCTGAAAATGGACCAGTGATAGAAACTCCTGTCTGGTCATATTGTAACATTTATTCTTACTTCAAACATGCTAAAAACAATGTCTGTAGTAGTTTAGAATCATCACATCCATATACAACTGCTTAACATGAAGTTATGTGTATATGGTCCAAAACAGCTTTATCTCACCGAGAAAAGCTGAAAATGGACCAGTCATAGAAACTCCTGTCTGGTCATAATGTAACATTTATTTTTACTTCAAACATGCTAAAAACAATGTCTGTAGTAGTTTAGAATCATCACATCCATATACAACTGCTTTACATGAAGTTTCATTTGTCAGGTCCAAAACAGCTTTATCTCACCGAGAAAAGCTGAAAATGGACCAGTCATAGAAACTCCTGTCTGGTCATAATGTAACATTTATTTTTACTTCAAACATGCTAAAAACAATGTCTGTAGTAGTTTAGAATCATCACATCCATATACAACTGCTTTACATGAAGTTTCATTTGTCAGGTCCAAAACAGCTTTATCTAACCGAGAAAAGCTGAAAATGGACCAGTCATAGAAACTCCTGTCTGGTCATAATGTAACATTTATTTTTACTTCAAACATGCTAAAAACAATGTCTTTAGTAGTTTAGAATCATCACATCCATATACAACTGCTTAACATGAAGTTATGTGTATATGGTCCAAAACAGCTTTATCTCACCGAGAAAAGCTGAAAATGGACCAGTCATAGAAACTCCTGTCTGGTCATAATGTAACATTTATTTTTACTTCAAACATGCTAAAAACAATGTCTGTAGTAGTTTAGAATCATCACATCCATATACAACTGCTTAACATGAAGTTTCATTTGTCAGGTCCAAAACAGCTTTATCTAACCCAGAAAAGCTGAAAATGGACCACTCATAGAAACTCCTGTCTGGTCATAATGTAACATTTATTTTTACTTCAAACATGCTAAAAACAATGTCTGTAGTAGTTTAGAATCATCACATCCATATACAACTGCTTAACATGAAGTTTCATTTGTCAGGTCCAAAACAGCTTTATCTAACCCAGAAAAGCTGAAAATGGACCAGTCATTGAAACTCCTGTCTGGTCATATTGTAACATTTATTTTTACTTCAAACATGCTAAAAACAATGTCTGTAGTAGTTTAGAATCATCACATCCATATACAACTGCTTAACATGAAGTTTCATGTGTGAGGTCCAAAACAGCTTTATCTCACCGAGAAAAGCTGAAAATGGACCAGTGATAGAAACTCCTGTCTGGTCATATTGTAACATTTATTTTTACTTCAAACATGCTAAAAACAATGTCTGTAGTAGTTTAGAATCATCACATCCATATACAACTGCTTAACATGAAGTTTCATGTGTGAGGTCCAAAACAGCTTTATCTCACCGAGAAAAGCTGAAAATGGACCACTCATAGAAACTCCTGTCTGGTCATATTGTAACATTTATTCTTACTTCAAACATGCTAAAAACAATGTCTGTAGTAGTTTAGAATCATCACATCCATATACAACTGCTTAACATGAAGTTTCATTTGTCAGGTCCAAAACAGCTTTATCTAACCGAGAAAAGCTGAAAATGGACCAGTCATAGAAACTCCTGTCTGGTCATATTGTAACATTTATTCTTACTTCAAACATGCTAAAAACAATGTCTGTAGTAGTTTAGAATCATCACATCCATATACAACTGCTTAACATGAAGTTTCATGTGTCAGGTCCAAAACAGCTTTATCTCACCGAGAAAAGCTGAAAATGGACCAGTCATAGAAACTCCTGTCTGGTCATAATGTAACATTTATTTTTACTTCAAACATGCTAAAAACAATGTCTGTAGTAGTTTAGAATCATCACATCCATATACAACTGCTTTACATGAAGTTTCATTTGTCAGGTCCAAAACAGCTTTATCTAACCGAGAAAAGCTGAAAATGGACCAGTCATAGAAACTCCTGTCTGGTCATATTGTAACATTTATTCTTACTTCAAACATGCTAAAAACAATGTCTGTAGTAGTTTAGAATCATCACATCCATATACAACTGCTTAACTTGAAGGTTCATGTGTCAGGTCCAAAACAGCTTTATCTCACCGAGAAAAGCTGAAAATGGACCACTCATAGAAACTCCTGTCTGGTCATATTGTAACATTTATTCTTACTTCAAACATGCTAAAAACAATGTCTGTAGTAGTTTAGAATCATCACATCCATATACAACTGCTTAACATGAAGTTTCATGTGTGAGGTCCAAAACAGCTTTATCTCACCGAGAAAAGCTGAAAATGGACCAGTCATAGAAACTCCTGTCTGGTCATATTGTAACATTTATTCTTACTTCAAACATGCTAAAAACAATGTCTGTAGTAGTTTAGAATCATCACATCCATATACAACTGCTTAACATGAAGTTTCATTTGTCAGGTCCAAAACAGCTTTATCTCACCGAGAAAAACTGAAAATGGACCAGTCATAGAAACTCCTGTCTGGTCATAATGTAACATTTATTTTTACTTCAAACATGCTAAAAACAATGTCTGTAGTAGTTTAGAATCATCACATCCATATACAACTGCTTAACATGAAGTTTCATTTGTCAGGTCCAAAACAGCTTTATCTCACCGAGAAAAACTGAAAATGGACCAGTCATAGAAACTCCTGTCTGGTCATAATGTAACATTTATTTTTACTTCAAACATGCTAAAAACAATGTCTTTAGTAGTTTAGAATCATCACATCCATATACAACTGCTTAACATGAAGTGTCATGTGGTAGGTCCAAAACAGCTTAATCTAACCGAGAAAAGCTGAAAATGGACCAGTCATAGAAACTCCTGTCTGGTCATAATGTAACATTTATTTTTACTTCAAACATGCTAAAAACAATGTCTGTAGTAGTTTAGAATCATCACATCCATATACAACTGCTTAACATGAAGTTTCATTTGTCAGGTCCAAAACAGCTTTATCTAACCGAGAAAAGCTGAAAATGGACCAGTCATAGAAACTCCTGTCTGGTCAAAATGTAACATTTATTTTTACTTCAAACATGCTAAAAACAATGTCTTTAGTAGTTTAGAATCATCACATCCATATACAACTGCTTAACATGAAGTGTCATGTGGTAGGTCCAAAACAGCTTTATCTCACCGAGAAAAGCTGAAAATGGACCAGTGATAGAAACTCCTGTCTGGTCATAATGTAACATTTATTTTTACTTCAAACATGCTAAAAACAATGTCTGTAGTAGTTTAGAATCATCACATCCATATACAACTGCTTAACATGAAGTTTCATGTGTGAGGTCCAAAACAGCTTTATCTCACCGAGAAAAGCTGAAAATGGACCAGTGATAGAAACTCCTGTCTGGTCATATTGTAACATTTATTCTTACTTCAAACATGCTAAAAACAATGTCTGTAGTAGTTTAGAATCATCACATCCATATACAACTGCTTAACATGAAGTTTCATGTGTGAGGTCCAAAACAGCTTTATCTCACCGAGAAAAGCTGAAAATGGACCATAATAGAAACTCCTGTCTGGTCATATTGTAACATTTATTTTTACTTCAAACATGCTAAAAACAATGTCTGTAGTAGTTTAGAATCATCACATCCATATACAACTGCTTAACATGAAGTTTCATGTGTGAGGTCCAAAACAGCTTTATCTCACCGAGAAAAGCTGAAAATGGACCACTCATAGAAACTCCTGTCTGGTCATATTGTAACATTTATTCTTACTTCAAACATGCTAAAAACAATGTCTGTAGTAGTTTAGAATCATCACATCCATATACAACTGCTTAACATGAAGTTTCATGTGTGAGGTCCAAAACAGCTTTATCTCACCGAGAAAAGCTGAAAATGGACCACTCATAGAAACTCCTGTCTGGTCATAATGTAACATTTATTTTTACTTCAAACATGCTAAAAACAATGTCTGTAGTAGTTTAGAATCATCACATCCATATACAACTGCTTAACATGAAGTTTCATTTGTCAGGTCCAAAACAGCTTTATCTCACCGAGAAAAACTGAAAATGGACCAGTCATAGAAACTCCTGTCTGGTCATAATGTAACATTTATTTTTACTTCAAACATGCTAAAAACAATGTCTGTAGTAGTTTAGAATCATCACATCCATATACAACTGCTTTACATGAAGTTTCATTTGTCAGGTCCAAAACAGCTTTATCTCACCGAGAAAACTGAAAATGGACCAGTCATAGAAACTCCTGTCTGGTCATAATGTAACATTTATTTTTACTTCAAACATGCTAAAAACAATGTCTGTAGTAGTTTAGAATCATCACATCCATATACAACTGCTTTACATGAAGTTTCATTTGTCAGGTCCAAAACAGCTTTATCTCACCGAGAAAAGCTGAAAATGGACCAGTCATAGAAACTCCTGTCTGGTCATATTGTAACATTTATTACTTTACTTCAAACATGCTAAAAACAATGTCTGTAGTAGTTTAGAATCATCACATCCATATACAACTGCTTATCATGAAGTTTCATGTGTGAGGTCCAAAACAGCTTTATCTCACCGAGAAAAGCTGAAAATGGACCAGTCATAGAAACTCCTGTCTGGTCATATTGTAACATTTATTCTTACTTCAAACATGCTAAAAACAATGTCTGTAGTAGTTTAGAATCATCACATCCATATACAACTGCTTTACATGAAGTTTCATTTGTCAGGTCCAAAACAGCTTTATCTAACCGAGAAAAGCTGAAAATGGACCAGTCATAGAAACTCCTGTCTGGTCATAATGTAACATTTATTTTTACTTCAAACATGCTAAAAACAATGTCTGTAGTAGTTTAGAATCATCACATCCATATACAACTGCTTAACATGAAGTTTCATTTGTCAGGTCCAAAACAGCTTTATCTCACCGAGAAAAGCTGAAAATGGACCAGTCATAGAAACTCCTGTCTGGTCATAATGTAACATTTATTTTTACTTCAAACATGCTAAAAACAATGTCTGTAGTAGTTTAGAATCATCACATCCATATACAACTGCTTTACATGAAGTTTCATTTGTCAGGTCCAAAACAGCTTTATCTCACCGAGAAAAGCTGAAAATGGACCAGTCATAGAAACTCCTGTCTGGTCATAATGTAACATTTATTTTTACTTCAAACATGCTAAAAACAATGTCTGTAGTAGTTTAGAATCATCACATCCATATACAACTGCTTAACATGAAGTTTCATGTGTCAGGTCCAAAACAGCTTTATCTACCGAGAAAAGCTGAAAATGGACCAGTCATAGAAACTCCTGTCTGGTCAAAATGTAACATTTATTTTTACTTCAAACATGCTAAAAACAATGTCTTTAGTAGTTGAGAATCATCACATCCATATACAACTGCTTAACATGAAGTTTCATTTGTCAGGTCCAAAACAGCTTTATCTCACCGAGAAAAACTGAAAATGGACCAGTCATAGAAACTCCTGTCTGGTCATAATGTAACATTTATTTTTACTTCAAACATGCTAAAAACAATGTCTGTAGTAGTTTAGAATCATCACATCCATATACAACTGCTTAACTTGAAGGTTCATGTGTCAGGTCCAAAAAAGCTTTATCTCACCGAGAAAAGCTGAAAATGGACCAGTCATAGAAACTCCTGTCTGGTCATATTGTAACATTTATTCTTACTTCAAACATGCTAAAAACAATGTCTGTAGTAGTTTAGAATCATCACATCCATATACAACTGCTTAACATGAAGTTTCATGTGTGAGGTCCAAAACAGCTTTATCTCACCGAGAAAAGCTGAAAATGGACCATCTCATAGAAACTCCTGTCTGGTCATATTGTAACATTTATTCTTACTTCAAACATGCTAAAAACAATGTCTGTAGTAGTTTAGAATCATCACATCCATATACAACTGCTTTACATGAAGTTTCATTTGTCAGGTCCAAAACAGCTTTATCTAACCGAGAAAAGCTGAAAATGGACCAGTCATAGAAACTCCTGTCTGGTCATAATGTAACATTTATTTTTACTTCAAACATGCTAAAAACAATGTCTGTAGTAGTTTAGAATCATCACATCCATATACAACTGCTTAACATGAAGTTTCATTTGTCAGGTCCAAAACAGCTTTATCTCACCGAGAAAAGCTGAAAATGGACCAGTCATAGAAACTCCTGTCTGGTCATAATGTAACATTTATTTTTACTTCAAACATGCTAAAAACAATGTCTGTAGTAGTTTAGAATCATCACATCCATATACAACTGCTTTACATGAAGTTTCATTTGTCAGGTCCAAAACAGCTTTATCTCACCGAGAAAAGCTGAAAATGGACCAGTCATAGAAACTCCTGTCTGGTCATAATGTAACATTTATTTTTACTTCAAACATGCTAAAAACAATGTCTGTAGTAGTTTAGAATCATCACATCCATATACAACTGCTTTACATGAAGTTTCATTTGTCAGGTCCAAAACAGCTTTATCTAACCGAGAAAAGCTGAAAATGGACCAGTCATAGAAACTCCTGTCTGGTCATAATGTAACATTTATTTTTACTTCAAACATGCTAAAAACAATGTCTTTAGTAGTTTAGAATCATCACATCCATATACAACTGCTTTACATGAAGTTTCATTTGTCAGGTCCAAAACAGCTTTATCTAACCGAGAAAAGCTGAAAATGGACCAGTCATAGAAACTCCTGTCTGGTCATAATGTAACATTTATTTTTACTTCAAACATGCTAAAAACAATGTCTGTAGTAGTTTAGAATCATCACATCCATATACAACTGCTTTACATGAAGTTTCATTTGTCAGGTCCAAAACAGCTTTATCTCACCGAGAAAAGCTGAAAATGGACCAGTCATAGAAACTCCTGTCTGGTCATATTGTAACATTTATTCTTACTTCAAACATGCTAAAAACAATGTCTGTAGTAGTTTAGAATCATCACATCCATATACAACTGCTTAACATGAAGTTTCATGTGTCAGGTCCAAAACAGCTTTATCTAACCGAGAAAAGCTGAAAATGGACCACTCATAGAAACTCCTGTCTGGTCATATTGTAACATTTATTCTTACTTCAAACATGCTAAAAACAATGTCTGTAGTAGTTTAGAATCATCACATCCATATACAACTGCTTAACATGAAGTTATGTGTATATGGTCCAAAACAGCTTTATCTCACCGAGAAAAGCTGAAAATGGACCAGTCATAGAAACTCCTGTCTGGTCATATTGTAACATTTATTCTTACTTCAAACATGCTAAAAACAATGTCTGTAGTAGTTTAGAATCATCACATCCATATACAACTGCTTAACATGAAGTTTCATTTGTCAGGTCCAAAACAGCTTTATCTAACCGAGAAAAGCTGAAAATGGACCACTCATAGAAACTCCTGTCTGGTCATAATGTAACATTTATTTTTACTTCAAACATGCTAAAAACAATGTCTGTAGTAGTTTAGAATCATCACATCCATATACAACTGCTTAACATGAAGTTTCATTTGTCAGGTCCAAAACAGCTTTATCTCACCGAGAAAAACTGAAAATGGACCAGTCATAGAAACTCCTGTCTGGTCATAATGTAACATTTATTTTTACTTCAAACATGCTAAAAACAATGTCTTTAGTAGTTTAGAATCATCACATCCATATACATCTGCTTAACATGAAGTGTCATGTGGTAGGTCCAAAACAGCTTTATCTCACAGAGAAAAGCTGAAAATGGACCAGTGATAGAAACTCCTGTCTGGTCATAATGTAACATTTATTTTTACTTCAAACATGCTAAAAACAATGTCTGTAGTAGTTTAGAATCATCACATCCATATACAACTGCTTAACATGAAGTTTCATTTGTCAGGTCCAAAACAGCTTTATCTCACCGAGAAAAACTGAAAATGGACCAGTCATAGAAACTCCTGTCTGGTCAAAATGTAACATTTATTTTTACTTCAAACATGCTAAAAACAATGTCTTTAGTAGTTTAGAATCATCACATCCATATACAACTGCTTAACATGAAGTGTCATGTGGTAGGTCCAAAACAGCTTTATCTCACCGAGAAAAGCTGAAAATGGACCAGTGATAGAAATTCCTGTCTGGTCATAATGTAACATTTATTTTTACTTCAAACATGCTAAAAACAATGTCTGTAGTAGTTTAGAATCATCACATCCATATACAACTTCTTATCATGAAGTTTCATGTGTGAGGTCCAAAACAGCTTTATCTCACCGAGAAAAGCTGAAAATGGACCAGTGATAGAAACTCCTGTCTGGTCATATTGTAACATTTATTCTTACTTCAAACATGCTAAAAACAATGTCTGTAGTAGTTTAGAATCATCACATCCATATACAACTGCTTAACATGAAGTTTCATGTGTGAGGTCCAAAACAGCTTTATCTCACCGAGAAAAGCTGAAAATGGACCATAATAGAAACTCCTGTCTGGTCATATTGTAACATTTATTTTTACTTCAAACATGCTAAAAACAATGTCTGTAGTAGTTTAGAATCATCACATCCATATACAACTGCTTAACATGAAGTTTCATGTGTGAGGTCCAAAACAGCTTTATCTCACCGAGAAAAGCTGAAAATGGACCACTCATAGAAACTCCTGTCTGGTCATATTGTAACATTTATTCTTACTTCAAACATGCTAAAAACAATGTCTGTAGTAGTTTAGAATCATCACATCCATATACAACTGCTTAACATGAAGTTTCATGTGTGAGGTCCAAAACAGCTTTATCTCACCGAGAAAAGCTGAAAATGGACCAGTCATAGAAACTCCTGTCTGGTCATAATGTAACATTTATTTTTACTTCAAACATGCTAAAAACAATGTCTGTAGTAGTTTAGAATCATCACATCCATATACAACTGCTTAACATGAAGTTTCATTTGTCAGGTCCAAAACAGCTTTATCTCACCGAGAAAAGCTGAAAATGGACCAGTCATAGAAACTCCTGTCTGGTCATAATGTAACATTTATTTTTACTTCAAACATGCTAAAAACAATGTCTGTAGTAGTTTAGAATCATCACATCCATATACAACTGCTTTACATGAAGTTTCATTTGTCAGGTCCAAAACAGCTTTATCTCACCGAGAAAATCTGAAAATGGACCAGTCATAGAAACTCCTGTCTGGTCATAATGTAACATTTATTTTTACTTCAAACATGCTAAAAACAATGTCTGTAGTAGTTTAGAATCATCACATCCATATACAACTGCTTTACATGAAGTTTCATTTGTCAGGTCCAAAACAGCTTTATCTCACCGAGAAAAGCTGAAAATGGACCAGTCATAGAAACTCCTGTCTGGTCATATTGTAACATTTATTCTTACTTCAAACATGCTAAAAACAATGTCTGTAGTAGTTTAGAATCATCACATCCATATACAACTGCTTATCATGAAGTTTCATGTGTGAGGTCCAAAACAGCTTTATCTCACCGAGAAAAGCTGAAAATGGACATCTCATAGAAACTCCTGTCTGGTCATATTGTAACATTTATTTTTACTTCAAACATGCTAAAAACAATGTCTGTAGTAGTTTAGAATCATCACATCCATATACAACTGCTTAACATGAAGTTTCATTTGTGAGGTCCAAAACAGCTTTATCTCACCGAGAAAAGCTGAAAATGGACCATAATAGAAACTCCTGTCTGGTCATATTGTAACATTTATTTTTACTTCAAACATGCTAAAAACAATGTCTGTAGTAGTTTAGAATCATCACATCCATATACAACTGCTTAACATGAAGTTTAATTTGTCAGGTCCAAAACAGCTTTATCTCACCGAGAAAAGCTGAAAATGGACCATAATAGAAACTCCTGTCTGGTCATATTGTAACATTTATTTTTACTTCAAACATGCTAAAAACAATGTCTGTAGTAGTTTAGAATCATCACATCCATATACAACTGCTTTACATGAAGTTTCATTTGTCAGGTCCAAAACAGCTTTATCTCACCGAGAAAAGCTGAAAATGGACCAGTCATAGAAACTCCTGTCTGGTCATATTGTAACATTTATTCTTACTTCAAACATGCTAAAAACAATGTCTGTAGTAGTTTAGAATCATCACATCCATATACAACTGCTTAACATGAAGTTTCATGTGTGAGGTCCAAAACAGCTTTATCTCACCGAGAAAAGCTGAAAATGGACATCTCATAGAAACTCCTGTCTGGTCATATTGTAACATTTATTTTTACTTCAAACATGCTAAAAACAATGTCTGTAGTAGTTTAGAATCATCACATCCATATACAACTGCTTTACATGAAGTTTCATTTGTCAGGTCCAAAACAGCTTTATCTAACCCAGAAAAGCTGAAAATGGACCAGTCATTGAAACTCCTGTCTGGTCATATTGTAACATTTATTCTTACTTCAAACATGCTAAAAACAATGTCTGTAGTAGTTTAGAATCATCACATCCATATACAACTGCTTATCATGAAGTTTCATGTGTGAGGTCCAAAACAGCTTTATCTCACCGAGAAAAGCTGAAAATGGACATCTCATAGAAACTCCTGTCTGGTCATATTGTAACATTTATTCTTACTTCAAACATGCTAAAAACAATGTCTGTAGTAGTTTAGAATCATCACATCCATATACAACTGCTTTACATGAAGTTTCATTTGTCAGGTCCAAAACAGCTTTATCTAACCGAGAAAAGCTGAAAATGGACCAGTCATTGAAACTCCTGTCTGGTCATATTGTAACATTTATTCTCACTTCAAACATGCTAAAAACAATGTCTGTAGTAGTTTAGAATCATCACATCCATATACAACTGCTTAACTTGAAGGTTCATGTGTCAGGTCCAAAACAGCTTTATCTCACCGAGAAAAGCTGAAAATGGTCCAGTGATAGAAACTCCTGTCTGGTCATAATGTAACATTTATTTTTACTTCAAATAAGCTAAAAACAATGTCTGTAGTAGTTTAGAATCCTCACATCCATATACAACTGCTTAACATGAAGTTTCATTTGTCAGGTCCAAAACAGCTTTATCTAACCGAGAAAAGCTGAAAATGGACCAGTCATAGAAACTCCTGTCTGGTCATATTGTAACATTTATTCTTACTTCAAACATGCTAAAAACAATGTCTGTAGTAGTTTAGAATCATCACATCCATATACAACTGCTTAACATGAAGTTTCATGTGTGAGGTCCAAAACAGCTTTATCTCACCGAGAAAAGCTGAAAAAAATGGACCATAATAGAAACTCCTGTCTGGTCATATTGTAACATTTATTTTTACTTCAAACATGCTAAAAACAATGTCTGTAGTAGTTTAGAATCATCACATCCATATACAACTGCTTAACATGAAGTTTCATTTGTCAGGTCCAAAACAGCTTTATCTAACCGAGAAAAGCTGAAAATGGACCACTCATAGAAACTCCTGTCTGGTCATAATGTAACATTTATTTTTACTTCAAACATGCTAAAAACAATGTCTGTAGTAGTTTAGAATCATCACATCCATATACAACTGCTTAACATGAAGTTTCATTTGTCAGGTCCAAAACAGCTTTATCTCACCGAGAAAAACTGAAAATGGACCAGTCATAGAAACTCCTGTCTGGTCATAATGTAACATTTATTTTTACTTCAAACATGCTAAAAACAATGTCTTTAGTAGTTTAGAATCATCACATCCATATACAACTGCTTAACATGAAGTGTCATGTGGTAGGTCCAAAACAGCTTTATCTCACCGAGAAAAGCTGAAAATGGACCAGTGATAGAAACTCCTGTCTGGTCATAATGTAACATTTATTTTTACTTCAAACATGCTAAAAACAATGTCTGTAGTAGTTTAGAATCATCACATCCATATACAACTGCTTAACATGAAGTTTCATTTGTCAGGTCCAAAACAGCTTTATCTCACCGAGAAAAACTGAAAATGGACCAGTCATAGAAACTCCTGTCTGGTCATAATGTAACATTTATTTTTACTTCAAACATGCTAAAAACAATGTCTGTAGTAGTTTAGAATCATCACATCCATATACAACTGCTTAACATGAAGTTTCATGTGTCAGGTCCAAAACAGCTTTATCTCACCGAGAAAAGCTGAAAATGGACCACTCATAGAAACTCCTGTCTGGTCATATTGTAACATTTATTCTTACTTCAAACATGCTAAAAACAATGTCTGTAGTAGTTTAGAATCATCACATCCATATACAACTGCTTATCATGAAGTTTCATGTGTGAGGTCCAAAACAGCTTTATCTCACCGAGAAAAGCTGAAAATGGACATCTCATAGAAACTCCTGTCTGGTCATATTGTAACATTTATTCTTACTTCAAACATGCTAAAAACAATGTCTGTAGTAGTTTAGAATCATCACATCCATATACAACTGCTTTACATGAAGTTTCATTTGTCAGGTCCAAAACAGCTTTATCTAACCCAGAAAAGCTGAAAATGGACCAGTCATTGAAACTCCTGTCTGGTCATATTGTAACATTTATTCTTACTTCAAACATGCTAAAAACAATGTCTGTAGTAGTTTAGAATCATCACATCCATATACAACTGCTTTACATGAAGTTTCATTTGTCAGGTCCAAAACAGCTTTATCTCACCGAGAAAAGCTGAAAATGGACCAGTCATAGAAACTCCTGTCTGGTCATAATGTAACATTTATTTTTACTTCAAACATGCTAAAAACAATGTCTGTAGTAGTTTAGAATCATCACATCCATATACAACTGCTTTACATGAAGTTTCATTTGTCAGGTCCAAAACAGCTTTATCTCACCGAGAAAAGCTGAAAATGGACCAGTCATAGAAACTCCTGTCTGGTCATATTGTAACATTTATTCTTACTTCAAACATGCTAAAAACAATGTCTGTAGTAGTTTAGAATCATCACATCCATATACAACTGCTTATCATGAAGTTTCATGTGTGAGGTCCAAAACAGCTTTATCTCACCGAGAAAAGCTGAAAATGGACCATCTCATAGAAACTCCTGTCTGGTCATATTGTAACATTTATTTTTACTTCAAACATGCTAAAAACAATGTCTGTAGTAGTTTAGAATCATCACATCCATATACAACTGCTTTACATGAAGTTTCATTTGTCAGGTCCAAAACAGCTTTATCTAACCCAGAAAAGCTGAAAATGGACCAGTCATTGAAACTCCTGTCTGGTCATATTGTAACATTTATTCTTACTTCAAACATGCTAAAAACAATGTCTGTAGTAGTTTAGAATCATCACATCCATATACAACTGCTTAACATGAAGTTTCATGTGTGAGGTCCAAAACAGCTTTATCTCACCGAGAAAAGCTGAAAATGGACATCTCATAGAAACTCCTGTCTGGTCATATTGTAACATTTATTCTTACTTCAAACATGCTAAAAACAATGTCTGTAGTAGTTTAGAATCATCACATCCATATACAACTGCTTTACATGAAGTTTCATTTGTCAGGTCCAAAACAGCTTTATCTAACCCAGAAAAGCTGAAAATGGACCAGTCATTGAAACTCCTGTCTGGTCATATTGTAACATTTATTCTTACTTCAAACATGCTAAAAACAATGTCTGTAGTAGTTTAGAATCATCACATCCATATACAACTGCTTAACTTGAAGGTTCATGTGTCAGGTCCAAAACAGCTTTATCTCACCGAGAAAAGCTGAAAATGGTCCAGTGATAGAAACTCCTGTCTGGTCATAATGTAACATTTATTTTTACTTCAAATAAGCTAAAAACAATGTCTGTAGTAGTTTAGAATCATCACATCCATATACAACTGCTTAACATGAAGTTTCATTTGTCAGGTCCAAAACAGCTTTATCTCACCGAGAAAAGCTGAAAATGGACCAGTCATAGAAACTCCTGTCTGGTCATATTGTAACATTTATTCTTACTTCAAACATGCTAAAAACAATGTCTGTAGTAGTTTAGAATCATCACATCCATATACAACTGCTTAACATGAAGTTATGTGTATATGGTCCAAAACAGCTTTATCTCACCGAGAAAAGCTGAAAATGGACCAGTCATAGAAACTCCTGTCTGGTCATATTGTAACATTTATTCTTACTTCAAACATGCTAAAAACAATGTCTGTAGTAGTTTAGAATCATCACATCCATATACAACTGCTTAACATGAAGTTTCATTTGTCAGGTCCAAAACAGCTTTATCTAACCGAGAAAAGCTGAAAATGGACCACTCATAGAAACTCCTGTCTGGTCATAATGTAACATTTATTTTTACTTCAAACATGCTAAAAACAATGTCTGTAGTAGTTTAGAATCATCACATCCATATACAACTGCTTAACATGAAGTTTCATTTGTCAGGTCCAAAACAGCTTTATCTCACCGAGAAAAACTGAAAATGGACCAGTCATAGAAACTCCTGTCTGGTCATAATGTAACATTTATTCTTACTTCAAACATGCTAAAAACAATGTCTGTAGTAGTTTAGAATCATCACATCCATATACAACTGCTTAACATGAAGTTTCATGTGGTAGGTCCAAAACAGCTTTATCTCACCGAGAAAAGCTGAAAATGGACCAGTGATAGAAACTCCTGTCTGGTCATAATGTAACATTTATTTTTACTTCAAACATGCTAAAAACAATGTCTGTAGTAGTTTAGAATCATCACATCCATATACAACTGCTTTACATGAAGTTTCATTTGTCAGGTCCAAAACAGCTTTATCTAACCGAGAAAAGCTGAAAATGGACCAGTCATAGAAACTCCTGTCTGGTCAAAATGTAACATTTATTTTTACTTCAAACATGCTAAAAACAATGTCTTTAGTAGTTTAGAATCATAACATCCATATACAACTGCTTAACATGAAGTGTCATTTGTCAGGTCCAAAACAGCTTTATCTCACCGAGAAAAGCTGAAAATGGACCAGTCATAGAAACTCCTGTCTGGTCATAATGTAACATTTATTTTTACTTCAAACATGCTAAAAACAATGTCTGTAGTAGTTTAGAATCATCACATCCATATACAACTGCTTAACATGAAGTGTCATGTGGTAGGTCCAAAACAGCTTTATCTCACAGAGAAAAGCTGAAAATGGACCAGTGATAGAAACTCCTGTCTGGTCATAATGTAACATTTATTTTTACTTCAAACATGCTAAAAACAATGTCTGTAGTAGTTTAGAATCATCACATCCATATACAACTGCTTTACATGAAGTTTCATTTGTCAGGTCCAAAACAGCTTTATCTAACCGAGAAAAGCTGAAAATGGACCAGTCATAGAAACTCCTGTCTGGTCATAATGTAACATTTATTTTTACTTCAAACATGCTAAAAACAATGTCTTTAGTAGTTTAGAATCATCACATCCATATACAACTGCTTTACATGAAGTTTCATTTGTCAGGTCCAAAACAGCTTTATCTAACCCAGAAAAGCTGAAAATGGACCAGTCATTGAAACTCCTGTCTGGTCATATTGTAACATTTATTCTTACTTCAAACATGCTAAAAACAATGTCTGTAGTAGTTTAGAATCATCACATCCATATACAACTGCTTAACATGAAGTTTCATGTGTGAGGTCCAAAACAGCTTTATCTCACCGAGAAAAGCTGAAAATGGACCAGTGATAGAAACTCCTGTCTGGTCATATTGTAACATTTATTCTTACTTCAAACATGCTAAAAACAATGTCTGTAGTAGTTTAGAATCATCACATCCATATACAACTGCTTAACATGAAGTTTCATTTGTGAGGTCCAAAACAGCTTTATCTCACCGAGAAAAGCTGAAAATGGACCATAATAGAAACTCCTGTCTGGTCATATTGTAACATTAATTTTTACTTCAAACATGCTAAAAACAATGTCTGTAGTAGTTTAGAATCATCACATCCATATACAACTGCTTAACATGAAGTTTCATGTGTGAGGTCCAAAACAGCTTTATCTCACCGAGAAAAGCTGAAAATGGACCACTCATAGAAACTCCTGTCTGGTCATATTGTAACATTTATTCTTACTTCAAACATGCTAAAAACAATGTCTGTAGTAGTTTAGAATCATCACATCCATATACAACTGCTTAATATGAAGTTTCATGTGTGAGGTCCAAAACAGCTTTATCTCACCGAGAAAAGCTGAAAATGGACCACTCATAGAAACTCCTGTCTGGTCATAATGTAACATTTATTTTTACTTCAAACATGCTAAAAACAATGTCTTTAGTAGTTTAGAATCATCACATCCATATACAACTGCTTAACATGAAGTGTCATGTGGTAGGTCCAAAACAGCTTTATCTCACCGAGAAAAGCTGAAAATGGACCAGTCATAGAAACTCCTGTCTGGTCATAATGTAACATTTATTTTTACTTCAAACATGCTAAAAACAATGTCTGTAGTAGTTTAGAATCATCACATCCATATACAACTGCTTTACATGAAGTTTCATTTGTCAGGTCCAAAACAGCTTTATCTAACCGAGAAAAGCTGAAAATGGACCAGTCATAGAAACTCCTGTCTGGTCATAATGTAACATTTTTTTTTACTTCAAACATGCTAAAAACAATGTCTTTAGTAGTTTAGAATCATCACATCCATATACAACTGCTTTACATGAAGTTTCATTTGTCAGGTCCAAAACAGCTTTATCTCACCGAGAAAAGCTGAAAATGGACCAGTCTTAGAAACTCCTGTCTGGTCAAAATGTAACATTTATTTTTACTTCAAACATGCTAAAAACAATGTCTTTAGTAGTTTAGAATCATCACATCCATATACAACTGCTTAACATGAAGTGTCATGTGGTAGGTCCAAAACAGCTTTATCTCACCGAGAAAAGCTGAAAATGGACCAGTGATAGAAATTCCTGTCTGGTCATAATGTAACATTTATTTTTACTTCAAACATGCTAAAAACAATGTCTGTAGTAGTTTAGAATCATCACATCCATATACAACTGCTTAACATGAAGTTTCATGTGTGAGGTCCAAAACAGCTTTATCTCACCGAGAAAAGCTGAAAATGGACCAGTGATAGAAACTCCTGTCTGGTCATATTGTAACATTTATTCTTACTTCAAACATGCTAAAAACAATGTCTGTAGTAGTTTAGAATCATCACATCCATATACAACTGCTTAACATGAAGTTTCATGTGTGAGGTCCAAAACAGCTTTATCTCACCGAGAAAAGCTGAAAATGGACCATAATAGAAACTCCTGTCTGGTCATATTGTAACATTTATTTTTACTTCAAACATGCTAAAAACAATGTCTGTAGTAGTTTAGAATCATCACATCCATATACAACTGCTTAACATGAAGTTTCATGTGTGAGGTCCAAAACAGCTTTATCTCACCGAGAAAAGCTGGAAATGGACCACTCATAGAAACTCCTGTCTGGTCATAATGTAACATTTATTTTTACTTCAAACATGCTAAAAACAATGTCTGTAGTAGTTTAGAATCATCACATCCATATACAACTGCTTAACATGAAGTTTCATTTGTCAGGTCCAAAACAGCTTTATCTCACCGAGAAAAACTGAAAATGGACCACTCATAGAAACTCCTGTCTGGTCATATTGTAACATTTATTCTTACTTCAAACATGCTAAAAACAATGTCTGTAGTAGTTTAGAATCATCACATCCATATACAACTGCTTAACATGAAGTTTCATGTGTGAGGTCCAAAACAGCTTTATCTCACCGAGAAAAGCTGAAAATGGACCAGTCATAGAAACTCCTGTCTGGTCATAATGTAACATTTATTTTTACTTCAAACATGCTAAAAACAATGTCTGTAGTAGTTTAGAATCATCACATCCATATACAACTGCTTTACATGGTTTCATTTGTCAGGTCCAAAACAGCTTTATCTAACCCAGAAAAGCTGAAAATGGACCAGTGATAGAAACTCCTGTCTGGTCATATTGTAACATTTATTCTTACTTCAAACATGCTAAAAACAATGTCTGTAGTAGTTTAGAATCATCACATCCATATACAACTGCTTAACATGAAGTTTCATTTGTGAGGTCCAAAACAGCTTTATCTCACCGAGAAAAGCTGAAAATGGACCATAATAGAAACTCCTGTCTGGTCATATTGTAACATTAATTTTTACTTCAAACATGCTAAAAACAATGTCTGTAGTAGTTTAGAATCATCACATCCATATACAACTGCTTAACATGAAGTTTCATGTGTGAGGTCCAAAACAGCTTTATCTCACCGAGAAAAGCTGAAAATGGACCACTCATAGAAACTCCTGTCTGGTCATATTGTAACATTTATTCTTACTTCAAACATGCTAAAAACAATGTCTGTAGTAGTTTAGAATCATCACATCCATATACAACTGCTTAATATGAAGTTTCATGTGTGAGGTCCAAAACAGCTTTATCTCACCGAGAAAAGCTGAAAATGGACCACTCATAGAAACTCCTGTCTGGTCATAATGTAACATTTATTTTTACTTCAAACATGCTAAAAACAATGTCTTTAGTAGTTTAGAATCATCACATCCATATACAACTGCTTTACATGAAGTTTCATTTGTCAGGTCCAAAACAGCTTTATCTAACCCAGAAAAGCTGAAAATGGACCGGTCATTGAAACTCCTGTCTGGTCATATTGTAACATTTATTCTTACTTCAAACATGCTAAAAACAATGTCTTTAGTAGTTTAGAATCATCACATCCATATACAACTGCTTAACATGAAGTTTCATGTGTGAGGTCCAAAACAGCTTTATCTCACCGAGAAAAGCTGAAAATGGACCAGTGATAGAAACTCCTGTCTGGTCATATTGTAACATTTATTCTTACTTCAAACATGCTAAAAACAATGTCTGTAGTAGTTTAGAATCATCACATCCATATACAACTGCTTAACATGAAGTTTCATGTGTCAGGTCCAAAACAGCTTTATCTCACCGAGAAAAGCTGAAAATGGACCACTCATAGAAACTCCTGTCTGGTCATATTGTAACATTTATTCTTACTTCAAACATGCTAAAAACAATGTCTGTAGTAGTTTAGAATCATCACATCCATATACAACTGCTTATCATGAAGTTTCATGTGTGAGGTCCAAAACAGCTTTATCTCACCGAGAAAAGCTGAAAATGGACCAGTGATAGAAACTCCTGTCTGGTCATATTGTAACATTTATTTTTACTTCAAACATGCTAAAAACAATGTCTGTAGTAGTTTAGAATCATCACATCCATATACAACTGCTTAACATGAAGTTTCATGTGTGAGGTCCAAAACAGCTTTATCTCACCGAGAAAAGCTGAAAATGGACCAGTCATAGAAACTCCTGTCTGGTCATAATGTAACATTTATTTTTACTTCAAACATGCTAAAAACAATGTCTGTAGTAGTTTAGAATCATCACATCCATATACAACTGCTTAACATGAAGTTTCATGTGTGAGGTCCAAAACAGCTTTATCTCACCGAGAAAAGCTGAAAATGGACCAGTGATAGAAACTCCTGTCTGGTCATATTGTAACATTTATTCTTACTTCAAACATGCTAAAAACAATGTCTGTAGTAGTTTAGAATCATCACATCCATATACAACTGCTTAACATGAAGTTTCATGTGTGAGGTCCAAAACAGCTTTATCTCACCGAGAAAAGCTGAAAATGGACCAGTCATAGAAACTCCTGTCTGGTCATAATGTAACATTTATTTTTACTTCAAACATGCTAAAAACAATGTCTGTAGTAGTTTAGAATCATCACATCCATATACAACTGCTTAACATGAAGTTTCATGTGTGAGGTCCAAAACAGCTTTATCTCACCGAGAAAAGCTGAAAATGGACCAGTCATAGAAACTCCTGTCTGGTCATATTGTAACATTTATTCTTACTTCAAACATGCTAAAAACAATGTCTGTAGTAGTTTAGAATCATCACATCCATATACAACTGCTTTACATGAAGTTTCATTTGTCAGGTCCAAAACAGCTTTATCTAACCCAGAAAAGCTGAAAATGGACCAGTCATTGAAACTCCTGTCTGGTCATATTGTAACATTTATTCTTACTTCAAACATGCTAAAAACAATGTCTGTAGTAGTTTAGAATCATCACATCCATATACAACTGCTTAACATGAAGTTTCATGTGTGAGGTCCAAAACAGCTTTATCTCACCGAGAAAAGCTGAAAATGGACCATAATAGAAACTCCTGTCTGGTCATATTGTAACATTTATTCTTACTTCAAACATGCTAAAAACAATGTCTGTAGTAGTTTAGAATCATCACATCCATATACAACTGCTTAACATGAAGTTTCATGTGTGAGGTCCAAAACAGCTTTATCTCACCGAGAAAAGCTGAAAATGGACCACTCATAGAAACTCCTGTCTGGTCATATTGTAACATTTATTCTTACTTCAAACATGCTAAAAACAATGTCTGTAGTAGTTTAGAAGCATCACATCCATATACAACTGCTTAACATGGTTTCATTTGTCAGGTCCAAAACAGCTTTATCTCACCGAGAAAAGCTGAAAATGGACCAGTCATTGAAACTCCTGTCTGGTCATATTGTAACATTTATTCTTCACTTCAAACATGCTAAAAACAATGTCTGTAGTAGTTTAGAATCATCACATCCATATACAACTGCTTAACATGAAGTTATGTGTATATGGTCCAAAACAGCTTTATCTCACCGAGAAAAGCTGAAAATGGACCAGTCATAGAAACTCCTGTCTGGTCATAATGTAACATTTATTTTTACTTCAAACATGCTAAAAACAATGTCTGTAGTAGTTTAGAATCATCACATCCATATACAACTGCTTAACATGAAGTTTCATTTGTCAGGTCCAAAACAGCTTTATCTCACCGAGAAAAACTGAAAATGGACCAGTCATAGAAACTCCTGTCTGGTCATAATGTAACATTTATTTTTACTTCAAACATGCTAAAAACAATGTCTGTAGTAGTTTAGAATCATCACATCCATATACAACTGCTTATCATGAAGTTTCATGTGTGAGGTCCAAAACAGCTTTATCTCACCGAGAAAAGCTGAAAATGGACATCTCATAGAAACTCCTGTCTGGTCATATTGTAACATTTATTCTTACTTCAAACATGCTAAAAACAATGTCTGTAGTAGTTTAGAATCATCACATCCATATACAACTGCTTTACATGAAGTTTCATTTGTCAGGTCCAAAACAGCTTTATCTAACCCAGAAAAGCTGAAAATGGACCAGTCATTGAAACTCCTGTCTGGTCATATTGTAACATTTATTCTTACTTCAAACATGCTAAAAACAATGTCTGTAGTAGTTTAGAATCATCACATCCATATACAACTGCTTAACATGAAGTTTCATGTGTCAGGTCCAAAACAGCTTTATCTCACCGAGAAAAGCTGAAAATGGACCAGTGATAGAAACTCCTGTCTGGTCATAATGTAACATTTATTTTTACTTCAAACAAGCTAAAAACAATGTCTGTAGTAGTTTAGAATCATCACATCCATATACAACTGCTTAACTTGAAGGTTCATGTGTCAGGTCCAAAACAGCTTTATCTCACCGAGAAAAGCTGAAAATGGACCAGTGATAGAAACTCCTGTCTGGTCATAATGTAACATTTATTTTTACTTCAAACATGCTAAAAACAATGTCTGTAGTAGTTTAGAATCATCACATCCATATACAACTGCTTTACATGAAGTTTCATTTGTCAGGTCCAAAACAGCTTTATCTAACCCAGAAAAGCTGAAAATGGACCAGTCATTGAAACTCCTGTCTGGTCATATTGTAACATTTATTCTTACTTCAAACATGCTAAAAACAATGTCTGTAGTAGTTTAGAATCATCACATCCATATACAACTGCTTATCATGAAGTTTCATGTGTGAGGTCCAAAACAGCTTTATCTCACCGAGAAAAGCTGAAAATGGACCATAATAGAAACTCCTGTCTGGTCATATTGTAACATTTATTTTTACTTCAAACATGCTAAAAACAATGTCTGTAGTAGTTTAGAATCATCACATCCATATACAACTGCTTAACATGAAGTTTCATGTGTGAGGTCCAAAACAGCTTTATCTCACCGAGAAAAGCTGAAAATGGACCAGTAATAGAAACTCCTGTCTGGTCATATTGTAACATTTATTTTTACTTCAAACATGCTAAAAACAATGTCTGTAGTAGTTTAGAATCATCACATCCATATACAACTGCTTAACATGAAGTTTCATGTGTGAGGTCCAAAACAGCTTTATCTCACCGAGAAAAGCTGAAAATGGACCACTCATAGAAACTCCTGTCTGGTCATATTGTAACATTTATTCTTACTTCAAACATGCTAAAAACAATGTCTGTAGTAGTTTAGAAGCATCACATCCATATACAACTGCTTAACATGGTTTCATTTGTCAGGTCCAAAACAGCTTTATCTCACCGAGAAAAGCTGAAAATGGACCAGTCATTGAAACTCCTGTCTGGTCATATTGCAACATTTATTCTCACTTCAAACATGCTAAAAACAATGTCTGTAGTAGTTTAGAATCATCACATCCATATACAACTGCTTAACATGAAGTTATGTGTATATGGTCCAAAACAGCTTTATCTCACCGAGAAAAGCTGAAAATGGACCAGTCATAGAAACTCCTGTCTGGTCATAATGTAACATTTATTTTTACTTCAAACATGCTAAAAACAATGTCTGTAGTAGTTTAGAAGCATCACATCCATATACAACTGCTTAACATGAAGTTTCATTTGTCAGGTCCAAAACAGCTTTATCTCACCGAGAAAATCTGAAAATGGACCAGTCATAGAAACTCCTGTCTGGTCATAATGTAACATTTATTTTTACTTCAAACATGCTAAAAACAATGTCTGTAGTAGTTTAGAATCATCACATCCATATACAACTGCTTATCATGAAGTTTCATGTGTGAGGTCCAAAACAGCTTTATCTCACCGAGAAAAGCTGAAAATGGACCAGTGATAGAAACTCCTGTCTGGTCATATTGTAACATTTATTCTTACTTCAAACATGCTAAAAACAATGTCTGTAGTAGTTTAGAATCATCACATCCATATACAACTGCTTAACATGAAGTTTCATTTGTCAGGTCCAAAACAGCTTTATCTCACCGAGAAAAACTGAAAATGGACCAGTCATAGAATCTCCTGTCTGGTCATATTGTAACATTTATTTTTACTTCAAACATGCTAAAAACAATGTCTGTAGTAGTTTAGAATCATCACATCCATATACAACTGCTTAACATGAAGTTTCATGTGTGAGGTCCAAAACAGCTTTATCTCACCGAGAAAAGCTGAAAATGGACCATAATAGAAACTCCTGTCTGGTCATATTGTAACATTTATTTTTACTTCAAACATGCTAAAAACAATGTCTGTAGTAGTTTAGAATCATCACATCCATATACAACTGCTTATCATGAAGTTTCATGTGTGAGGTCCAAAACAGCTTTATCTCACCGAGAAAAGCTGAAAATGGACCATCTCATAGAAACTCCTGTCTGGTCATATTGTAACATTTATTCTTACTTCAAACATGCTAAAAACAATGTCTGTAGTAGTTTAGAATCATCACATCCATATACAACTGCTTAACATGAAGTTTCATTTGTCAGGTCCAAAACAGCTTTATCTCACCGAGAAAAGCTGAAAATGGACCAGTCATTGAAACTCCTGTCTGGTCATATTGTAACATTTATTCTTACTTCAAACATGCTAAAAACAATGTCTGTAGTAGTTTAGAATCATCACATCCATATACAACTGCTTAACATGAAGTTATGTGTATATGGTCCAAAACAGCTTTATCTCACCGAGAAAAGCTGAAAATGGACCAGTCATAGAAACTCCTGTCTGGTCATAATGTAACATTTATTTTTACTTCAAACATGCTAAAAACAATGTCTGTAGTAGTTTAGAATCATCACATCCATATACAACTGCTTAACATGAAGTTTCATTTGTCAGGTCCAAAACAGCTTTATCTCACCGAGAAAATCTGAAAATGGACCAGTCATAGAAACTCCTGTCTGGTCATAATGTAACATTTATTTTTACTTCAAACATGCTAAAAACAATGTCTGTAGTAGTTTAGAATCATCACATCCATATACAACTGCTTATCATGAAGTTTCATGTGTGAGGTCCAAAACAGCTTTATCTCACCGAGAAAAGCTGAAAATGGACCAGTCATAGAAACTCCTGTCTGGTCATATTGTAACATTTATTCTTACTTCAAACATGCTAAAAACAATGTCTGTAGTAGTTTAGAATCATCACATCCATATACAACTGCTTAACATGAAGTTTCATGTGTGAGGTCCAAAACAGCTTTATCTCACCGAGAAAAGCTGAAAATGGACCAGTGATAGAAACTCCTGTCTGGTCATAATGTAACATTTATTTTTACTTCAAACATGCTAAAAACAATGTCTTTAGTAGTTTAGAATCATCACATCCATATACAACTGCTTTACATGAAGTTTCATTTGTCAGGTCCAAAACAGCTTTATCTAACCGAGAAAAGCTGAAAATGGACCAGTCATAGAAACTCCTGTCTGGTCATATTGTAACATTTATTCTTACTTCAAACATGCTAAAAACAATGTCTGTAGTAGTTTAGAATCATCACATCCATATACAACTGCTTAACATGAAGTTTCATGTGTGAGGTCCAAAACAGCTTTATCTCACCGAGAAAAGCTGAAAATGGACCAGTCATAGAAACTCCTGTCTGGTCATATTGTAACATTTATTTTTACTTCAAACATGCTAAAAACAATGTCTGTAGTAGTTTAGAATCATCACATCCATATACAACTGCTTAACATGAAGTTTCATTTGTCAGGTCCAAAACAGCTTTATCTAACCGAGAAAAGCTGAAAATGGACCAGTCATAGAAACTCCTGTCTGGTCAAAATGTAACATTTATTTTTACTTCAAACATGCTAAAAACAATGTCTTTAGTAGTTTAGAATCATAACATCCATATACAACTGCTTAACATGAAGTGTCATTTGTCAGGTCCAAAACAGCTTTATCTCACCGAGAAAAACTGAAAATGGACCAGTCATAGAAACTCCTGTCTGGTCATAATGTAACATTTATTTTTACTTCAAACATGCTAAAAACAATGTCTTTAGTAGTTTAGAATCATCACATCCATATACAACTGCTGAACATGAAGTGTCATGTGGTAGGTCCAAAACAGCTTTATCTCACAGAGAAAAGCTGAAAATGGACCAGTGATAGAAACTCCTGTCTGGTCATAATGTAACATTTATTTTTACTTCAAACATGCTAAAAACAATGTCTGTAGTAGTTTAGAATCATCACATCCATATACAACTGCTTAACATGAAGTTTTTCATTTGTCAGGTCCAAAACAGCTTTATCTCACCGAGAAAAGCTGAAAATGGACCACTCATAGAAACTCCTGTCTGGTCATATTGTAACATTTATTTTTACTTCAAACATGCTAAAAACAATGTCTGTAGTAGTTTAGAATCATCACATCCATATACAACTGCTTAACATGAAGTTTCATTTGTCAGGTCCAAAACAGCTTTATCTCACCGAGAAAAACTGAAAATGGACCAGTCATAGAAACTCCTGTCTGGTCATAATGTAACATTTATTTTTACTTCAAACATGCTAAAAACAATGTCTTTAGTAGTTTAGAATCATCACATCCATATACAACTGCTTAACATGAAGTGTCATGTGGTAGGTCCAAAACAGCTTTATCTCACAGAGAAAAGCTGAAAATGGACCAGTGATAGAAACTCCTGTCTGGTCATAATGTAACATTTATTTTTACTTCAAACATGCTAAAAACAATGTCTGTAGTAGTTTAGAATCATCACATCCATATACAACTGCTTTACATGAAGTTTCATTTGTCAGGTCCAAAACAGCTTTATCTAACCGAGAAAAGCTGAAAATGGACCAGTCATAGAAACTCCTGTCTGGTCATAATGTAACATTTATTTTTACTTCAAACATGCTAAAAACAATGTCTTTAGTAGTTTAGAATCATCACATCCATATACAACTGCTTTACATGAAGTTTCATTTGTCAGGTCCAAAACAGCTTTATCTAACCGAGAAAAGCTGAAAATGGACCAGTCATAGAAACTCCTGTCTGGTCATAATGTAACATTTATTTTTACTTCAAACATGCTAAAAACAATGTCTGTAGTAGTTTAGAATCATCACATCCATATACAACTGCTTAACATGAAGTTTCATGTGTGAGGTCCAAAACAGCTTTATCTCACCGAGAAAAGCTGAAAATGGACCAGTGATAGAAACTCCTGTCTGGTCATATTGTAACATTTATTCTTACTTCAAACATGCTAAAAACAATGTCTGTAGTAGTTTAGAATCATCACATCCATATACAACTGCTTAACATGAAGTTTCATGTGTGAGGTCCAAAACAGCTTTATCTCACCGAGAAAAGCTGAAAATGGACCATAATAGAAACTCCTGTCTGGTCATATTGTAACATTTATTTTTACTTCAAACATGCTAAAAACAATGTCTGTAGTAGTTTAGAATCATCACATCCATATACAACTGCTTAACATGAAGTTTCATGTGTGAGGTCCAAAACAGCTTTATCTCACCGAGAAAAGCTGAAAATGGACCACTCATAGAAACTCCTGTCTGGTCATATTGTAACATTTATTCTTACTTCAAACATGCTAAAAACAATGTCTGTAGTAGTTTAGAATCATCACATCCATATACAACTGCTTAACATGAAGTTTCATGTGTGAGGTCCAAAACAGCTTTATCTCACCGAGAAAAGCTGAAAATGGACCAGTCATAGAAACTCCTGTCTGGTCATAATGTAACATTTATTTTTACTTCAAACATGCTAAAAACAATGTCTGTAGTAGTTTAGAATCATCACATCCATATACAACTGCTTAACATGAAGTGTCATGTGGTAGGTCCAAAACAGCTTTATCTCACCGAGAAAAGCTGAAAATGGACCAGTCATAGAAACTCCTGTCTGGTCATATTGTAACATTTATTTTTACTTCAAACATGCTAAAAACAATGTCTGTAGTAGTTTAGAATCATCACATCCATATACAACTGCTTTACATGAAGTTTCATTTGTCAGGTCCAAAACAGCTTTATCTAACCCAGAAAAGCTGAAAATGGACCAGTCATTGAAACTCCTGTCTGGTCATATTGTAACATTTATTCTTACTTCAAACATGCTAAAAACAATGTCTGTAGTAGTTTAGAATCATCACATCCATATACAACTGCTTATCATGAAGTTTCATGTGTGAGGTCCAAAACAGCTTTATCTCACCGAGAAAAGCTGAAAATGGACCAGTGATAGAAACTCCTGTCTGGTCATATTGTAACATTTATTCTTACTTCAAACATGCTAAAAACAATGTCTGTAGTAGTTTAGAATCATCACATCCATATACAACTGCTTAACATGAAGTTTCATGTGTGAGGTCCAAAACAGCTTTATCTCACCGAGAAAAGCTGAAAATGGACCACTCATAGAAACTCCTGTCTGGTCATATTGTAACATTTATTCTTACTTCAAACATGCTAAAAACAATGTCTGTAGTAGTTTAGAATCATCACATCCATATACAACTGCTTAACATGAAGTTTCATGTGTCAGGTCCAAAACAGCTTTATCTCACCGAGAAAAGCTGAAAATGGACCAGTCATTGAAACTCCTGTCTGGTCATATTGTAACATTTATTCTTACTTCAAACATGCTAAAAACAATGTCTGTAGTAGTTTAGAATCATCACATCCATATACAACTGCTTAACATGAAGTTATGTGTATATGGTCCAAAACAGCTTTGTCTCACCGAGAAAAGCTGAAAATGGACCAGTCATAGAAACTCCTGTCTGGTCATAATGTAACATTTATTTTTACTTCAAACATGCTAAAAACAATGTCTGTAGTAGTTTAGAATCATCACATCCATATACAACTGCTTATCATGAAGTTTCATGTGTGAGGTCCAAAACAGCTTTATCTCACCGAGAAAAGCTGAAAATGGACATCTCATAGAAACTCCTGTCTGGTCATATTGTAACATTTATTCTTACTTCAAACATGCTAAAAACAATGTCTGTAGTAGTTTAGAATCATCACATCCATATACAACTGCTTAACATGGTTTCATTTGTCAGGTCCAAAACAGCTTTATCTCACCGAGAAAAGCTGAAAATGGACCACTCATAGAAACTCCTGTCTGGTCATAATGTAACATTTATTTTTACTTCAAACATGCTAAAAACAATGTCTTTAGTAGTTTAGAATCATCACATCCATATACAACTGCTTTACATGAAGTTTCATTTGTCAGGTCCAAAACAGCTTTATCTCACCGAGAAGAACTGAAAATGGACCAGTCATAGAAACTCCTGTCTGGTCATATTGTAACATTTATTTTTACTTCAAACATGCTAAAAACAATGTCTGTAGTAGTTTAGAATCATCACATCCATATACAACTGCTTAACATGAAGTTTCATGTGTGAGGTCCAAAACAGCTTTATCTCACCGAGAAAAGCTGAAAATGGACCACTCATAGAAACTCCTGTCTGGTCATAATGTAACATTTATTTTTACTTCAAACATGCTAAAAACAATGTCTTTAGTAGTTTAGAATCATCACATCCATATACAACTGCTTTACATGAAGTTTCATTTGTCAGGTCCAAAACAGCTTTATCTAACCCAGAAAAGCTGAAAATGGACCAGTCATTGAAACTCCTGTCTGGTCATATTGTAACATTTATTCTTACTTCAAACATGCTAAAAACAATGTCTGTAGTAGTTTAGAATCATCACATCCATATACAACTGCTTAACATGAAGTTTCATTTGTGAGGTCCAAAACAGCTTTATCTCACCGAGAAAAGCTGAAAATGGACCATAATAGAAACTCCTGTCTGGTCATATTGTAACATTAATTTTTACTTCAAACATGCTAAAAACAATGTCTGTAGTAGTTTAGAATCATCACATCCATATACAACTGCTTAACATGAAGTTTCATGTGTGAGGTCCAAAACAGCTTTATCTCACCGAGAAAAGCTGAAAATGGACCACTCATAGAAACTCCTGTCTGGTCATATTGTAACATTTATTCTTACTTCAAACATGCTAAAAACAATGTCTGTAGTAGTTTAGAATCATCACATCCATATACAACTGCTTAACATGAAGTTTCATGTGTGAGGTCCAAAACAGCTTTATCTCACCGAGAAAAGCTGAAAATGGACCAGTCATAGAAACTCCTGTCTGGTCATAATGTAACATTTATTTTTACTTCAAACATGCTAAAAACAATGTCTGTAGTAGTTTAGAATCATCACATCCATATACAACTGCTTTACATGAAGTTTCATTTGTCAGGTCCAAAACAGCTTTATCTAACCCAGAAAAGCTGAAAATGGACCAGTCATTGAAACTCCTGTCTGGTCATATTGTAACATTTATTCTTACTTCAAACATGCTAAAAACAATGTCTGTAGTAGTTTAGAATCATCACATCCATATACAACTGCTTATCATGAAGTTTCATGTGTGAGGTCCAAAACAGCTTTATCTCACCGAGAAAAGCTGAAAATGGACCAGTGATAGAAACTCCTGTCTGGTCATATTGTAACATTTATTTTTACTTCAAACATGCTAAAAACAATGTCTGTAGTAGTTTAGAATCATCACATCCATATACAACTGCTTAACATGAAGTTTCATGTGTCAGGTCCAAAACAGCTTTATCTCACCGAGAAAAGCTGAAAATGGACCAGTCATAGAAACTCCTGTCTGGTCATATTGTAACATTTATTCTTACTTCAAACATGCTAAAAACAATGTCTGTAGTAGTTTAGAATCATCACATCCATATACAACTGCTTAACATGAAGTTTCATGTGTGAGGTCCAAAACAGCTTTATCTCACCGAGAAAAGCTGAAAATGGACCATAATAGAAACTCCTTTCTGGTCATATTGTAACATTTATTTTTACTTCAAACATGCTAAAAACAATGTCTGTAGTAGTTTAGAATCATCACATCCATATACAACTGCTTAACATGAAGTTTCATGTGTGAGGTCCAAAACAGCTTTATCTCACCGAGAAAAGCTGAAAATGGACCACTCATAGAAACTCCTGTCTGGTCATATTGTAACATTTATTCTTACTTCAAACATGCTAAAAACAATGTCTGTAGTAGTTTAGAATCATCACATCCATATACAACTGCTTAACATGAAGTTTCATTTGTCAGGTCCAAAACAGCTTTATCTCACCGAGAAAAGCTGAAAATGGACCAGTCATTGAAACTCCTGTCTGGTCATATTGTAACATTTATTCTTACTTCAAACATGCTAAAAACAATGTCTGTAGTAGTTTAGAATCATCACATCCATATACAACTGCTTAACATGAAGTTCTGTGTATATGGTCCAAAACAGCTTTATCTCACCGAGAAAAGCTGAAAATGGACCAGTCATAGAAACTCCTGTCTGGTCATAATGTAACATTTATTTTTACTTCAAACATGCTAAAAACAATGTCTGTAGTAGTTTAGAATCATCACATCCATATACAACTGCTTATCATGAAGTTTCATGTGTGAGGTCCAAAACAGCTTTATCTCACCGAGAAAAGCTGAAAATGGACCAGTCATAGAAACTCCTGTCTGGTCATATTGTAACATTTATTCTTACTTCAAACATGCTAAAAACAATGTCTGTAGTAGTTTAGAATCATCACATCCATATACAACTGCTTAACATGAAGTTTCATTTGTCAGGTCCAAAACAGCTTTATCTCACCGAGAAAAGCTGAAAATGGACCAGTCATAGAAACTCCTGTCTGGTCATAATGTAACATTTATTTTTACTTCAAACATGCTAAAAACAATGTCTGTAGTAGTTTAGAATCATCACATCCATATACAACTGCTTATCATGAAGTTTCATGTGTGAGGTCCAAAACAGCTTTATCTCACCGAGAAAAGCTGAAAATGGACCACTCATAGAAACTCCTGTCTGGTCATATTGTAACATTTATTCTTACTTCAAACATGCTAAAAACAATGTCTGTAGTAGTTTAGAATCATCACATCCATATACAACTGCTTAACATGAAGTTTCATTTGTCAGGTCCGAAACAGCTTTATCTAACCGAGAAAAGCTGAAATTGGACCACTCATAGAAACTCCTGTCTGGTCATATTGTAACATTTATTCTTACTTCAAACATGCTAAAAACAATGTCTGTAGTAGTTTAGAATCATCACATCCATATACAACTGCTTAACATGAAGTTTCATGTGTCAGGTCCAAAACAGCTTTATCTCACCGAGAAAAGCTGAAAATGGACCAGTGATAGAAACTCCTGTCTGGTCATAATGTAACATTTATTTTTACTTCAAACATGCTAAAAACAATGTCTGTAGTAGTTTAGAATCATCACATCCATATACAACTGCTTAACATGAAGTTTCATGTGTCAGGTCCAAAACAGCTTTATCTCACCGAGAAAAGCTGAAAATGGACCAGTGATAGAAACTCCTGTCTGGTCATAATGTAACATTTATTTTTACTTCAAACATGCTAAAAACAATGTCTGTAGTAGTTTAGAATCATCACATCCATATACAACTGCTTTACATGAAGTTTCATTTGTCAGGTCCAAAACAGCTTTATCTAACCCAGAAAAGCTGAAAATGGACCAGTCATTGAAACTCCTGTCTGGTCATATTGTAACATTTATTCTTACTTCAAACATGCTAAAAACAATGTCTGTAGTAGTTTAGAATCATCACATCCATATACAACTGCTTAACATGAAGTTATGTGTATATGGTCCAAAACAGCTTTATCTCACCGAGAAAAGCTGAAAATGGACCAGTCATAGAAACTCCTGTCTGGTCATATTGTAACATTTATTTTTACTTCAAACATGCTAAAAACAATGTCTGTAGTAGTTTAGAATCATCACATCCATATACAACTGCTTAACATGAAGTTTCATGTGTGAGGTCCAAAACAGCTTTATCTCACCGAGAAAAGCTGAAAATGGACCAGTCATAGAAACTCCTGTCTGGTCATATTGTAACATTTATTTTTACTTCAAACATGCTAAAAACAATGTCTGTAGTAGTTTAGAATCATCACATCCATATACAACTGCTAATCATGAAGTTTCATGTGTGAGGTCCAAAACAGCTTTATCTCACCGAGAAAAGCTGAAAATGGACCATAATAGAAACTCCTGTCTGGTCATATTGTAACATTTATTCTTACTTCAAACATGCTAAAAACAATGTCTGTAGTAGTTTAGAATCATCACATCCATATACAACTGCTTATCATGAAGTTTCATGTGTGAGGTCCAAAACAGCTTTATCTCACCGAGAAAAGCTGAAAATGGACCACTCATAGAAACTCCTGTCTGGTCATATTGTAACATTTATTCTTACTTCAAACATGCTAAAAACAATGTCTGTAGTAGTTTAGAATCATCACATCCATATACAACTGCTTAACATGAAGTTTCATTTGTCAGGTCCAAAACAGCTTTATCTCACCGAGAAAAGCTGAAAATGGACCAGTCATTGAAACTCCTGTCTGGTCATATTGTAACATTTATTCTTACTTCAAACATGCTAAAAACAATGTCTGTAGTAGTTTAGAATCATCACATCCATATACAACTGCTTAACATGAAGTTATGTGTATATGGTCCAAAACAGCTTTATCTCACCGAGAAAAGCTGAAAATGGACCAGTCATAGAAACTCCTGTCTGGTCATAATGTAACATTTATTTTTACTTCAAACATGCTAAAAACAATGTCTGTAGTAGTTTAGAAGCATCACATCCATATACAACTGCTTAACATGAAGTTTCATTTGTCAGGTCCAAAACAGCTTTATCTCACCGAGAAAACTGAAAATGGACCAGTCATAGAAACTCCTGTCTGGTCATAATGTAACATTTATTTTTACTTCAAACATGCTAAAAACAATGTCTGTAGTAGTTTAGAATCATCACATCCATATACAACTGCTTATCATGAAGTTTCATGTGTGAGGTCCAAAACAGCTTTATCTCACCGAGAAAAGCTGAAAATGAACATCTCATAGAAACTCCTGTCTGGTCATATTGTAACATTTATTCTTACTTCAAACATGCTAAAAACAATGTCTGTAGTAGTTTAGAATCATCACATCCATATACAACTGCTTAACATGAAGTTTCATGTGTCAGGTCCAAAACAGCTTTATCTCACCGAGAAAAGCTGAAAATGGACCAGTGATAGAAACTCCTGTCTGGTCATAATGTAACATTTATTTTTACTTCAAACATGCTAAAAACAATGTCTTTAGTAGTTTAGAATCATCACATCCATATACAACTGCTTTACATGAAGTTTCATTTGTCAGGTCCAAAACAGCTTTATCTAACCCAGAAAAGCTGAAAATGGACCAGTCATTGAAACTCCTGTCTGGTCATATTGTAACATTTATTCTCACTTCAAACATGCTAAAAACAATGTCTGTAGTAGTTTAGAATCATCACATCCATATACAACTGCTTAACATGAAGTTATGTGTATATGGTCCAAAACAGCTTTATCTCACCGAGAAAAGCTGAAAATGGACCAGTCATAGAAACTCCTGTCTGGTCATATTGTAACATTTATTCTTACTTCAAACATGCTAAAAACAATGTCTGTAGTAGTTTAGAATCATCACATCCATATACAACTGCTTAACATGAAGTTTCATGTGTCAGGTCCAAAACAGCTTTATCTCACCGAGAAAAGCTGAAAATGGACCAGTGATAGAAACTCCTGTCTGGTCATAATGTAACATTTATTTTTACTTCAAACATGCTAAAAACAATGTCTGTAGTAGTTTAGAATCATCACATCCATATACAACTGCTTAACATGAAGTTTCATTTGTCAGGTCCAAAACAGCTTTATCTCACCGAGAAAAACTGAAAATGGACCAGTCATAGAAACTCCTGTCTGGTCAAAATGTAACATTTATTTTTACTTCAAACATGCTAAAAACAATGTCTTTAGTAGTTTAGAATCATCACATCCATATACAACTGCTTAACATGAAGTGTCATGTGGTAGGTCCAAAACAGCTTTATCTCACAGAGAAAAGCTGAAAATGGACCAGTGATAGAAATTCCTGTCTGGTCATAATGTAACATTTATTTTTACTTCAAACATGCTAAAAACAATGTCTGTAGTAGTTTAGAATCATCACATCCATATACAACTTCTTATCATGAAGTTTCATGTGTGAGGTCCAAAACAGCTTTATCTCACCGAGAAAAGCTGAAAATGGACCAGTGATAGAAACTCCTGTCTGGTCATATTGTAACATTTATTCTTACTTCAAACATGCTAAAAACAATGTCTGTAGTAGTTTAGAATCATCACATCCATATACAACTGCTAAACATGAAGTTTCATTTGTGAGGTCCAAAACAGCTTTATCTCACCGAGAAAAGCTGAAAATGGACCATAATAGAAACTCCTGTCTGGTCATATTGTAACATTTATTTTTACTTCAAACATGCTAAAAACAATGTCTGTAGTAGTTTAGAATCATCACATCCATATACAACTGCTTAACATGAAGTTTCATGTGTGAGGTCCAAAACAGCTTTATCTCACCGAGAAAAGCTGAAAATGGACCACTCATAGAAACTCCTGTCTGGTCATATTGTAACATTTATTCTTACTTCAAACATGCTAAAAACAATGTCTGTAGTAGTTTAGAATCATCACATCCATATACAACTGCTTAACATGAAGTTTCATGTGTGAGGTCCAAAACAGCTTTATCTCACCGAGAAAAGCTGGAAATGGACCACTCATAGAAACTCCTGTCTGGTCATAATGTAACATTTATTTTTACTTCAAACATGCTAAAAACAATGTCTGTAGTAGTTTAGAATCATCACATCCATATACAACTGCTTAACATGAAGTTTCATTTGTCAGGTCCAAAACAGCTTTATCTCACCGAGAAAAACTGAAAATGGACCAGTCATAGAAACTCCTGTCTGGTCATAATGTAACATTTATTTTTACTTCAAACATGCTAAAAACAATGTCTGTAGTAGTTTAGAATCATCACATCCATATACAACTGCTTTACATGAAGTTTCATTTGTCAGGTCCAAAACAGCTTTATCTCACCGAGAAAATCTGAAAATGGACCAGTCATAGAAACTCCTGTCTGGTCATAATGTAACATTTATTTTTACTTCAAACATGCTAAAAACAATGTCTGTAGTAGTTTAGAATCATCACATCCATATACAACTGCTTATCATGAAGTTTCATGTGTGAGGTCCAAAACAGCTTTATCTCACCGAGAAAAGCTGAAAATGGACCAGTCATAGAAACTCCTGTCTGGTCATATTGTAACATTTATTTTTACTTCAAACATGCTAAAAACAATGTCTGTAGTAGTTTAGAATCATCACATCCATATACAACTGCTTAACATGAAGTTTCATTTGTCAGGTCCAAAACAGCTTTATCTAACCGAGAAAAGCTGAAAATGGACCACTCATAGAAACTCCTGTCTGGTCATAATGTAACATTTATTTTTACTTCAAACATGCTAAAAACAATGTCTGTAGTAGTTTAGAATCATCACATCCATATACAACTGCTTAACATGAAGTTTCATTTGTCAGGTCCAAAACAGCTTTATCTCACCGAGAAAAGCTGAAAATGGACCAGTCATAGAAACTCCTGTCTGGTCAAAATGTAACATTTATTTTTACTTCAAACATGCTAAAAACAATGTCTTTAGTAGTTTAGAATCATCACATCCATATACAACTGCTTAACATGAAGTGTCATGTGGTAGGTCCAAAACAGCTTTATCTCACCGAGAAAAGCTGAAAATGGACCAGTGATAGAAATTCCTGTCTGGTCATAATGTAACATTTATTTTTACTTCAAACATGCTAAAAACAATGTCTGTAGTAGTTTAGAATCATCACATCCATATACAACTTCTTATCATGAAGTTTCATGTGTGAGGTCCAAAACAGCTTTATCTCACCGAGAAAAGCTGAAAATGGACCAGTGATAGAAACTCCTGTCTGGTCATATTGTAACATTTATTCTTACTTCAAACATGCTAAAAACAATGTCTGTAGTAGTTTAGAATCATCACATCCATATACAACTGCTTAACATGAAGTTTCATGTGTGAGGTCCAAAACAGCTTTATCTCACCGAGAAAAGCTGAAAATGGACCATAATAGAAACTCCTGTCTGGTCATATTGTAACATTTATTTTTACTTCAAACATGCTAAAAACAATGTCTGTAGTAGTTTAGAATCATCACATCCATATACAACTGCTTAACATGAAGTTTCATGTGTGAGGTCCAAAACAGCTTTATCTCACCGAGAAAAGCTGAAAATGGACCACTCATAGAAACTCCTGTCTGGTCATATTGTAACATTTATTCTTACTTCAAACATGCTAAAAACAATGTCTGTAGTAGTTTAGAATCATCACATCCATATACAACTGCTTAACATGAAGTTCATGTGTAGGTCCAAAACAGCTTTATCTCACCGAGAAAAGCTGAAAATGGACCAGTCATAGAAACTCCTGTCTGGTCATAATGTAACATTTATTTTTACTTCAAACATGCTAAAAACAATGTCTGTAGTAGTTTAGAAGCATCACATCCATATACAACTGCTTAACATGAAGTTTCATTTGTCAGGTCCAAAACAGCTTTATCTCACCGAGAAAAACTGAAAATGGACCAGTCATAGAAACTCCTGTCTGGTCATAATGTAACATTCATTTTTACTTCAAACATGCTAAAAACAATGTCTGTAGTAGTTTAGAATCATCACATCCATATACAACTGCTTTACATGAAGTTTCATTTGTCAGGTCCAAAACAGCTTTATCTAACCCAGAAAAGCTGAAAATGGACCAGTCATTGAAACTCCTGTCTGGTCATATTGTAACATTTATTCTTACTTCAAACATGCTAAAAACAATGTCTGTAGTAGTTTAGAATCATCACATCCATATACAACTGCTTATCATGAAGTTTCATGTGTGAGGTCCAAAACAGCTTTATCTCACCGAGAAAAGCTGAAAATGGACCATCTCATAGAAACTCCTGTCTGGTCATATTGTAACATTTATTCTTACTTCAAACATGCTAAAAACAATGTCTGTAGTAGTTTAGAATCATCACATCCATATACAACTGCTTAACATGAAGTTTCATTTGTCAGGTCCAAAACAGCTTTATCTCACCGAGAAAAACTGAAAATGGACCAGTCATAGAAACTCCTGTCTGGTCATATTGTAACATTTATTCTTACTTCAAACATGCTAAAAACAATGTCTGTAGTAGTTTAGAATCATCACATCCATATACAACTGCTTAACATGAAGTTTCATGTGTCAGGTCCAAAACAGCTTTATCTCACCGAGAAAAGCTGAAAATGGACCAGTGATAGAATCTCCTTTCTGGTCATAATGTAACATCTATTTTTACTTCAAACATGCTAAAAACAATGTCTGTAGTAGTTTAGAATCATCACATCCATATACAACTGCTTAACATGAAGTTTCATTTGTCAGGTCCAAAACAGCTTTATCTCACCGAGAAAAACTGAAAATGGACCACTCATAGAAACTCCTGTCTGGTCATATTGTAACATTTATTCTTACTTCAAACATGCTAAAAACAATGTCTGTAGTAGTTTAGAATCATCACATCCATATACAACTGCTTAACATGAAGTGTCATGTGGTAGGTCCAAAACAGCTTTATCTCACCGAGAAAAGCTGAAAATGGACCAGTCATAGAAACTCCTGTCTGGTCATAATGTAACATTTATTTTTACTTCAAACATGCTAAAAACAATGTCTGTAGTAGTTTAGAATCATCACATCCATATACAACTGCTTAACATGAAGTTTCATTTGTCAGGTCCAAAACAGCTTTATCTCACCGAGAAAAACTGAAAATGGACCAGTCATAGAAACTCCTGTCTGGTCATAATGTAACATTTATTTTTACTTCAAACATGCTAAAAACAATGTCTGTAGTAGTTTAGAATCATCACATCCATATACAACTGCTTTACATGGTTTCATTTGTCAGGTCCAAAACAGCTTTATCTCACCGAGAAAATCTGAAAATGGACCAGTCATAGAAACTCCTGTCTGGTCATAATGTAACATTTATTTTTACTTCAAACATGCTAAAAACAATGTCTGTAGTAGTTTAGAATCATCACATCCATATACAACTGCTTAACATGAAGTTTCATTTGTCAGGTCCAAAACAGCTTTATCTCACCGAGAAAAACTGAAAATGGACCAGTCATAGAAACTCCTGTCTGGTCATATTGTAACATTTATTTTTACTTCAAACATGCTAAAAACAATGTCTGTAGTAGTTTAGAATCATCACATCCATATACAACTGCTTAACATGAAGTTTCATGTGTGAGGTCCAAAACAGCTTTATCTCACCGAGAAAAGCTGAAAATGGACCATCTCATAGAAACTCCTGTCTGGTCATATTGTAACATTTATTCTTACTTCAAACATGCTAAAAACAATGTCTGTAGTAGTTTAGAATCATCACATCCATATACAACTGCTTAACATGAAGTTTCATGTGTCAGGTCCAAAACAGCTTTATCTCACCGAGAAAAGCTGAAAATGGACCAGTGATAGAAACTCCTGTCTGGTCATAATGTAACATTTATTTTTACTTCAAACATGCTAAAAACAATGTCTGTAGTAGTTTAGAAGCATCACATCCATATACAACTGCTTAACATGAAGTTTCATTTGTCAGGTCCAAAACAGCTTTATCTCACCGAGAAAAACTGAAAATGGACCAGTCATAGAAACTCCTGTCTGGTCATAATGTAACATTTATTTTTACTTCAAACATGCTAAAAACAATGTCTTTAGTAGTTTAGAATCATCACATCCATATACAACTGCTTAACATGAAGTGTCATGTGGTAGGTCCAAAACAGCTTTATCTCACCGAGAAAAGCTGAAAATGGACCAGTGATAGAAACTCCTGTCTGGTCATAATGTAACATTTATTTTTACTTCAAACATGCTAAAAACAATGTCTGTAGTAGTTTAGAATCATCACATCCATATACAACTGCTTATCATGAAGTTTCATGTGTGAGGTCCAAAACAGCTTTATCTCACCGAGAAAAGCTGAAAATGGACCAGTGATAGAAACTCCTGTCTGGTCATATTGTAACATTTATTCTTACTTCAAACATGCTAAAAACAATGTCTGTAGTAGTTTAGAATCATCACATCCATATACAACTGCTTAACATGAAGTTTCATTTGTGAGGTCCAAAACAGCTTTATCTCACCGAGAAAAGCTGAAAATGGACCATAATAGAAACTCCTGTCTGGTCATATTGTAACATTTATTTTTACTTCAAACATGCTAAAAACAATGTCTGTAGTAGTTTAGAATCATCACATCCATATACAACTGCTTAATATGAAGTTTCATGTGTGAGGTCCAAAACAGCTTTATCTCACCGAGAAAAGCTGAAAATGGACCAGTCATAGAAACTCCTGTCTGGTCATATTGTAACATTTATTCTTACTTCAAACATGCTAAAAACAATGTCTGTAGTAGTTTAGAATCATCACATCCATATACAACTGCTTAACATGAAGTTTCATGTGTGAGGTCCAAAACAGCTTTATCTCACCGAGAAAAGCTGAAAATGGACCACTCATAGAAACTCCTGTCTGGTCATAATGTAACATTTATTTTTACTTCAAACATGCTAAAAACAATGTCTTTAGTAGTTTAGAATCATCACATCCATATACAACTGCTTTACATGAAGTTTCATTTGTCAGGTCCAAAACAGCTTTATCTAACCCAGAAAAGCTGAAAATGGACCACTCATAGAAACTCCTGTCTGGTCATATTGTAACATTTATTCTTACTTCAAACATGCTAAAAACAATGTCTGTAGTAGTTTAGAATCATCACATCCATATACAACTGCTTATCATGAAGTTTCATGTGTGAGGTCCAAAACAGCTTTATCTCACCGAGAAAAGCTGAAAATGGACCATAATAGAAACTCCTGTCTGGTCATATTGTAACATTTATTCTTACTTCAAACATGCTAAAAACAATGTCTGTAGTAGTTTAGAATCATCACATCCATATACAACTGCTTAACATGAAGTTTCATGTGTGAGGTCCAAAACAGCTTTATCTCACCGAGAAAAGCTGAAAATGGACCACTCATAGAAACTCCTGTCTGGTCATATTGTAACATTTATTCTTACTTCAAACATGCTAAAAACAATGTCTGTAGTAGTTTAGAATCATCACATCCATATACAACTGCTTTACATGAAGTTTCATTTGTCAGGTCCAAAACAGCTTTATCTAACCGAGAAAAGCTGAAAATGGACCACTCATAGAAACTCCTGTCTGGTCATATTGTAACATTTATTCTTACTTCAAACATGCTAAAAACAATGTCTGTAGTAGTTTAGAATCATCACATCCATATACAACTGCTTAACATGAAGTTTCATTTGTCAGGTCCAAAACAGCTTTATCTAACCGAGAAAAGCTGAAAATGGACCACTCATAGAAACTCCTGTCTGGTCATATTGTAACATTTATTCTTACTTCAAACATGCTAAAAACAATGTCTGTAGTAGTTTAGAATCATCACATCCATATACAACTGCTTTACATGAAGTTTCATTTGTCAGGTCCAAAACAGCTTTATCTAACCAGAAAAGCTGAAAATGGACCACTCATAGAAACTCCTGTCTGGTCATAATGTAACATTTATTTTTACTTCAAACATGCTAAAAACAATGTCTTTAGTAGTTTAGAATCATCACATCCATATACAACTGCTTAACATGAAGTTTCATGTGTGAGGTCCAAAACAGCTTTATCTCACCGAGAAAAGCTGAAAATGGACCAGTGATAGAAACTCCTGTCTGGTCATATTGTAACATTTATTCTTACTTCAAACATGCTAAAAACAATGTCTGTAGTAGTTTAGAATCATCACATCCATATACAACTGCTTAACATGAAGTTTCATGTGTCAGGTCCAAAACAGCTTTATCTCACCGAGAAAAGCTGAAAATGGACCAGTGATAGAAACTCCTGTCTGGTCATATTGTAACATTTATTTTTACTTCAAACATGCTAAAAACAATGTCTGTAGTAGTTTAGAATCATCACATCCATATACAACTGCTTAACATGAAGTGTCATGTGTGAGGTTCAAAACAGCTTTATCTAACCCAGAAAAGCTGAAAATGGACCAGTCATTTAAACTCCTGTCTGGTCATATTGTAACATTTATTCTTACTTCAAACATGCTAAAAACAATGTCTGTAGTAGTTTAGAATCATCACATCCATATACAACTGCTTATCATGAAGTTTCATGTGTGAGGTCCAAAACAGCTTTATCTCACCGAGAAAAGCTGAAAATGGACCACTCATAGAAACTCCTGTCTGGTCATATTGTAACATTTATTCTTACTTCAAACATGCTAAAAACAATGTCTGTAGTAGTTTAGAATCATCACATCCATATACAACTGCTTTAACATGAAGTTTCATTTGTCAGGTCCAAAACAGCTTTATCTAACCGAGAAAAGCTGAAAATGGACCAGTCATAGAAACTCCTGTCTGGTCATATTGTAACATTTATTCTTACTTCAAACATGCTAAAAACAATGTCTGTAGTAGTTTAGAATCATCACATCCATATACAACTGCTTAACATGAAGTTATGTGTATATGGTCCAAAACAGCTTTATCTCACCGAGAAAAGCTGAAAATGGACCAGTCATAGAAACTCCTGTCTGGTCATAATGTAACATTTATTTTTACTTCAAACATGCTAAAAACAATGTCTGTAGTAGTTTAGAATCATCACATCCATATACAACTGCTTAACATGAAGTTTCATTTGTCAGGTCCAAAACAGCTTTATCTCACCGAGAAAAGCTGAAAATGGACCAGTCATAGAAACTCCTGTCTGGTCATAATGTAACATTTATTTTTACTTCAAACATGCTAAAAACAATGTCTGTAGTAGTTTAGAATCATCACATCCATATACAACTGCTTTACATGAAGTTTCATTTGTCAGGTCCAAAACAGCTTTATCTCACCGAGAAAAGCTGAAAATGGACCAGTCATAGAAACTCCTGTCTGGTCATATTGTAACATTTATTCTTACTTCAAACATGCTAAAAACAATGTCTGTAGTAGTTTAGAATCATCACATCCATATACAACTGCTTAACATGAAGTTTCATGTGTGAGGTCCAAAACAGCTTTATCTCACCGAGAAAAGCTGAAAATGGACCATAATAGAAACTCCTGTCTGGTCATATTGTAACATTTATTCTTACTTCAAACATGCTAAAAACAATGTCTGTAGTAGTTTAGAATCATCACATCCATATACAACTGCTTAACATGAAGTTTCATGTGTGAGGTCCAAAACAGCTTTATCTCACCGAGAAAAGCTGAAAATGGACCACTCATAGAAACTCCTGTCTGGTCATAATGTAACATTTATTTTTACTTCAAACATGCTAAAAACAATGTCTGTAGTAGTTTAGAATCATCACATCCATATACAACTGCTTTACATGAAGTTTCATTTGTCAGGTCCAAAACAGCTTTATCTAACCCAGAAAAGCTGAAAATGGACCAGTCATTGAAACTCCTGTCTGGTCATATTGTAACATTTATTCTTACTTCAAACATGCTAAAAACAATGTCTGTAGTAGTTTAGAATCATCACATCCATATACAACTGCTTATCATGAAGTTTCATGTGTGAGGTCCAAAACAGCTTTATCTCACCGAGAAAAGCTGAAAATGGACCATAATAGAAACTCCTGTCTGGTCATATTGTAACATTTATTCTTACTTCAAACATGCTAAAAACAATGTCTGTAGTAGTTTAGAATCATCACATCCATATACAACTGCTTAACATGAAGTTTCATGTGTGAGGTCCAAAACAGCTTTATCTCACCGAGAAAAGCTGAAAATGGACCACTCATAGAAACTCCTGTCTGGTCATATTGTAACATTTATTCTTACTTCAAACATGCTAAAAACAATGTCTGTAGTAGTTTAGAATCATCACATCCATATACAACTGCTTTACATGAAGTTTCATTTGTCAGGTCCAAAACAGCTTTATCTAACCGAGAAAAGCTGAAAATGGACCACTCATAGAAACTCCTGTCTGGTCATATTGTAACATTTATTCTTACTTCAAACATGCTAAAAACAATGTCTGTAGTAGTTTAGAATCATCACATCCATATACAACTGATTAACATGAAGTTTCATTTGTCAGGTCCAAAACAGCTTTATCTAACCGAGAAAAGCTGAAAATGGACCACTCATAGAAACTCCTGTCTGGTCATATTGTAACATTTATTCTTACTTCAAACATGCTAAAAACAATGTCTGTAGTAGTTTAGAATCATCACATCCAAATACAACTGCTTAACATAAAGTTTCATGTGTCAGGTCCAAAACAGCTTTATCTCACCGAGAAAAGCTGAAAATGGACCATAATAGAAACTCCTGTCTGGTCATATTGTAACATTTATTTTTACTTCAAACATGCTAAAAACAATGTCTGTAGTAGTTTAGAATCATCACATCCATATACAACTGCTTAACATGAAGTTTCATTTGTCAGGTCCAAAACAGCTTTATCTAACCGAGAAAAGCTGAAAATGGACCAGTCATAGAAACTCCTGTCTGGTCATAATGTAACATTTATTTTTACTTCAAACATGCTAAAAACAATGTCTTTAGTAGTTTAGAATCATCACATCCATATACAACTGCTTAACCTGAAGTGTCATGTGGTAGGTCCAAAACAGCTTTATCTCACAGAGAAAAGCTGAAAATGGACCAGTGATAGAAACTCCTGTCTGGTCATAATGTAACATTTATTTTTACTTCAAACATGCTAAAAACAATGTCTGTAGTAGTTTAGAATCATCACATCCATATACAACTGCTTATCATGAAGTTTCATGTGTGAGGTCCAAAACAGCTTTATCTCACCGAGAAAAGCTGAAAATGGACCATAATAGAAACTCCTGTCTGGTCATATTGTAACATTTATTCTTACTTCAAACATGCTAAAAACAATGTCTGTAGTAGTTTAGAATCATCACATCCATATACAACTGCTTAACATGAAGTTTCATGTGTGAGGTCCAAAACAGCTTTATCTCACCGAGAAAAGCTGAAAATGGACCATAATAGAAACTCCTGTCTGGTCATATTGTAACATTTATTCTTACTTCAAACATGCTAAAAACAATGTCTGTAGTAGTTTAGAATCATCACATCCATATACAACTGCTTAACATGAAGTTTCATGTGTCAGGTCCAAAACAGCTTTATCTCACCGAGAAAAGCTGAAAATGGACCAGTGATAGAAACTCCTGTCTGGTCATATTGTAACATTTATTCTTACTTCAAACATGCTAAAAACAATGTCTGTAGTAGTTTAGAATCATCACATCCATATACAACTGCTTAACATGAAGTTTCATTTGTCAGGTCCAAAACAGCTTTATCTCACCGAGAAAAGCTGAAAATGGACCAGTCATAGAAACTCCTGTCTGGTCATAATGTAACATTTATTTTTACTTCAAACATGCTAAAAACAATGTCTGTAGTAGTTTAGAATCATCACATCCATATACAACTGCTTTACATGAAGTTTCATTTGTCAGGTCCAAAACAGCTTTATCTCACCGAGAAAAGCTGAAAATGGACCAGTCATAGAAACTCCTGTCTGGTCATATTGTAACATTTATTCTTACTTCAAACATGCTAAAAACAATGTCTGTAGTAGTTTAGAATCATCACATCCATATACAACTGCTTATCATGAAGTTTCATGTGTGAGGTCCAAAACAGCTTTATCTCACCGAGAAAAGCTGAAAATGGACCACTCATAGAAACTCCTGTCTGGTCATATTGTAACATTTATTCTTACTTCAAACATGCTAAAAACAATGTCTGTAGTAGTTTAGAATCATCACATCCATATACAACTGCTTTACATGAAGTTTCATTTGTCAGGTCCAAAACAGCTTTATCTAACCCAGAAAAGCTGAAAATGGACCAGTCATTGAAACTCCTGTCTGGTCATATTGTAACATTTATTCTTACTTCAAACATGCTAAAAACAATGTCTGTAGTAGTTTAGAATCATCACATCCATATACAACTGCTTAACATGAAGTTATGTGTATATGGTCCAAAACAGCTTTATCTCACCGAGAAAAGCTGAAAATGGACCAGTCATAGAAACTCCTGTCTGGTCATAATGTAACATTTATTTTTACTTCAAACATGCTAAAAACAATGTCTGTAGTAGTTTAGAATCATCACATCCATATACAACTGCTTAACATGAAGTTTCATTTGTCAGGTCCAAAACAGCTTTATCTCACCGAGAAAAACTGAAAATGGACCAGTCATAGAAACTCCTGTCTGGTCATAATGTAACATTTATTTTTACTTCAAACATGCTAAAAACAATGTCTGTAGTAGTTTAGAATCATCACATCCATATACAACTGCTTTACATGAAGTTTCATGTGTGAGGTCCAAAACAGCTTTATCTCACCGAGAAAAGCTGAAAATGGACCAGTGATAGAAACTCCTGTCTGGTCATAATGTAACATTTATTTTTACTTCAAACATGCTAAAAACAATGTCTGTAGTAGTTTAGAATCATCACATCCATATACAACTGCTTAACATGAAGTTTCATGTGTGAGGTCCAAAACAGCTTTATCTCACCGAGAAAAGCTGAAAATGGACCTCATAGAAACTCCTGTCTGGTCATATTGTAACATTTATTCTTACTTCAAACATGCTAAAAACAATGTCTGTAGTAGTTTAGAATCATCACATCCATATACAACTGCTTTACATGAAGTTTCATTTGTCAGGTCCAAAACAGCTTTATCTCACCGAGAAAAGCTGAAAATGGACCAGTCATTGAAACTCCTGTCTGGTCATATTGTAACATTTATTCTTACTTCAAACATGCTAAAAACAATGTCTGTAGTAGTTTAGAATCATCACATCTATGTACAACTGCTTAACATGAAGTTATGTTTATAGGGCCAAATACAGCTTTATCTCACAGAGAAAAGCTGAAAATGGACCAGTGATAGAATCTCCTTTCTGGTCATAATGTAACATCTATTTTTCCTTCAAACATGCTAAAAACAATGTCTGTAGTAGTTTAGAATCATCACATCCATATACAACTGCTTAACATGAAGTTTCATTTGTCAGGTCCAAAACAGGGTTATCTCACCGAGAAAAGCTGAAAATGGACAAGTAATAGAAACTCTTGTCTGGTCATAATGTAACATTTATTTTTACTTCAAACATGCTAAAAACAATGTCTGTAGTAGTTTAGAATCATCACATCCATATACAACTGCTTTACATGAAGTTTCATGTGTGAGGTCCAAAACAGCTTTATCTCACCGAGAAAAGCTGAAAATGGACCACTCATAGAAACTCCTGTCTGGTCATATTGTAACATTTATTCTTACTTCAAACATGCTAAAAACAATGTCTGTAGTAGTTTAGAATCATCACATCCATATACAACTGCTTTACATGAAGTTTCATTTGTCAGGTCCAAAACAGCTTTATCTAACCGAGAAAAGCTGAAAATGGACCAGTCATGAAACTCCTGTCTGGTCATATTGTAACATTTATTTTTACTTCAAACATGCTAAAAACAATGTCTGTAGTAGTTTAGAATCATCACATCCATATACAACTGCTTAACATGAAGTTTCATGTGTGAGGTCCAAAACAGCTTTATCTAACCCAGAAAAGCTGAAAATGGACCAGTCATTTAAACTCCTGTCTGGTCATATTGTAACATTTATTCTTACTTCAAACATGCTAAAAACAATGTCTGTAGTAGTTTAGAATCATCACATCCATATACAACTGCTTATCATGAAGTTTCATGTGTGAGGTCCAAAACAGCTTTATCTCACCGAGAAAAGCTGAAAATGGACCACTCATAGGAACACCTGTCTGGTCATATTGTAACATTTATTTTTACTTCAAACATGCTAAAAACAATGTCTGTAGTAGTTTAGAATCATCACATCCATATACAACTGCTTAACATGAAGTTTCATGTGTCAGGTCCAAAACAGCTTTATCTCACCGAGAAAAGCTGAAAATGGACCAGTCATTGAAACTCCTGTCTGGTCATAATGTAACATTTATTTTTACTTCAAATAAGCTAAAAACAATGTCTGTAGTAGTTTAGAATCATCACATCCATATACAACTGCTTAACATGAAGTTTCATTTGTCAGGTCCAAAACAGCTTTATCTAACCCAGAAAAGCTGAAAATGGACCAGTCATTGAAACTCCTGTCTGGTCATATTGTAACATTTATTCTTACTTCAAACATGCTAAAAACAATGTCTGTAGTAGTTTAGAATCATCACATCCATATACAACTGCTTAACATGAAGTTTCATGTGTGAGGTCCAAAACAGCTTTATCTCACCGAGAAAAGCTGAAAATGGACCAGTCATAGAAACTCCTGTCTGGTCATAATGTAACATTTATTTTTACTTCAAACATGCTAAAAACAATGTCTTTAGTAGTTTAGAATCATCACATCCATATACAACTGCTTTACATGAAGTTTCATTTGTCAGGTCCAAAACAGCTTTATCTCACCGAGAAAAGCTGAAAATGGACCAGTGATAGAAACTCCTGTCTGGTCATATTGTAACATTTATTCTTACTTCAAACATGCTAAAAACAATGTCTGTAGTAGTTTAGAATCATCACATCCATATACAACTGCTTAACATGAAGTTTCATGTGTGAGGTCCAAAACAGCTTTATCTCACCGAGAAAAGCTGAAAATGGACCACTCATAGAAACTCCTGTCTGGTCATATTGTAACATTTATTCTTACTTCAAACATGCTAAAAACAATGTCTGTAGTAGTTTAGAATCATCACATCCATATACAACTGCTTAACATGAAGTTTCATTTGTCAGGTCCAAAACAGCTTTATCTAACCGAGAAAAGCTGAAAATGGACCAGTCATAGAAACTCCTGTCTGGTCATATTGTAACATTTATTCTTACTTCAAACATGCTAAAAACAATGTCTGTAGTAGTTTAGAATCATCACATCCATATACAACTGCTTAACATGAAGTTATGTGTATATGGTCCAAAACAGCTTTATCTCACCGAGAAAAGCTGAAAATGGACCAGTCATAGAAACTCCTGTCTGGTCATAATGTAACATTTATTTTTACTTCAAACATGCTAAAAACAATGTCTGTAGTAGTTTAGAATCATCACATCCATATACAACTGCTTAACATGAAGTTTCATTTGTCAGGTCCAAAACAGCTTTATCTCACCGAGAAAAACTGAAAATGGACCAGTCATAGAAACTCCTGTCTGGTCATAATGTAACATTTATTTTTACTTCAAACATGCTAAAAACAATGTCTGTAGTAGTTTAGAATCATCACATCCATATACAACTGCTTAACATGAAGTTTCATTTGTCAGGTCCAAAACAGCTTTATCTAACCCAGAAAAGCTGAAAATGGACCAGTCATTGAAACTCCTGTCTGGTCATATTGTAACATTTATTCTTACTTCAAACATGCTAAAAACAATGTCTGTAGTAGTTTAGAATCATCACATCCATATACAACTGCTTATCATGAAGTTTCATGTGTGAGGTCCAAAACAGCTTTATCTCACCGAGAAAAGCTGAAAATGGACCAGTCATAGAAACTCCTGTCTGGTCATATTGTAACATTTATTCTTACTTCAAACATGCTAAAAACAATGTCTGTAGTAGTTTAGAATCATCACATCCATATACAACTGCTTAACATGAAGTTTCATTTGTCAGGTCCAAAACAGCTTTATCTCACCGAGAAAAGCTGAAAATGGACCAGTCATAGAAACTCCTGTCTGGTCATATTGTAACATTTATTCTTACTTCAAACATGCTAAAAACAATGTCTGTAGTAGTTTAGAATCATCACATCCATATACAACTGCTTAACATGAAGTTTCATGTGTGAGGTCCAAAACAGCTTTATCTCACCGAGAAAAGCTGAAAATGGACCAGTGATAGAAACTCCTGTCTGGTCATAATGTAACATTTATTTTTACTTCAAATAAGCTAAAAACAATGTCTGTAGTAGTTTAGAATCATCACATCCATATACAACTGCTTAACATGAAGTTTCATTTGTCAGGTCCAAAACAGCTTTATCTCACCGAGAAAAACTGAAAATGGACCACTCATAGAAACTCCTGTCTGGTCATATTGTAACATTTATTCTTACTTCAAACATGCTAAAAACAATGTCTGTAGTAGTTTAGAATCATCACATCCATATACAACTGCTTAACATGAAGTTATGTGTATATGGTCCAAAACAGCTTTATCTCACCGAGAAAAGCTGAAAATGGACCAGTCATAGAAACTCCTGTCTGGTCATAATGTAACATTTATTTTTACTTCAAACATGCTAAAAACAATGTCTGTAGTAGTTTAGAATCATCACATCCATATACAACTGCTTAACATGAAGTTTCATTTGTCAGGTCCAAAACAGCTTTATCTAACCGAGAAAAGCTGAAAATGGACCAGTCATAGAAACTCCTGTCTGGTCATAATGTAACATTTATTTTTACTTCAAACATGCTAAAAACAATGTCTGTAGTAGTTTAGAATCATCACATCCATATACAACTGCTTAACATGGTTTCATGTGTCAGGTCCAAAACAGCTTTATCTCACCGAGAAAATCTGAAAATGGACCAGTCATAGAAACTCCTGTCTGGTCATAATGTAACATTTATTTTTACTTCAAACATGCTAAAAACAATGTCTGTAGTAGTTTAGAATCATCACATCCATATACAACTGCTTAACATGAAGTTTCATGTGTGAGGTCCAAAACAGCTTTATCTCACCGAGAAAAGCTGAAAATGGACCAGTCATAGAAACTCCTGTCTGGTCATAATGTAACATTTATTTTTACTTCAAACATGCTAAAAACAATGTCTTTAGTAGTTTAGAATCATCACATCCATATACAACTGCTTAACATGAAGTTCATGTGGTAGGTCCAAAACAGCTTTATCTCACCGAGAAAAGCTGAAAATGGACCAGTCATAGAAACTCCTGTCTGGTCAAAATGTAACATTTATTTTTACTTCAAACATGCTAAAAACAATGTCTGTAGTAGTTTAGAATCATCACATCCATATACAACTGCTTAACATGAAGTTTCATTTGTCAGGTCCAAAACAGCTTTATCTCACCGAGAAAAACTGAAAATGGACCAGTCATAGAAACTCCTGTCTGGTCATAATGTAACATTTATTTTTACTTCAAACATGCTAAAAACAATGTCTGTAGTAGTTTAGAATCATCACATCCATATACAACTGCTTAACATGAAGTGTCATGTGGTAGGTCCAAAACAGCTTAATCTAACCGAGAAAAGCTGAAAATGGACCAGTCATAGAAACTCCTGTCTGGTCATAATGTAACATTTATTTTTACTTCAAACATGCTAAAAACAATGTCTGTAGTAGTTTAGAATCATCACATCCATATACAACTGCTTAACATGAAGTTTCATGTGTGAGGTCCAAAACAGCTTTATCTCACCGAGAAAAGCTGAAAATGGACCAGTCATAGAAACTCCTGTCTGGTCATAATGTAACATTTATTTTTACTTCAAACATGCTAAAAACAATGTCTTTAGTAGTTTAGAATCATCACATCCATATACAACTGCTTTACATGAAGTTTCATTTGTCAGGTCCAAAACAGCTTTATCTAACCGAGAAAAGCTGAAAATGGACCAGTCATAGAAACTCCTGTCTGGTCAAAATGTAACATTTATTTTTACTTCAAACATGCTAAAAACAATGTCTTTAGTAGTTTAGAATCATCACATCCATATACAACTGCTTAACATGAAGTGTCATGTGGTAGGTCCAAAACAGCTTTATCTCACCGAGAAAAGCTGAAAATGGACCAGTGATAGAAATTCCTGTCTGGTCATAATGTAACATTTATTTTTACTTCAAACATGCTAAAAACAATGTCTGTAGTAGTTTAGAATCATCACATCCATATACAACTGCTTATCATGAAGTTTCATGTGTGAGGTCCAAAACAGCTTTATCTCACCGAGAAAAGCTGAAAATGGACCAGTGATAGAAACTCCTGTCTGGTCATATTGTAACATTTATTCTTACTTCAAACATGCTAAAAACAATGTCTGTAGTAGTTTAGAATCATCACATCCATATACAACTGCTTAACATGAAGTTTCATGTGTGAGGTCCAAAACAGCTTTATCTCACCGAGAAAAGCTGAAAATGGACCATAATAGAAACTCCTGTCTGGTCATATTGTAACATTTATTTTTACTTCAAACATGCTAAAAACAATGTCTGTAGTAGTTTAGAATCATCACATCCATATACAACTGCTTAACATGAAGTTTCATGTGTGAGGTCCAAAACAGCTTTATCTCACCGAGAAAAGCTGAAAATGGACCACTCATAGAAACTCCTGTCTGGTCATATTGTAACATTTATTCTTACTTCAAACATGCTAAAAACAATGTCTGTAGTAGTTTAGAATCATCACATCCATATACAACTGCTTAACATGAAGTTTCATGTGTCAGGTCCAAAACAGCTTTATCTCACCGAGAAAAGCTGAAAATGGACCACTCATAGAAACTCCTGTCTGGTCATAATGTAACATTTATTTTTACTTCAAACATGCTAAAAACAATGTCTTTAGTAGTTTAGAATCATCACATCCATATACAACTGCTTAACATGAAGTGTCATGTGGTATGGTCCAAAACAGCTTTATCTCACCGAGAAAAGCTGAAAATGGACCAGTGATAGAAACTCCTGTCTGGTCATAATGTAACATTTATTTTTACTTCAAACATGCTAAAAACAATGTCTGTAGTAGTTTAGAATCATCACATCCATATACAACTGCTTTACATGAAGTTTCATTTGTCAGGTCCAAAACAGCTTTATCTAACCGAGAAAAGCTGAAAATGGACCAGTCATAGAAACTCCTGTCTGGTCATAATGTAACCTTTTTTTTTACTTCAAACATGCTAAAAACAATGTCTTTAGTAGTTTAGAATCATCACATCCATATACAACTGCTTTACATGAAGTTTCATTTGTCAGGTCCAAAACAGCTTTATCTAACCGAGAAAAGCTGAAAATGGACCAGTCATAGAAACTCCTGTCTGGTCAAAATGTAACATTTATTTTTACTTCAAACATGCTAAAAACAATGTCTGTAGTAGTTTAGAATCATCACATCTATATACAACTGCTTAACATGAAGTGTCATGTGGTAGGTCCAAAACAGCTTTATCTCACCGAGAAAAGCTGAAAATGGACCAGTGATAGAAACTCCTGTCTGGTCATAATGTAACATTTATTTTTACTTCAAACATGCTAAAAACAATGTCTGTAGTAGTTTAGAATCATCACATCCATATACAACTGCTTATCATGAAGTTTCATGTGTGAGGTCCAAAACAGCTTTATCTCACCGAGAAAAGCTGAAAATGGACCAGTGATAGAAACTCCTGTCTGGTCATATTGTAACATTTATTCTTACTTCAAACATGCTAAAAACAATGTCTGTAGTAGTTTAGAATCATCACATCCATATACAACTGCTTAACATGAAGTTTCATGTGTGAGGTCCAAAACAGCTTTATCTCACCGAGAAAAGCTGAAAATGGACCACTCATAGAAACTCCTGTCTGGTCATATTGTAACATTTATTCTTACTTCAAACATGCTAAAAACAATGTCTGTAGTAGTTTAGAATCATCACATCCATATACAACTGCTTAACATGAAGTTTCATGTGTGAGGTCCAAAACAGCTTTATCTCACCGAGAAAAGCTGAAAATGGACCACTCATAGAAACTCCTGTCTGGTCATAATGTAACATTTATTTTTACTTCAAACATGCTAAAAACAATGTCTGTAGTAGTTTAGAATCATCACATCCATATACAACTGCTTAACATGAAGTGTCATGTGGTAGGTCCAAAACAGCTTTATCTCACAGAGAAAAGCTGAAAATGGACCAGTGATAGAAACTCCTGTCTGGTCATAATGTAACATTTATTTTTACTTCAAACATGCTAAAAACAATGTCTGTAGTAGTTTAGAATCATCACATCCATATACAACTGCTTAACATGAAGTTTCATTTGTCAGGTCCAAAACAGCTTTATCTAACCGAGAAAAGCTGAAAATGGACCAGTCATAGAAACTCCTGTCTGGTCATAATGTAACATTTATTTTTACTTCAAACATGCTAAAAACAATGTCTTTAGTAGTTTAGAATCATCACATCCATATACAACTGCTTTACATGAAGTTTCATTTGTCAGGTCCAAAACAGCTTTATCTAACCGAGAAAAGCTGAAAATGGACCAGTCATAGAAACTCCTGTCTGGTCATAATGTAACATTTATTTTTACTTCAAACATGCTAAAAACAATGTCTTTAGTAGTTTAGAATCATCACATCCATATACAACTGCTTAACATGAAGTGTCATGTGGTAGGTCCAAAACAGCTTTATCTCACCGAGAAAAGCTGAAAATGGACCAGTGATAGAAATTCCTGTCTGGTCATAATGTAACATTTATTTTTACTTCAAACATGCTAAAAACAATGTCTGTAGTAGTTTAGAATCATCACATCCATATACAACTGCTTATCATGAAGTTTCATGTGTGAGGTCCAAAACAGCTTTATCTCACCGAGAAAAGCTGAAAATGGACCAGTGATAGAAACTCCTGTCTGGTCATATTGTAACATTTATTCTTACTTCAAACATGCTAAAAACAATGTCTGTAGTAGTTTAGAATCATCACATCCATATACAACTGCTTAACATGAAGTTTCATGTGTGAGGTCCAAAACAGCTTTATCTCACCGAGAAAAGCTGAAAATGGACCATAATAGAAACTCCTGTCTGGTCATATTGTAACATTTATTTTTACTTCAAACATGCTAAAAACAATGTCTGTAGTAGTTTAGAATCATCACATCCATATACAACTGCTTAACATGAAGTTTCATGTGTGAGGTCCAAAACAGCTTTATCTCACCGAGAAAAGCTGAAAATGGACCACTCATAGAAACTCCTGTCTGGTCATATTGTAACATTTATTCTTACTTCAAACATGCTAAAAACAATGTCTGTAGTAGTTTAGAATCATCACATCCATATACAACTGCTTAACATGAAGTTTCATGTGTGAGGTCCAAAACAGCTTTATCTCACCGAGAAAAGCTGAAAATGGACCAGTCATAGAAACTCCTGTCTGGTCATAATGTAACATTTATTTTTACTTCAAACATGCTAAAAACAATGTCTGTAGTAGTTTAGAATCATCACATCCATATACAACTGCTTAACATGAAGTTTCATTTGTCAGGTCCAAAACAGCTTTATCTCACCGAGAAAAGCTGAAAATGGACCAGTCATAGAAACTCCTGTCTGGTCATAATGTAACATTTATTTTTACTTCAAACATGCTAAAAACAATGTCTTTAGTAGTTTAGAATCATCACATCCATATACAACTGCTTAACATGAAGTTTCATGTGTGAGGTCCAAAACAGCTTTATCTCACCGAGAAAAGCTGAAAATGGACCAGTAATAGAAACTCCTGTCTGGTCATATTGTAACATTTATTTTTACTTCAAACATGCTAAAAACAATGTCTGTAGTAGTTTAGAATCATCACATCCATATACAACTGCTTAACATGAAGTTTCATGTGTGAGGTCCAAAACAGCTTTATCTCACCGAGAAAAGCTGAAAATGGACCAGTCATAGAAACTCCTGTCTGGTCATATTGTAACATTTATTCTTACTTCAAACATGCTAAAAACAATGTCTGTAGTAGTTTAGAATCATCACATCCATATACAACTGCTTAACATGAAGTTTCATGTGTCAGGTCCAAAACAGCTTTATCTCACCGAGAAAAGCTGAAAATGGACCACTCATAGAAACTCCTGTCTGGTCATATTGTAACATTTATTCTTACTTCAAACATGCTAAAAACAATGTCTGTAGTAGTTTAGAATCATCACATCCATATACAACTGCTTAACATGAAGTTTCATGTGTCAGGTCCAAAACAGCTTTATCTCACCGAGAAAAGCTGAAAATGGACCAGTGATAGAAACTCCTGTCTGGTCATATTGTAACATTTATTCTTACTTCAAACATGCTAAAAACAATGTCTGTAGTAGTTTAGAATCATCACATCCATATACAACTGCTTAACATGAAGTTTCATGTGTGAGGTCCAAAACAGCTTTATCTCACCGAGAAAAGCTGAAAATGGACCATAATAGAAACTCCTGTCTGGTCATATTGTAACATTTATTCTTACTTCAAACATGCTAAAAACAATGTCTGTAGTAGTTTAGAATCATCACATCCATATACAACTGCTTAACATGAAGTGTCATGTGGTAGGTCCAAAACAGCTTTATCTCACCGAGAAAAGCTGAAAATGGACCAGTCATAGAAACTCCTGTCTGGTCATAATGTAACATTTATTTTTACTTCAAACATGCTAAAAACAATGTCTGTAGTAGTTTAGAATCATCACATCCATATACAACTGCTTAACATGAAGTTTCATTTGTCAGGTCCAAAACAGCTTTATCTCACCGAGAAAAACTGAAAATGGACCAGTCATAGAAACTCCTGTCTGGTCATAATGTAACATTTATTTTTACTTCAAACATGCTAAAAACAATGTCTGTAGTAGTTTAGAATCATCACATCCATATACAACTGCTTAACATGAAGTTTCATGTGTCAGGTCCAAAACAGCTTTATCTCACCGAGAAAAGCTGAAAATGGACCAGTCATAGAAACTCCTGTCTGGTCATAATGTAACATTTATTTTTACTTCAAACATGCTAAAAACAATGTCTGTAGTAGTTTAGAATCATCACATCCATATACAACTGCTTTACATGAAGTTTCATTTGTCAGGTCCAAAACAGCTTTATCTAACCCAGAAAAGCTGAAAATGGACCAGTCATAGAAACTCCTGTCTGGTCATATTGTAACATTTATTCTTACTTCAAACATGCTAAAAACAATGTCTGTAGTAGTTTAGAATCATCACATCCATATACAACTGCTTAACATGAAGTGTCATGTGGTAGGTCCAAAACAGCTTTATCTCACAGAGAAAAGCTGAAAATGGACCAGTGATAGAAACTCCTGTCTGGTCATAATGTAACATTTATTTTTACTTCAAACATGCTAAAAACAATGTCTGTAGTAGTTTAGAATCATCACATCCATATACAACTGCTTAACATGAAGTTTCATTTGTCAGGTCCAAAACAGCTTTATCTCACCGAGAAAAACTGAAAATGGACCAGTCATAGAAACTCCTGTCTGGTCATAATGTAACATTTATTTTTACTTCAAACATGCTAAAAACAATGTCTTTAGTAGTTTAGAATCATCACATCCATATACAACTGCTTAACATGAAGTGTCATGTGGTAGGTCCAAAACAGCTTTATCTCACAGAGAAAAGCTGAAAATGGACCAGTGATAGAAACTCCTGTCTGGTCATAATGTAACATTTATTTTTACTTCAAACATGCTAAAAACAATGTCTGTAGTAGTTTAGAATCATCACATCCATATACAACTGCTTAACATGAAGTTTCATGTGTGAGGTCCAAAACAGCTTTATCTCACCGAGAAAAGCTGAAAATGGACCAGTCATAGAAACTCCTGTCTGGTCATAATGTAACATTTATTTTTACTTCAAACATGCTAAAAACAATGTCTGTAGTAGTTTAGAATCATCACATCCATATACAACTGCTTTACATGAAGTTTCATTTGTCAGGTCCAAAACAGCTTTATCTAACCCAGAAAAGCTGAAAATGGACCAGTCATTGAAACTCCTGTCTGGTCATATTGTAACATTTATTCTTACTTCAAACATGCTAAAAACAATGTCTGTAGTAGTTTAGAATCATCACATCCATATACAACTGCTTAACATGAAGTGTCATGTGGTAGGTCCAAAACAGCTTTATCTCACCGAGAAAAGCTGAAAATGGACCAGTGATAGAAACTCCTGTCTGGTCATAATGTAACATTTATTTTTACTTCAAACATGCTAAAAACAATGTCTGTAGTAGTTTAGAATCATCACATCCATATACAACTGCTTTACATGAAGTTTCATTTGTCAGGTCCAAAACAGCTTTATCTCACCGAGAAAAGCTGAAAATGGACCAGTCATAGAAACTCCTGTCTGGTCATAATGTAACATTTATTTTTACTTCAAACATGCTAAAAACAATGTCTGTAGTAGTTTAGAATCATCACATCCATATACAACTGCTTAACATGAAGTTTCATGTGTCAGGTCCAAAACAGCTTTATCTCACCGAGAAAAGCTGAAAATGGACCAGTCATAGAAACTCCTGTCTGGTCATATTGTAACATTTATTTTTACTTCAAACATGCTAAAAACAATGTCTGTAGTAGTTTAGAATCATCACATCCATATACAACTGCTTAACATGAAGTTTCATGTGTCAGGTCCAAAACAGCTTTATCTCACCGAGAAAAGCTGAAAATGGACCAGTGATAGAAACTCCTGTCTGGTCATAATGTAACATTTATTTTTACTTCAAACATGCTAAAAACAATGTCTTTAGTAGTTTAGAATCATCACATCCATATACAACTGCTTAACATGAAGTTTCATTTGTCAGGTCCAAAACAGCTTTATCTCACCGAGAAAAACTGAAAATGGACCACTCATAGAAACTCCTGTCTGGTCATATTGTAACATTTATTCTTACTTCAAACATGCTAAAAACAATGTCTGTAGTAGTTTAGAATCATCACATCCATATACAACTGCTTAACATGAAGTTATGTGTATATGGTCCAAAACAGCTTTATCTCACCGAGAAAAGCTGAAAATGGACCAGTCATAGAAACTCCTGTCTGGTCATAATGTAACATTTATTTTTACTTCAAACATGCTAAAAACAATGTCTTTAGTAGTTTAGAATCATCACATCCATATACAACTGCTTAACATGAAGTTTCATTTGTCAGGTCCAAAACAGCTTTATCTCACCGAGAAAAGCTGAAAATGGACCAGTCATAGAAACTCCTGTCTGGTCATAATGTAACATTTATTTTTACTTCAAACATGCTAAAAACAATGTCTGTAGTAGTTTAGAATCATCACATCCATATACAACTGCTTAACATGAAGTTTCATGTGTCAGGTCCAAAACAGCTTTATCTCACCGAGAAAAGCTGAAAATGGACCAGTGATAGAAACTCCTGTCTGGTCATATTGTAACATTTATTCTTACTTCAAACATGCTAAAAACAATGTCTGTAGTAGTTTAGAATCATCACATCCATATACAACTGCTTAACATGAAGTTTCATGTGTGAGGTCCAAAACAGCTTTATCTCACCGAGAAAAGCTGAAAATGGACCATAATAGAAACTCCTGTCTGGTCATATTGTAACATTTATTTTTACTTCAAACATGCTAAAAACAATGTCTGTAGTAGTTTAGAATCATCACATCCATATACAACTGCTTAACATGAAGTTTCATGTGTCAGGTCCAAAACAGCTTTATCTCACCGAGAAAAGCTGAAAATGGACCACTCATAGAAACTCCTGTCTGGTCATATTGTAACATTTATTCTTACTTCAAACATGCTAAAAACAATGTCTGTAGTAGTTTAGAATCATCACATCCATATACAACTGCTTAACATGAAGTTTCATTTGTCAGGTCCAAAACAGCTTTATCTCACCGAGAAAAACTGAAAATGGACCAGTCATAGAAACTCCTGTCTGGTCATAATGTAACATTTATTTTTACTTCAAACATGCTAAAAACAATGTCTGTAGTAGTTTAGAATCATCACATCCATATACAACTGCTTAACATGAAGTGTCATGTGGTAGGTCCAAAACAGCTTTATCTCACCGAGAAAAGCTGAAAATGGACCAGTGATAGAAACTCCTGTCTGGTCATAATGTAACATTTATTTTTACTTCAAACATGCTAAAAACAATGTCTGTAGTAGTTTAGAATCATCACATCCATATACAACTGCTTAACATGAAGTTTCATGTGTGAGGTCCAAAACAGCTTTATCTCACCGAGAAAAGCTGAAAATGGACCAGTCATTTAAACTCCTGTCTGGTCATATTGTAACATTTATTCTTACTTCAAACATGCTAAAAACAATGTCTGTGGTAGTTTAGAATCATCACATCCATATACAACTGCTTAACATGAAGTTTCATTTGTCAGGTCCAAAACAGCTTTATCTCACCGAGAAAAGCTGAAAATGGACCACTCATAGAAACTCCTGTCTGGTCATATTGTAACATTTATTTTTACTTCAAACATGCTAAAAACAATGTCTGTAGTAGTTTAGAATCATCACATCCATATACAACTGCTTAACATGAAGTTTCATGTGTCAGGTCCAAAACAGCTTTATCTCACCGAGAAAAGCTGAAAATGGACCAGTGATAGAAACTCCTGTCTGGTCATATTGTAACATTTATTCTTACTTCAAACATGCTAAAAACAATGTCTGTAGTAGTTTAGAATCATCACATCCATATACAACTGCTTAACATGAAGTTCATGTGTATAGGTCCAAAACAGCTTTATCTCACCGAGAAAAGCTGAAAATGGACCAGTCATAGAAACTCCTGTCTGGTCATAATGTAACATTTATTTTTACTTCAAACATGCTAAAAACAATGTCTGTAGTAGTTTAGAATCATCACATCCATATACAACTGCTTAACATGAAGTTTCATTTGTCAGGTCCAAAACAGCTTTATCTCACCGAGAAAAGCTGAAAATGGACCAGTCATAGAAACTCCTGTCTGGTCATAATGTAACATTTATTTTTACTTCAAACATGCTAAAAACAATGTCTGTAGTAGTTTAGAATCATCACATCCATATACAACTGCTTTACATGAAGTTTCATTTGTCAGGTCCAAAACAGCTTTATCTAACCGAGAAAAGCTGAAAATGGACCAGTCATAGAAACTCCTGTCTGGTCATAATGTAACATTTATTTTTACTTCAAACATGCTAAAAACAATGTCTGTAGTAGTTTAGAATCATCACATCCATATACAACTGCTTAACATGAAGTTTCATGTGTCAGGTCCAAAACAGCTTTATCTCACCGAGAAAAGCTGAAAATGGACCAGTGATAGAAACTCCTGTCTGGTCATAATGTAACATTTATTTTTACTTCAAACATGCTAAAAACAATGTCTGTAGTAGTTTAGAATCATCACATCCATATACAACTGCTTAACATGAAGTTTCATGTGTAGGTCCAAAACAGCTTTATCTCACCGAGAAAAGCTGAAAATGGACCAGTCATAGAAACTCCTGTCTGGTCATATTGTAACATTTATTCTTACTTCAAACATGCTAAAAACAATGTCTGTAGTAGTTTAGAATCATCACATCCATATACAACTGCTTAACATGAAGTTTCATTTGTCAGGTCCAAAACAGCTTTATCTCACCGAGAAAAGCTGAAAATGGACCACTCATAGAAACTCCTGTCTGGTCATATTGTAACATTTATTTTTACTTCAAACATGCTAAAAACAATGTCTGTAGTAGTTTAGAATCATCACATCCATATACAACTGCTTAACATGAAGTTTCATGTGTCAGGTCCAAAACAGCTTTATCTCACCGAGAAAAGCTGAAAATGGACCAGTGATAGAAACTCCTGTCTGGTCATATTGTAACATTTATTCTTACTTCAAACATGCTAAAAACAATGTCTGTAGTAGTTTAGAATCATCACATCCATATACAACTGCTTAACATGAAGTTTCATGTGTCAGGTCCAAAACAGCTTTATCTCACCGAGAAAAGCTGAAAATGGACCATAATAGAAACTCCTTTCTGGTCATATTGTAACATTTATTTTTACTTCAAACATGCTAAAAACAATGTCTTTAGTAGTTTAGAATCATCACATCCATATACAACTGCTTAACATGAAGTGTCATGTGGTAGGTCCAAAACAGCTTTATCTCACCGAGAAAAGCTGAAAATGGACCAGTGATAGAAACTCCTGTCTGGTCATAATGTAACATTTATTTTTACTTCAAACATGCTAAAAACAATGTCTGTAGTAGTTTAGAATCATCACATCCATATACAACTGCTTATCATGAAGTTTCATGTGTGAGGTCCAAAACAGCTTTATCTCACCGAGAAAAGCTGAAAATGGACCAGTGATAGAAACTCCTGTCTGGTCATATTGTAACATTTATTCTTACTTCAAACATGCTAAAAACAATGTCTGTAGTAGTTTAGAATCATCACATCCATATACAACTGCTTAACATGAAGTTTCATGTGTGAGGTCCAAAACAGCTTTATCTCACCGAGAAAAGCTGAAAATGGACCATAATAGGAACTCCTGTCTGGTCATATTGTAACATTTATTTTTACTTCAAACATGCTAAAAACAATGTCTGTAGTAGTTTAGAATCATCACATCCATATACAACTGCTTAACATGAAGTTTCATTTGTCAGGTCCAAAACAGCTTTATCTCACCGAGAAAAACTGAAAATGGACCAGTCATAGAAACTCCTGTCTGGTCATAATGTAACATTTATTTTTACTTCAAACATGCTAAAAACAATGTCTGTAGTAGTTTAGAATCATCACATCCATATACAACTGCTTTACATGAAGTTTCATTTGTCAGGTCCAAAACAGCTTTATCTAACCGAGAAAAGCTGAAAATGGACCAGTCATAGAAACTCCTGTCTGGTCAAAATGTAACATTTATTTTTACTTCAAACATGCTAAAAACAATGTCTGTAGTAGTTTAGAATCATCACATCCATATACAACTGCTTAACTTGAAGGTTCATGTGTCAGGTCCAAAAAAGCTTTATCTCACCGAGAAAAGCTGAAAATGGACCAGTGATAGAAACTCCTGTCTGGTCATAATGTAACATTTATTTTTACTTCAAACATGCTAAAAACAATGTCTGTAGTAGTTTAGAATCATCACATCCATATACAACTGCTTAACATGAAGTTATGTGTATATGGTCCAAAACAGCTTTATCTCACCGAGAAAAGATGAAAATGGACCAGTCATAGAAACTCCTGTCTGGTCATATTGTAACATTTATTCTTACTTCAAACATGCTAAAAACAATGTCTGTAGTAGTTTAGAATCATCACATCCATATACAACTGCTTAACATGAAGTTTCATTTGTCAGGTCCAAAACAGCTTTATCTCACCGAGAAAAGCTGAAAATGGACCAGTCATAGAAACTCCTGTCTGGTCATATTGTAACATTTATTTTTACTTCAAACATGCTAAAAACAATGTCTGTAGTAGTTTAGAATCATCACATCCATATACAACTGCTTAACATGAAGTTTCATGTGTGAGGTCCAAAACAGCTTTATCTCACCGAGAAAAGCTGAAAATGGACCACTCATAGAAACTCCTGTCTGGTCATATTGTAACATTTATTCTTACTTCAAACATGCTAAAAACAATGTCTGTAGTAGTTTAGAATCATCACATCCATATACAAATGCTTAACATGAAGTTTCATGTGTCAGGTCCAAAACAGCTTTATCTCACCGAGAAAAGCTGAAAATGGACCAGTCATAGAAACTCCTGTCTGGTCATATTGTAACATTTATTCTTACTTCAAACATGCTAAAAACAATGTCTTTAGTAGTTTAGAATCATCACATCCATATACAACTGCTTAACATGAAGTGTCATGTGGTAGGTCCAAAACAGCTTTATCTCACCGAGAAAAGCTGAAAATGGACCAGTGATAGAAATTCCTGTCTGGTCATAATGTAACATTTATTTTTACTTCAAACATGCTAAAAACAATGTCTGTAGTAGTTTAGAATCATCACATCCATATACAACTGCTTAACATGAAGTTTCATGTGTGAGGTCCAAAACAGCTTTATCTCACCGAGAAAAGCTGAAAATGGACCAGTGATAGAAACTCCTGTCTGGTCATATTGTAACATTTATTTTTACTTCAAACATGCTAAAAACAATGTCTGTAGTAGTTTAGAATCATCACATCCATATACAACTGCTTAACATGAAGTTTCATGTGTGAGGTCCAAAACAGCTTTATCTCACCGAGAAAAGCTGAAAATGGACCATAATAGAAACTCCTGTCTGGTCATATTGTAACATTTATTTTTACTTCAAACATGCTAAAAACAATGTCTGTAGTAGTTTAGAATCATCACATCCATATACAACTGCTTTACATGAAGTTTCATTTGTCAGGTCCAAAACAGCTTTATCTAACCCAGAAAAGCTGAAAATGGACCAGTCATAGAAACTCCTGTCTGGTCATAATGTAACATTTATTTTTACTTCAAACATGCTAAAAACAATGTCTGTAGTAGTTTAGAATCATCACATCCATATACAACTGCTTAACATGAAGTTTCATTTGTCAGGTCCAAAACAGCTTTATCTCACCGAGAAAAACTGAAAATGGACCAGTCATAGAAACTCCTGTCTGGTCATAATGTAACATTTATTTTTACTTCAAACATGCTAAAAACAATGTCTGTAGTAGTTTAGAATCATCACATCCATATACAACTGCTTAACTTGAAGGTTCATGTGTCAGGTCCAAAAAAGCTTTATCTCACCGAGAAAAGCTGAAAATGGACCAGTGATAGAAACTCCTGTCTGGTCATAATGTAACATTTATTTTTACTTCAAACATGCTAAAAACAATGTCTGTAGTAGTTTAGAATCATCACATCCATATACAACTGCTTAACATGAAGTTTCATGTGTGAGGTCCAAAACAGCTTTATCTCACCGAGAAAAGCTGAAAATGGACCAGTCATAGAAACTCCTGTCTGGTCATATTGTAACATTTATTCTTACTTCAAACATGCTAAAAACAATGTCTGTAGTAGTTTAGAATCATCACATCCATATACAACTGCTTAACATGAAGTTTCATTTGTCAGGTCCAAAACAGCTTTATCTAACCGAGAAAAGCTGAAAATGGACCAGTCATAGAAACTCCTGTCTGGTCATATTGTAACATTTATTCTTACATCAAACATGCTAAAAACAATGTCTGTAGTAGTTTAGAATCATCACATCCATATACAACTGCTTAACATGAAGTTATGTGTATATGGTCCAAAACAGCTTTATCTCACCGAGAAAAGCTGAAAATGGACCAGTCATAGAAACTCCTGTCTGGTCATAATGTAACATTTATTTTTACTTCAAACATGCTAAAAACAATGTCTGTAGTAGTTTAGAATCATCACATCCATATACAACTGCTTAACATGAAGTTTCATTTGTCAGGTCCAAAACAGCTTTATCTCACCGAGAAAAGCTGAAAATGGACCAGTCATAGAAACTCCTGTCTGGTCATAATGTAACATTTATTTTTACTTCAAACATGCTAAAAACAATGTCTTTAGTAGTTTAGAATCATCACATCCATATACAACTGCTTAACATGAAGTTTCATGTGTCAGGTCCAAAACAGCTTTATCTCACCGAGAAAAGCTGAAAATGGACCAGTGATAGAAACTCCTGTCTGGTCATATTGTAACATTTATTTTTACTTCAAACATGCTAAAAACAATGTCTGTAGTAGTTTAGAATCATCACATCCATATACAACTGCTTAACATGAAGTTTCATGTGTGAGGTCCAAAACAGCTTTATCTCACCGAGAAAAGCTGAAAATGGACCATAATAGAAACTCCTTTCTGGTCATATTGTAACATTTATTTTTACTTCAAACATGCTAAAAACAATGTCTGTAGTAGTTTAGAATCATCACATCCATATACAACTGCTTAACATGAAGTTTCATGTGTCAGGTCCAAAACAGCTTTATCTCACCGAGAAAAGCTGAAAATGGACCAGTCATTGAAACTCCTGTCTGGTCATAATGTAACATTTATTTTTACTTCAAATATGCTAAAAACAATGTCTGTAGTAGTTTAGAATCATCACATCCATATACAACTGCTTAACATGAAGTTTCATGTGTCAGGTCCAAAACAGCTTTATCTCACCGAGAAAAGCTGAAAATGGACCAGTGATAGAAACTCCTGTCTGGTCATATTGTAACATTTATTTTTACTTCAAACATGCTAAAAACAATGTCTGTAGTAGTTTAGAATCATCACATCCATATACAACTGCTTAACATGAAGTTTCATGTGTGAGGTCCAAAACAGCTTTATCTCACCGAGAAAAGCTGAAAATGGACCATAATAGAAACTCCTGTCTGGTCATATTGTAACATTTATTCTTACTTCAAACATGCTAAAAACAATGTCTGTAGTAGTTTAGAATCATCACATCCATATACAACTGCTTAACATGAAGTTTCATTTGTCAGGTCCAAAACAGCTTTATCTCACCGAGAAAAGCTGAAAATGGACCACTCATAGAAACTCCTGTCTGGTCATATTGTAACATTTATTTTTACTTCAAACATGCTAAAAACAATGTCTGTAGTAGTTTAGAATCATCACATCCATATACAACTGCTTAACATGAAGTGTCATGTGGTAGGTCCAAAACAGCTTTATCTCACCGAGAAAAGCTGAAAATGGACCAGTGATAGAAACTCCTGTCTGGTCATAATGTAACATTTATTTTTACTTCAAACATGCTAAAAACAATGTCTGTAGTAGTTTAGAATCATCACATCCATATACAACTGCTTAACATGAAGTTTCATGTGTCAGGTCCAAAACAGCTTTATCTCACCGAGAAAAGCTGAAAATGGACCAGTCATAGAAACTCCTGTCTGGTCATAATGTAACATTTATTTTTACTTCAAACATGCTAAAAACAATGTCTTTAGTAGTTTAGAATCATCACATCCATATACAACTGCTTAACATGAAGTTTCATTTGTCAGGTCCAAAACAGCTTTATCTCACCGAGAAAAGCTGAAAATGGACCAGTCATAGAAACTCCTGTCTGGTCATAATGTAACATTTATTTTTACTTCAAACATGCTAAAAACAATGTCTTTAGTAGTTTAGAATCATCACATCCATATACAACTGCTTAACATGAAGTTTCATGTGTCAGGTCCAAAACAGCTTTATCTCACCGAGAAAAGCTGAAAATGGACCAGTGATAGAAACTCCTGTCTGGTCATAATGTAACATTTATTTTTACTTCAAACATGCTAAAAACAATGTCTGTAGTAGTTTAGAATCATCACATCCATATACAACTGCTTAACATGAAGTTTCATGTGTGAGGTCCAAAACAGCTTTATCTCACCGAGAAAAGCTGAAAATGGACCACTCATAGAAACTCCTGTCTGGTCATATTGTAACATTTATTCTTACTTCAAACATGCTAAAAACAATGTCTGTAGTAGTTTAGAATCATCACATCCATATACAACTGCTTAACATGAAGTTTCATGTGTCAGGTCCAAAACAGCTTTATCTCACCGAGAAAAGCTGAAAATGGACCAGTGATAGAAACTCCTGTCTGGTCATATTGTAACATTTATTCTTACTTCAAACATGCTAAAAACAATGTCTTTAGTAGTTTAGAATCATCACATCCATATACAACTGCTTAACATGAAGTGTCATGTGGTAGGTCCAAAACAGCTTTATCTCACCGAGAAAAGCTGAAAATGGACCAGTGATAGAAATTCCTGTCTGGTCATAATGTAACATTTATTTTTACTTCAAACATGCTAAAAACAATGTCTGTAGTAGTTTAGAATCATCACATCCATATACAACTGCTTATCATGAAGTTTCATGTGTGAGGTCCAAAACAGCTTTATCTCACCGAGAAAAGCTGAAAATGGACCAGTGATAGAAACTCCTGTCTGGTCATATTGTAACATTTATTCTTACTTCAAACATGCTAAAAACAATGTCTGTAGTAGTTTAGAATCATCACATCCATATACAACTGCTTAACATGAAGTTTCATGTGTGAGGTCCAAAACAGCTTTATCTCACCGAGAAAAGCTGAAAATGGACCATAATAGAAACTCCTGTCTGGTCATATTGTAACATTTATTTTTACTTCAAACATGCTAAAAACAATGTCTGTAGTAGTTTAGAATCATCACATCCATATACAACTGCTTAACATGAAGTTTCATGTGTGAGGTCCAAAACAGCTTTATCTCACCGAGAAAAGCTGAAAATGGACCACTCATAGAAACTCCTGTCTGGTCATATTGTAACATTTATTCTTACTTCAAACATGCTAAAAACAATGTCTGTAGTAGTTTAGAATCATCACATCCATATACAACTGCTTAACATGAAGTTATGTGTATATGGTCCAAAACAGCTTTATCTCACCGAGAAAAGCTGAAAATGGACCAGTCATAGAAACTCCTGTCTGGTCATAATGTAACATTTATTTTTACTTCAAACATGCTAAAAACAATGTCTGTAGTAGTTTAGAATCATCACATCCATATACAACTGCTTAACATGAAGTTTCATTTGTCAGGTCCAAAACAGCTTTATCTCACCGAGAAAAGCTGAAAATGGACCAGTCATAGAAACTCCTGTCTGGTCATAATGTAACATTTATTTTTACTTCAAACATGCTAAAAACAATGTCTGTAGTAGTTTAGAATCATCACATCCATATACAACTGCTTAACATGAAGTTTCATGTGTCAGGTCCAAAACAGCTTTATCTCACCGAGAAAAGCTGAAAATGGACCAGTCATAGAAACTCCTGTCTGGTCATATTGTAACATTTATTCTTACTTCAAACATGCTAAAAACAATGTCTGTAGTAGTTTAGAATCATCACATCCATATACAACTGCTTAACATGAAGTTTCATTTGTCAGGTCCAAAACAGCTTTATCTCACCGAGAAAAGCTGAAAATGGACCAGTCATAGAAACTCCTGTCTGGTCATAATGTAACATTTATTTTTACTTCAAACATGCTAAAAACAATGTCTGTAGTAGTTTAGAATCATCACATCCATATACAACTGCTTAACATGAAGTTTCATGTGTCAGGTCCAAAACAGCTTTATCTCACCGAGAAAAGCTGAAAATGGACCAGTGATAGAAACTCCTGTCTGGTCATATTGTAACATATATTCTTACTTCAAACATGCTAAAAACAATGTCTGTAGTAGTTTAGAATCATCACATCCATATACAACTGCTTAACATGACGTTATGTGTATATGGTCCAAAACAGTTTTATCTCACCGAGAAAAGCTGAAAATGGACCACTCAAAGGAACACCTGTCTGGTCATATTGTAACATTTATTTTTACTTCAAACATGCTAAAAACAATGTCTTTAGTAGTTTAGAATCATCACATCCATATACAACTGCTTAACATGAAGTTTCATTTGTCAGGTCCAAAACAGCTTTATCTCACCGAGAAAAACTGAAAATGGACCAGTCATAGAAACTCCTGTCTGGTCATAATGTAACATTTATTTTTACTTCAAACATGCTAAAAACAATGTCTGTAGTAGTTTAGAATCATCACATCCATATACAACTGCTTAACATGAAGTTTCATGTGTGAGGTCCAAAACAGCTTTATCTCACCGAGAAAAGCTGAAAATGGACCAGTGATAGAAACTCCTGTCTGGTCATATTGTAACATTTATTCTTACTTCAAACATGCTAAAAACAATGTCTGTAGTAGTTTAGAATCATCACATCCATATACAACTGCTTAACATGAAGTTTCATTTGTCAGGTCCAAAACAGCTTTATCTAACCGAGAAAAGCTGAAAATGGACCAGTCATAGAAACTCCTGTCTGGTCATAATGTAACATTTATTTTTACTTCAAACATGCTAAAAACAATGTCTGTAGTAGTTTAGAATCATCACATCCATATACAACTGCTTAACATGAAGTTTCATTTGTCAGGTCCAAAACAGCTTTATCTAACCCAGAAAAGCTGAAAATGGACCAGTCATTGAAACTCCTGTCTGGTCATATTGTAACATTTATTTTTACTTCAAACATGCTAAAAACAATGTCTGTAGTAGTTTAGAATCATCACATCCATATACAACTGCTTAACATGAAGTTTCATGTGTCAGGTCCAAAACAGCTTTATCTCACCGAGAAAAGCTGAAAATGGACCAGTGATAGAAACTCCTGTCTGGTCATAATGTAACATTTATTTTTACTTCAAACATGCTAAAAACAATGTCTGTAGTAGTTTAGAATCATCACATCCATATACAACTGCTTAACATGAAGTTATGTGTATATGGTCCAAAACAGCTTTATCTCACCGAGAAAAGCTGAAAATGGACCAGTCATAGAAACTCCTGTCTGGTCATATTGTAACATTTATTCTTACTTCAAACATGCTAAAAACAATGTCTGTAGTAGTTTAGAATCATCACATCCATATACAACTGCTTAACATGAAGTTTCATTTGTCAGGTCCAAAACAGCTTTATCTCACCGAGAAAAACTGAAAATGGACCAGTCATAGAAACTCCTGTCTGGTCATAATGTAACATTTATTTTTACTTCAAACATGCTAAAAACAATGTCTGTAGTAGTTTAGAATCATCACATCCATATACAACTGCTTAACATGAAGTTTCATGTGTCAGGTCCAAAACAGCTTTATCTCACCGAGAAAAGCTGAAAATGGACCAGTGATAGAAACTCCTGTCTGGTCATATTGTAACATTTATTCTTACTTCAAACATGCTAAAAACAATGTCTGTAGTAGTTTAGAATCATCACATCCATATACAACTGCTTAACATGAAGTTTCATGTGTGAGGTCCAAAACAGCTTTATCTCACCGAGAAAAGCTGAAAATGGACCAGTGATAGAAACTCCTGTCTGGTCATATTGTAACATTTATTTTTACTTCAAACATGCTAAAAACAATGTCTGTAGTAGTTTAGAATCATCACATCCATATACAACTGCTTAACATGAAGTTTCATGTGTGAGGTCCAAAACAGCTTTATCTCACCGAGAAAAGCTGAAAATGGACCAGTCATAGAAACTCCTGTCTGGTCATATTGTAACATTTATTCTTACTTCAAACATGCTAAAAACAATGTCTGTAGTAGTTTAGAATCATCACATCCATATACAACTGCTTAACATGAAGTTTCATTTGTCAGGTCCAAAACAGCTTTATCTCACCGAGAAAAGCTGAAAATGGACCAGTCATAGAAACTCCTGTCTGGTCATAATGTAACATTTATTTTTACTTCAAACATGCTAAAAACAATGTCTGTAGTAGTTTAGAATCATCACATCCATATACAACTGCTTAACATGAAGTTTCATGTGTCAGGTCCAAAACAGCTTTATCTCACCGAGAAAAGCTGAAAATGGACCAGTGATAGAAACTCCTGTCTGGTCATATTGTAACATTTATTCTTACTTCAAACATGCTAAAAACAATGTCTGTAGTAGTTTAGAATCATCACATCCATATACAACTGCTTAACATGAAGTTTCATGTGTCAGGTCCAAAACAGCTTTATCTCACCGAGAAAAGCTGAAAATGGACCAGTGATAGAAACTCCTGTCTGGTCATATTGTAACATTTATTCTTACTTCAAACATGCTAAAAACAATGTCTGTAGTAGTTTAGAATCATCACATCCATATACAACTGCTTAACATGAAGTGTCATGTGGTAGGTCCAAAACAGCTTTATCTCACCGAGAAAAGCTGAAAATGGACCAGTGATAGAAATTCCTGTCTGGTCATAATGTAACATTTATTTTTACTTCAAACATGCTAAAAACAATGTCTGTAGTAGTTTAGAATCATCACATCCATATACAACTGCTTAACATGAAGTTTCATGTGTCAGGTCCAAAACAGCTTTATCTCACCGAGAAAAGCTGAAAATGGACCAGTCATAGAAACTCCTGTCTGGTCATAATGTAACATTTATTTTTACTTCAAACATGCTAAAAACAATGTCTTTAGTAGTTGAGAATCATCACATCCATATACAACTGCTTAACATGAAGTTTCATTTGTCAGGTCAAAAACAGCTTTATCTCACCGAGAAAAACTAAAAATGGACCAGTCATAGAAACTCCTGTCTGGTCATATTGTAACATTTATTCTTACTTCAAACATGCTAAAAACAATGTCTGTAGTAGTTTAGAATCATCACATCCATATACAACTGCTTAACATGAAGTTATGTGTATATGGTCCAAAACAGCTTTATCTCACCGAGAAAAGCTGAAAATGGACCAGTCATAGAAACTCCTGTCTGGTCATATTGTAACATTTATTCTTACTTCAAACATGCTAAAAACAATGTCTGTAGTAGTTTAGAATCATCACATCCATATACAACTGCTTAACATGAAGTTTCATTTGTCAGGTCCAAAACAGCTTTATCTAACCGAGAAAAGCTGAAAATGGACCACTCATAGAAACTCCTGTCTGGTCATAATGTAACATTTATTTTTACTTCAAACATGCTAAAAACAATGTCTGTAGTAGTTTAGAATCATCACATCCATATACAACTGCTTAACATGAAGTTTCATTTGTCAGGTCCAAAACAGCTTTATCTCACCGAGAAAAACTGAAAATGGACCAGTCATAGAAACTCCTGTCTGGTCATAATGTAACATTTATTTTTACTTCAAACATGCTAAAAACAATGTCTTTAGTAGTTTAGAATCATCACATCCATATACAACTGCTTAACATGAAGTTTCATTTGTGAGGTCCAAAACAGCTTTATCTCACCGAGAAAAGCTGAAAATGGACCACTCATAGAAACTCCTGTCTGGTCATATTGTAACATTTATTCTTACTTCAAACATGCTAAAAACAATGTCTGTAGTAGTTTAGAATCATCACATCCATATACAACTGCTTAACATGAAGTTTCATGTGTCAGGTCCAAAACAGCTTTATCTCACCGAGAAAAGCTGAAAATGGACCACTCATAGAAACTCCTGTCTGGTCATATTGTAACATTTATTCTTACTTCAAACATGCTAAAAACAATGTCTGTAGTAGTTTAGAATCATCACATCCATATACAACTGCTTAACATGAAGTTTCATGTGTCAGGTCCAAAACAGCTTTATCTCACCGAGAAAAGCTGAAAATGGACCAGTGATAGAAACTCCTGTCTGGTCATATTGTAACATTTATTCTTACTTCAAACATGCTAAAAAAAATGTCTGTAGTAGTTTAGAATCATCACATCCATATACAACTGCTTAACATGAAGTTTCATGTGTCAGGTCCAAAACAGCTTTATCTCACCGAGAAAAGCTGAAAATGGACCAGTCATAGAAACTCCTGTCTGGTCATAATGTAACATTTATTTTTACTTCAAACATGCTAAAAACAATGTCTTTAGTAGTTTAGAATCATCACATCCATATACAACTGCTTAACATGAAGTGTCATGTGGTAGGTCCAAAACAGCTTTATCTCACAGAGAAAAGCTGAAAATGGACCAGTGATAGAAACTCCTGTCTGGTCATAATGTAACATTTATTTTTACTTCAAACATGCTAAAAACAATGTCTGTAGTAGTTTAGAATCATCACATCCATATACAACTGCTTAACATGAAGTTTCATTTGTCAGGTCCAAAACAGCTTTATCTAACCGAGAAAAGCTGAAAATGGACCAGTGATAGAAACTCCTGTCTGGTCATAATGTAACATTTATTTTTACTTCAAACATGCTAAAAACAATGTCTGTAGTAGTTTAGAATCATCACATCCATATACAACTGCTTTACATGAAGTTTCATTTGTCAGGTCCAAAACAGCTTTATCTAACCGAGAAAAGCTGAAAATGGACCAGTCATAGAAACTCCTGTCTGGTCATAATGTAACCTTTTTTTTTACTTCAAACATGCTAAAAACAATGTCTTTAGTAGTTTAGAATCATCACATCCATATACAACTGCTTTACATGAAGTTTCATTTGTCAGGTCCAAAACAGCTTTATCTAACCGAGAAAAGCTGAAAATGGACCAGTCATAGAAACTCCTGTCTGGTCAAAATGTAACATTTATTTTTACTTCAAACATGCTAAAAACAATGTCTGTAGTAGTTTAGAATCATCACATCCATATACAACTGCTTAACTTGAAGGTTCATGTGTCAGGTCCAAAAAAGCTTTATCTCACCGAGAAAAGCTGAAAATGGTCCAGTGATAGAAACTCCTGTCTGGTCATAATGTAACATTTATTTTTACTTCAAATATGCTAAAAACAATGTCTGTAGTAGTTTAGAATCATCACATCCATATACAACTGCTTAACATGAAGTTTCATTTGTCAGGTCCAAAACAGCTTTATCTAACCGAGAAAAGCTGAAAATGGACCAGTCATAGAAACTCCTGTCTGGTCATATTGTAACATTTATTCTTACTTCAAACATGCTAAAAACAATGTCTGTAGTAGTTTAGAATCATCACATCCATATACAACTGCTTAACATGAAGTTTCATGTGTATAGGTCCAAAACAGCTTTATCTCACCGAGAAAAGCTGAAAATGGACCAGTCATAGAAACTCCTGTCTGGTCATATTGTAACATTTATTTTTACTTCAAACATGCTAAAAACAATGTCTGTAGTAGTTTAGAATCATCACATCCATATACAACTGCTTAACATGAAGTTTCATTTGTCAGGTCCAAAACAGCTTTATCTAACCGAGAAAAGCTGAAAATGGACCAGTCATAGAAACTCCTGTCTGGTCATAATGTAACATTTATTTTTACTTCAAACATGCTAAAAACAATGTCTGTAGTAGTTTAGAATCATCACATCCATATACAACTGCTTAACATGAAGTTTCATGTGTCAGGTCCAAAACAGCTTTATCTCACCGAGAAAAGCTGAAAATGGACCAGTGATAGAAACTCCTGTCTGGTCATATTGTAACATTTATTCTTACTTCAAACATGCTAAAAACAATGTCTTTAGTAGTTGAGAATCATCACATCCATATACAACTGCTTAACATGAAGTTTCATTTGTCAGGTCCAAAACAGCTTTATCTCACCGAGAAAAACTGAAAATGGACCAGTCATAGAAACTCCTGTCTGGTCATAATGTAACATTTATTTTTACTTCAAACATGCTAAAAACAATGTCTGTAGTAGTTTAGAATCATCACATCCATATACAACTGCTTAACATGAAGTTTCATGTGTGAGGTCCAAAACAGCTTTATCTCACCGAGAAAAGCTGAAAATGGACCATAATAGGAACTCCTGTCTGGTCATATTGTAACATTTATTTTTACTTCAAACATGCTAAAAACAATGTCTGTAGTAGTTTAGAATCATCACATCCATATACAACTGCTTAACATGAAGTTTCATGTGTGAGGTCCAAAACAGCTTTATCTCACCGAGAAAAGCTGAAAATGGACCACTCATAGAAACTCCTGTCTGGTCATATTGTAACATTTATTCTTACTTCAAACATGCTAAAAACAATGTCTGTAGTAGTTTAGAATCATCACATCCATATACAACTGCTTAACATGAAGTTTCATTTGTCAGGTCCAAAACAGCTTTATCTAACCCAGAAAAGCTGAAAATGGACCAGTCATTGAAACTCCTGTCTGGTCATATTGTAACATTTATTCTTACTTCAAACATGCTAAAAACAATGTCTGTAGTAGTTTAGAATCATCACATCCATATACAACTGCTTAACATGAAGTTATGTGTATATGGTCCAAAACAGCTTTATCTCACCGAGAAAAGCTGAAAATGGACCAGTGATAGAAACTCCTGTCTGGTCATAATGTAACATTTATTTTTACTTCAAACATGCTAAAAACAATGTCTGTAGTAGTTTAGAATCATCACATCCATATACAACTGCTTAACATGAAGTTTCATGTGTCAGGTCCAAAACAGCTTTATCTCACCGAGAAAAGCTGAAAATGGACCAGTCATAGAAACTCCTGTCTGGTCATAATGTAACATTTATTTTTACTTCAAACATGCTAAAAACAATGTCTTTAGTAGTTTAGAATCATCACATCCATATACAACTGCTTAACATGAAGTGTCATGTGGTAGGTCCAAAACAGCTTTATCTCACCGAGAAAAGCTGAAAATGGACCAGTGATAGAAATTCCTGTCTGGTCATAATGTAACATTTATTTTTACTTCAAACATACTAAAAACAATGTCTGTAGTAGTTTAGAATCATCACATCCATATACAACTGCTTAACATGAAGTTTCATGTGTGAGGTCCAAAACAGCTTTATCTCACCGAGAAAAGCTGAAAATGGACCAGTGATAGAAACTCCTGTCTGGTCATATTGTAACATTTATTTTTACTTCAAACATGCTAAAAACAATGTCTGTAGTAGTTTAGAATCATCACATCCATATACAACTGCTTAACATGAAGTTTCATGTGTGAGGTCCAAAACAGCTTTATCTCACCGAGAAAAGCTGAAAATGGACCATAATAGGAACTCCTGTCTGGTCATATTGTAACATTTATTTTTACTTCAAACATGCTAAAAACAATGTCTGTAGTAGTTTAGAATCATCACATCCATATACAACTGCTTAACATGAAGTTTCATGTGTGAGGTCCAAAACAGCTTTATCTCACCGAGAAAAGCTGAAAATGGACCACTCATAGAAACTCCTGTCTGGTCATATTGTAACATTTATTCTTACTTCAAACATGCTAAAAACAATGTCTGTAGTAGTTTAGAATCATCACATCCATATACAACTGCTTAACATGAAGTTTCATTTGTCAGGTCCAAAACAGCTTTATCTAACCGAGAAAAGCTGAAAATGGACCACTCATAGAAACTCCTGTCTGGTCATATTGTAACATTTATTCTTACTTCAAACATGCTAAAAACAATGTCTGTAGTAGTTTAGAATCATCACATCCATATACAACTGCTTAACATGAAGTTATGTGTATATGGTCCAAAACAGCTTTATCTCACCGAGAAAAGCTGAAAATGGACCAGTCATAGAAACTCCTGTCTGGTCATAATGTAACATTTATTTTTACTTCAAACATGCTAAAAACAATGTCTGTAGTAGTTTAGAATCATCACATCCATATACAACTGCTTAACATGAAGTTTCATTTGTCAGGTCCAAAACAGCTTTATCTCACCGAGAAAAGCTGAAAATGGACCAGTCATAGAAACTCCTGTCTGGTCATAATGTAACATTTATTTTTACTTCAAACATGCTAAAAACAATGTCTTTAGTAGTTTAGAATCATCACATCCATATACAACTGCTTAACATGAAGTTTCATGTGTCAGGTCCAAAACAGCTTTATCTCACCGAGAAAAGCTGAAAATGGACCAGTGATAGAAACTCCTGTCTGGTCATATTGTAACATTTATTCTTACTTCAAACATGCTAAAAACAATGTCTGTAGTAGTTTAGAATCATCACATCCATATACAACTGCTTAACATGAAGTTTCATGTGTGAGGTCCAAAACAGCTTTATCTCACCGAGAAAAGCTGAAAATGGACCATAATAGAAACTCCTTTCTGGTCATATTGTAACATTTATTTTTACTTCAAACATGCTAAAAACAATGTCTTAGTAGTTTAGAATCATCACATCCATATACAACTGCTTAACATGAAGTTTCATGTGTGAGGTCCAAAACAGCTTTATCTCACCGAGAAAAGCTGAAAATGGACCACTCATAGAAACTCCTGTCTGGTCATATTGTAACATTTATTCTTACTTCAAACATGCTAAAAACAATGTCTGTAGTAGTTTAGAATCATCACATCCATATACAACTGCATAACATGAAGTTTCATTTGTCAGGTCCAAAACAGCTTTATCTCACCGAGAAAAGCTGAAAATGGACTACTCATAGAAACTCCTGTCTGGTCATATTGTAACATTTATTTTTACTTCAAACATGCTAAAAACAATGTCTGTAGTAGTTTAGAATCATCACATCCATATACAACTGCTTAACATGAAGTTATGTGTATATGGTCCAAAACAGCTTTATCTCACCGAGAAAAGCTGAAAATGGACCAGTGATAGAAACTCCTGTCTGGTCATAATGTAACATTTATTTTTACTTCAAACATGCTAAAAACAATGTCTGTAGTAGTTTAGAATCATCACATCCATATACAACTGCTTAACATGAAGTTTCATGTGTCAGGTCCAAAACAGCTTTATCTCACCGAGAAAAGCTGAAAATGGACCAGTGATAGAAACTCCTGTCTGGTCATAATGTAACATTTATTTTTACTTCAAACATGCTAAAAACAATGTCTGTAGTAGTTTAGAATCATCACATCCATATACAACTGCTTAACATGAAGTGTCATGTGGTAGGTCCAAAACAGCTTTATCTCACAGAGAAAAGCTGAAAATGGACCAGTGATAGAAACTCCTGTCTGGTCATAATGTAACATTTATTTTTACTTCAAACATGCTAAAAACAATGTCTGTAGTAGTTTAGAATCATCACATCCATATACAACTGCTTAACATGAAGTTTCATGTGTGAGGTCCAAAACAGCTTTATCTCACCGAGAAAAGCTGAAAATGGACCAGTGATAGAAACTCCTGTCTGGTCATATTGTAACATTTATTCTTACTTCAAACATGCTAAAAACAATGTCTGTAGTAGTTTAGAATCATCACATCCATATACAACTGCTTAACATGAAGTTTCATGTGTGAGGTCCAAAACAGCTTTATCTCACCGAGAAAAGCTGAAAATGGACCATAATAGAAACTCCTGTCTGGTCATATTGTAACATTTATTTTTACTTCAAACATGCTAAAAACAATGTCTGTAGTAGTTTAGAATCATCACATCCATATACAACTGCTTAACATGAAGTTTCATGTGTGAGGTCCAAAACAGCTTTATCTCACCGAGAAAAGCTGAAAATGGACCACTCATAGAAACTCCTGTCTGGTCATATTGTAACATTTATTCTTACTTCAAACATGCTAAAAACAATGTCTGTAGTAGTTTAGAATCATCACATCCATATACAACTGCTTAACATGAAGTTTCATGTGTCAGGTCCAAAACAGCTTTATCTCACCGAGAAAAGCTGAAAATGGACCAGTGATAGAAACTCCTGTCTGGTCATATTGTAACATTTATTCTTACTTCAAACATGCTAAAAACAATGTCTGTAGTAGTTTAGAATCATCACATCCATATACAACTGCTTAACATGAAGTTATGTGTATATGGTCCAAAACAGCTTTATCTCACCGAGAAAAGCTGAAAATGGACCAGTCATAGAAACTCCTGTCTGGTCATAATGTAACATTTATTTTTACTTCAAACATGCTAAAAACAATGTCTGTAGTAGTTTAGAATCATCACATCCATATACAACTGCTTAACATGAAGTTTCATTTGTCAGGTCCAAAACAGCTTTATCTCACCGAGAAAAACTGAAAATGGACCAGTCATAGAAACTCCTGTCTGGTCATAATGTAACATTTATTTTTACTTCAAACATGCTAAAAACAATGTCTGTAGTAGTTTAGAATCATCACATCCATATACAACTGCTTAACATGAAGTTTCATGTGTCAGGTCCAAAACAGCTTTATCTCACCGAGAAAAGCTGAAAATGGACCAGTGATAGAAACTCCTGTCTGGTCATATTGTAACATTTATTTTTACTTCAAACATGCTAAAAACAATGTCTGTAGTAGTTTAGAATCATCACATCCATATACAACTGCTTATCATGAAGTTTCATGTGTGAGGTCCAAAACAGCTTTATCTCACCGAGAAAAGCTGAAAATGGACCAGTGATAGAAACTCCTGTCTGGTCATATTGTAACATTTATTTTTACTTCAAACATGCTAAAAACAATGTCTGTAGCAGTTTAGAATCATCACATCTATATACAACTGCTTAACATTAACTTATGTGTATAGGGCCAAAAACAGCTTTATCTTACCGAGAAAACTGAAAATGGACCAGTAATAGAAACTCTTGTCTTGTCATAATGTTACATTTATTCCTACTTCAAATAAGCTAAAAACAATGTCTGTAGTAGTTTAGAATCATCACATACATATACAACTACTTTACATGAAGATTCATGTGTCAGGTCCAAAACAGGTTTATCTCACAGAGAAAAGCTGAAGATGGACCAGTGATAGAAACTCTTGTCTGGTCCAGGACACACTGGATGGTCTATGTTTCTCGGCTGGCCTGGTAGCGCCTTGGGATTCCTCCTGAGGAGCTGGCCCAAGTGGCTGGGGAAAGGGAAGTCTGCGTGTCCTTGCTTAAGCTGCTGCTTAAGCAGATAAGCAGAAGAAAATTGATGGATGGATGGACAACAGACACCAACTGGTACGTATGCTCACCTCTTTACAGAAGGTCTTACTTATTCTGTCTCTGAATGTTTCAGGATCATCTGTGGAATTCATGATTGACTCAAAAGCCAGTCACTCAGTTTTTTTGTGTGTGTGAGTGTCCTGTTTGGCAGTGTGGAGCTCAGAATTGGTGTCTGAGCACCAATTAGAAGCCCAACAGATTTACTTTCACAAGCGGAGCAGTACAGCTTTTGCTACAGTACTCCACTTGATATATGTTTGAAAAATCTTTATTATGAATTGCTGGGGGTTTAATTTCCTGATGTTATGGACATGGAGATGGAAAATTAAGGGGAAGAAAGAAAGAAGATGAAGAAAAGAGGTAGGAAACAAAAAGTCAAGAGAGAGGGTGAGTTGAAAATACAAGAGAGGAAAGGGAAGAAAGGAAACATAGGAAGACATTGAAGTCTGCCTCCAAACCCAAAGGACGGCAAAGAGAGGGGAAAAAACACAACAAAAAACGAAAAAGGAACATAGACAAAACACAACATACATCGTGAACTAAGATTTACACAACCACATCACAAAAATGGATATAAAAATACAACCATGTCACAAAAAACTCATGGTACCGATTAATCAAGATCTAGTAATGATAACCTCAGCCCAAGAATATATCTGTAAACACCAGAGACCCTACACCTGTGTGTGTGTGAGCATGCTGGTGCATAAAAGGTTTCTCCATAAGAGTGTTCGATAGCTGGTGTGAGCAGGCATCAATCCGTCTCCCAGGATTCAATGCAGACATGATGGAGATCGGAGCCAAGACGTCCAAAGGACCCCCAGAGCCCCAGACGGACCCGGGCGGGGCCGACCCGACAGGCACCCCAACCAAGATGTTGGGGTTATTCCAGATCGGTGTACATCTGCATGGGATTATTGTGGACTCTGTCATTTTTAGAAACTCCCACCATGCTGTCAGAGTGGAGCTGATATTTATGCTTTTAAAGCATTTATGTCGTTTTATATTTGAGCTAATAAATGGTAGGTCTGAAAGTTTTATCTTATTGCATAGTGTTTGTTCTACACCTATCCAGGACTCATCTAGGTAGCTATGTTTTAACCATCTTGAGATGTATTGGAGCCTGTTGGCTAAGAAATAATGATGGATGTTTGGTAGATCTAGACCTCCTTTTTCTTTGGTCTTCTGGAGTGTTTTTAAGCTGATACGTGGGGGTTTATCTTTCCAAAGAAATTTAGAGACAGAGGAGTCCATAGATCTAAACCAGTCTAGTGATGGTTTACTTGGGATCATTGAGAATGAGTAGTTGATTCTGGGCAAAACCATCATTTTTATTGAAGCAACCCTTCCCATAAGTGATCCAAAAGTGATATGGGTAGGGATTTCCATCTAGCAAGGTCATCTTCCACTTTTTTTAAAAGTGGGATGTAGTTTAGCTTTATTAAATTTGCAAGTCTTGGTGAGACATTGATACCTAAATAAGTAATACTCCCTGACTGCAGTTGTGTATTAGTTGGATTCTGGACAGAACAATTGATTGGAAGAAATTTAGATTTTAACCAATTTATAGAATGATCTGAAACATTTGAGTAAGAGTTTATCAACCCGATTACCTGAGAGAAAGATTATTGTGAATGCTTGAGAAAAAGTAATACATCATCTGCATAAAGACTGATTTTATGTTCTATGTTACTGCATTTTATGCCTTTAATATTGTGAGTTTGCCTGATTGCTGCAGCTAGTGGTTCAATAAAAATAGCAAACAGGGAGGGAGAGAGAGGACATCCCTGCCTGGTACCTCTCTGAAGATAAAACCTAGATGATGTTTGGTTATTGGTCCTGATACATGCTGTTGGTGAAATGTATAATATTTTCAACCAGTTTATAAGAATTTCCAAAGCCAAATTTATGTAAGGTTGCAAATAACAATTTACAGTTAACTCTATCAAATGCTTTTTAGGATCTAGAGATAATATATTAGATTTAATGTTTTTACAGTAAGAAGAATCTATTAAATCTATTAATCTACGTGAATTTGAGGATGAATGTCTCCCTTTAATAAAACCAGTTTGATCAGGATGTATTATAAGAGGGGTTACTTTCTCTATCCTTTTTGCGAGGGCTTTGCAGATTATTTTAAGATCAACATTAAAGAGGGATATGGGACGATAGCTGGTAGGAAACAAAGGGTCTTTACCTGATTTTAGTAGAAGACTAATGTAGGCAGAATTCATATTTGGTGGAAGTCGGCCATTTTCCTTGGTTTCCTGCAGCATTCTGTGGAATGTTGGTGCCAGAATATTCCAGAATTCTTTATAGAACTCTGCTGGAAATCCATCTGGGCCTGGAGCCTTTTTATTGGGCATGCTTTGGAGGCCCTCCAGGAGCTCAGCCGCTGTTAGTGGTGAATCTAGGGCCATCGCTTGACTTTCAGATAATTTAGGTAGTGTTATGTTATCCAAAAATTGTTCAGTTTCATGATCTGATGGGTTTATCTCTGGTGAGTATAAAGCCTTGTAAAATTCTTTAAAGGTGTCGTTTATTCTTCCGGGATCATATACTGTATTCCCGGTCTGATCTTTAATAGCAGATATAGTTGTTTTTCTTTATTAATTTTAAGCTGGTTAGCCAAAAATCTACCTGATTTATTACCCTACTCAAAGTTTTCTATCCTAAGTCTTTGAATTAAGAACTGGGTCTGTTTATTAATAATTTCATTTAATTCTAGCTTTGCTTTACGGATTTTGCTCTTCTATTTTCTTTTTATTTGATGAGAATGATATTATTTTACCTCTAATCACAGCTTTCCCTGCCTCCCAAAGAATGGATGGCGACGTACCAGGGAGGTCATTATATTCCAAATATGAGGCCCACTCTTTTTCGAAATATTTAATAAATTATTTATCCTTAAGTAATGATATATTAAATCTCCAATTTTTGATTTGAGGTGTTTCTGTTTTATTTACTAAAGTTAGAGAAACAGGAGCATGATCGCTAACAGCTATAGGGTGTATCTCAGTGTGTGAAATGTCAGTCAACAGTGAGGTGCTGACTAACAAATAATCCAGTCGAGAATACGAATGGTGGACATTTGAGAAGAAAGTATATTTTTTGTCATTGGGGTGAAGAAATCGCCATGCATCGCAAAGTCCATAATCGCTCATGTACCGTTTGACTATATCTATAGATTTCCAGCTGCGATGAGTCCCTGCTGTGCTGAGCCTGTCTATTTCTTCATTTAAACCAAAGTTGAGGTCGCCCCCAAGAAGAAGTGAGCAATCCATGTGTTCAAGGAGCACTGAGAAGAAGGAATGAAAGAATGAGGGGTCATCAACATTTGGACCATATTTACTGACAAGACATAACTTTTGAGTATGTATAGATAGTTTTACTATAATAAATCTACCCTCTGGATCTGTAACTGTATCAATTACTGTAAAATTAAATTTTTTATTTATTAATATTGCTACTTCCCTTTGTCTAGAGTTATAGCATGCAGAAAACACATTAGGAAACTCAGGGGATTTAAGATCAACTGCAGCTGAGGTAGATTTATGGGTTTCTTGTAATAAGACGACATCTGCCTTCAATCTTTTAAAGTGGTCAAAAATCCTAACTCTTTTCTTTCTGGTGCCAGCTCCATGAACATTCCATGAGACAAACCTTAGAGTAGCCATAGTTTTGAGACAAAAGTTGTAAAGTCCATATCACCATAGAACCAGGGCCAGTCGGGCGTCTAGGCTGGTTAGCTTCTTATCTATTGAGTCCAGGACATCGCTGTAGCTTTTCTCTGAAGAGATGGTGGAGGTGCTGGCCTCAGAACGGGCGCGTTTTTATGATGGTGTGCTTGTCGGCATAGGAGAGGTGGATTTTTGTGGCTTGCCCATAACAATGTTGTCAAAGCACTCGTCCAAGTAGCTTTCCAGGCTGTGCAAGGTTTCCTAGTCCAGTTTGTTTTATGGAGAAATACAAAATAATGGTTATTATTGTTAAACGTTTGCTATATTTGGCTCGAATGTTATGGTTTATTTTTACCCGAGTTTGTTTGTTTTACCAGTTTACCGTCAAATTACTTACGCACAGCTCTCGCGAGATCTCAGCAGCAGCTCATCTGACCAACCCCAACCGGACTTTTTTTTCCAAAGTCTTCTTGGGCTGAGGTTATCATTACTAGATCTTGATTAATCGGTACCATGAGTTTTTCTGTGACATTGTTGTTGTATTTTTATTTTTGTGTGATGTGGTTGTGTAGTTCTTAGTTCACGATGTTTGTTTTGTTTTGTCGATGTTCCTTTTTCGTGTTTTGTTTTGTTTTTTCCCTTCTCTCTGCCGGCCTGTGGGTATGGAGGCAGACTTCAATGTTTTCCTGTGTTTTCTTTGTTCCCCTTCCTCTCTTGTATTTTCAACTCACCCTCTCTCTTGACTTTTTTGTTTCCTACCTCTCTTCTTCTTCTTTCTTTCTTCCCCTTAATTTTCCGTCTCTGTGTCCATAGCATCAGGAAATAAAACCCCAGCAATTCATAATAAAGATTTTTCACACATATATCAAGTGGAGTACTATAGCAAAAGCTGTACTGCTCCGCTTGTGAAAGTAAATCTGTTGGGCTTCTACTTGGTACTCAGACACCAATTCTGAGCTCCACACTGCCAAACAGGACACACACACACACACACACAAAAAAAAGAGATCTGATTGTTCCATATGTTCCTAACAGAACACTTTGCTTTCAGACAGCAGGTTTACTGGTGGTTCCTAGGATTTTTAAAAATAGAATGGGAGGCAGATCTTTTAGTTATCAAGCTCCAGGCCCAGAGTGGAGAATTTGGACGACTCCTGGTGATGTATGGGCTGCACGGACCTGAGGTCATTGGCGAGCCATGTTGTAATAGTCTACCAAAGGTGCAAATAGGCAAAAATGAGTCACTAGTAAGAGTATTTCTGAACTAGCTGGCCAAAAGTTCGAAAGAATAGGGGAAAATGTTTAACCAGTTCTGTATAATCTCATACTAGTTGGCATACACAAGAGCTGATATAAATAATGTGTAGTTTTTACACCTAAATGCTTGGCATACTGGGCCACCTCAGTTTTACAAGGAAAATCCAGCACCAAGCACTATGAGCCCACAAGTCCAGAGTGGGCTGGATTACTTATTGAGTGAATATTATCAGTATAAATGTCATGAAGAGCATGGTGTGGACCTGCTCCATATGAAAGTGCCCTGCAATGCTAGCTTATTCAGCACTACATTAAATAAATGACACCTTGACCAATTTTTTTCTCTTTAAAATTATGTCAACAAATACACAAAGCCCACATTTGAAAGAGAATAGAATGAATGTAATATAAGAAAAACCTGCATGTTTTGGCATTGAAAATATCTTAATTGGTTAAGTCAAATGTGTTTTCCATATCAAATGCACTAAAGCTGTACAGAATATAATTTTTTATTGTGACACAGGTGCAGCAGTTGAGTTTAGGAAGTGTGAAAGGGAGAGCAGAGTCCACTCAGGGACTGATTACAGAGGCAGCAGCTCAAGATATTCAATTCAATTCAATTCAATTCATATAGATTCTGATATTGTTAAGGGATGTGTTGTAAATTGTCACAGTCCCCGTGATTAGTATGCTGTTTTCCTTTTTTTTCTCCTTTTTTCTTTCTCTTTTTTTTGTGCTGCGTCTGACCCGGAAGACGGAAATCCCCTTTACAGAGTGTTTACTGTTGCCATGGAAACGAACGGGAGTTCCCGATGATGCACTGGCATCATCATTGAGTTCTCTGCCCACAACCCTGCAGCTGATGAAGGATTAATTGTTAATTGTTTGTGTGCAGGAGTATAAAGATGTGATGGACGAAACAGTCGAGGAGCTACTCCACCCATAGTAGTCTCTTCTTGAGCGCTGAGCCTGGCTCTTTTGGTCTGAATAACTTTAGTATTGTTTGCTTAGAGTAAACTGTTGTTCATTTTGTCTTGTGAGGGTTTCCTCTTAGTTGCTTCCTGAGAGCTTTGTAGTCATGTAAACCGTTTGTTCAGTTTTCACTTCATTCTGCTTTGGTTTAGAGTTTAAAATCTTAGTGTTTTCTTTTATTATTATTCCAACTTCTAAGAAGCTGAGTAATTTATTTATTTGTTAAACTTCTGAGTTTGACTGAAGGATGAGTTTATATAGCAGAGTTCTTTTTTTTTCAGGTCGAGAGGGTTTTACCAGGGGCGTGTCTAAGAGGACTGTAAGGAATCCCCGGCCCCCTCCGTCTGTACACCTGAATAACTTTATTTTGGTCTTGTAAAATAAAGTTTAATGTTAATTCGCCAGTCACTGTTGTTACCTCCTTCCTTTCCTACCCCCCCCCCCCCTCCACACACACACACACACACCCTCCTCCCGGGGTCCGTAGCACATAAGAATGTATATGTGAGCTTATGTATGATTAAACTGAAAAATGTACTTCTTTTAAAGTGCTTTGAGATGACGTGTTAAATACACTGAAATGAATTGAATTACTAAAACCTGTGACCTGTGACACCCCTTCAGGCCATAACTGCCTGAAGGGGAGTTATGACCTGTTATGATAGTTATGATAGAATTTGCAGCTGTGTTTAATCCATTCACAAAGTTTTCACACAGAAAGTTCAACATACCTATAATCATCTAATTTTCCTCAACAGGGCTAAAGGTAAAGAAGGGAGGCGTTGGCAGGTGAAGGTTAGAGGGGGGGTGGAATAAACTTGGCAGGTCGCATGTCAGTAACATGGTAACATAGAGAGACGGGATGAACAACAATGCAGCCACATAAGCCCCTCCTTAGGCAAATTACAGAGACATTTATCCGATAAGGCATATTTTTGAACTGTTGGGGGAAGCTGGAGCACCCGGAGAGAACCCACGCATGCACAGGGAGAACATGCAAACTCCATGCAGAAATATCTCTTACTGCAAGGGAACAGTACTAAACACTGTACCACTGTGCAGCCCCACTCCATTTACCAGGGTAAACACTAATTACCAGGGTAGAAATTCACCCCAGAAATATTTCCTGGTAGGGAGGCGGTACTTTTTTATTTACAGGAAACTTTTGAATGGAGGTTTGTGGAGGGAAAGGGGTCAAACTCTTTACTCAAAGTCATATTTATGTTCTGAGGCACAAATAAAAGCCACAACCACCCCATGGATCATTAAAAGATGTTACTGCTGCTGTGGGTTTGTTGTTCATTCTGCTTTGGTAAACGTCTCTCAGACAATGGCATACCTGTCACACATTGTGGAAATGTAAGAAATGTCCAAGGTAAAGTTAAGAGGTCCCAGGAGAAATCGGTTCTAGGTCTCATAGTTGAATCGCGTTTGGATTTAGATTGTGGGAGTTCAGGGTTAAAGGTAGGGAGTGGAAAGTTAAGGATAAGGGTTATAAGATAAGATAAGATAGCAAGAGAAAAAAAAAGAAAAAATATTTAAAAGACATTATTACTCATACAAATTCAACAATATTCGTAACAAGTTTACCCCTTTATTCCATTAAGAGCGTTTATTTAGTAGTGTTACTGCTAAGGGAAGAAAAGAGAATCTAATATGTTTACTCTTATATTTTACTGCTCCGAAGCTAAAATTGGGGAAAGGGGATTAAGGTAAGGGGTTAAAAGTTAATGTTGGGGAGTTGGGGTTCAGTAAGTATTTTTGTCAGTTTAATAGTTTAGTTGGAAGGTTTCATGACATGTAGCAGGGCTCAGTGTTCTGACTGAGGTGGGGCCTTTTTAGACGTTTTAAAGAACTTTGAAATTTTTTTCTTGAAAGATTTCTTTTTGGGTTTAATTTCCTGTAATTTGTCCATCTCCTGTTGCAGATTGTTCCCTTTGTCCCTCAGGCTCTCTGTCTCTGTTTTTCTCTCCACCTCCATCTCTTTCAGAGTCTCCTTTGTTGTCCCAATGATCTCTAGAAGACCAGACTTCTCTGTTTGCCATTGCTGCCTTTCCTTATGCAAAACCTCCAGAACATTCTTTGCAGCTGCTTCCAAATTTCTGACAGTTTTCTGCTGCTCTGTCAGAAGGCTGGATTTTTCCTGGGCCCAGAGCAGTCTTTGATTCTCCACATTTTGCTCCATTTTGACCAAAGCAGCCTTTATTTTGAAGGTTTCCTGCACTTGCTTGCCTAAGCAGATCTCAGCCTCCTTTGTTCTGGTCTTCTCAGCAACCAGAGTCATTTCCAGTTCAAGGACTTTTCTTGCAGCATTTTGATGGTACTGGTTCGTTTTCTGCTGCTCCAAATGCAGAGCAGCTATCTTCTGTTCTGCCTCAGCTTTCTGTAACTCCAACTGTTTTTTCAGCTGCTCCACCTCATCTCTTTCCTGTTGGTTGTTCATAAGATGGGGTTTTTCCTGCTCCCACCGCTGTTGCAGGTCTTCCAAAACTCCCATCATTTCGACCAGAGCAGCCTCCAGGTTAGATGTTTGCTCCTTTTGTTGAGCCAAACCGTCTTCAGCCAATTTTGCTCTGTTTTTCTCTTCAATCAGCTTTTCCTCCAGTTGGTCGGCTCTTCTCGTGGCATCTTGACGGTCCCTGTTCCTCTTAATCAGCTCATTATACAGAGCAGCAACTTCATCTCCATGCGCAGCTGTCTGGGACTGCAATTGATATTTCAGCTGTTCCACCTCAGATGTTTCTTGGTTATTGGTCAGAAGAGATTCCTTTTCCTTCTCCCACTGCCTTCTTTGTTCCTCCAAATCTCTCTCCATTTTGACCAAAGCAGCTTGTAATTTAGATGTTTCTTCCATCTGCCCAGCTAAACAGATCTCGGCCTCTTCAGTTTTTTTCTTCTCTGCCATCAGAGATGCCTTTAACTGATCAGCTCGTCTGATGGCATCTCGACGGCCTTTGTCTAACCTAATCCGCTCTTCATACAGAAAGGCAACTTCATCTTCATGGTCAGTTTTCTGCTTTTCTACTACATTTGTCAAGTTTATCATTTCATCTCTTAAGACCTTTTTCTCCTGGTCTTCCTGATGTTGGTGGACTGGTGCAGCTCCACCTTCTTTAGTTAATTGTTGTAAGGAGATCTCAGCTGCCTTTGCTTTTTTCCTCTCAGTGGTTAGCTCAGACGCGAGCTGCCTAGCTGTCTCGTTGGCCTGTTGCTGCGCTGCCTCCATTTTACGAAGCTCGGCGGTGAGAGTCTTCATGTTTTCTAACAATGTGTAATTTTCTTGTTGAAGTCCAGAGATCCAGTTCTCTTTGCTCTTCATGTTTTCTAACAATGTGTAATTTTCTTGTTGAAGTCTAGAGATACAGTTCTCTTTGCTCTTCATGTTTTCTAACAATGTGTAATTTTCTTGTTGAAGTGCAGAGATCCAGTTCTCTTTGCTCTTCATGTTTTCTAACAATGTGTAATTTTCTTGTTGAAGTGCAGAGATCCAGTTCTCTTTGCTCTTCATGTTTTCTAACAATGTGTAATTTTCTTGTTGAAGTGCAGAGATCCAGTTCTCTCTGGAGATTAAGGCGCCATGAAACTCCAACTCTGGAATCATTATCATACCTTTGGTTTTATCACCATGGCTTACTTCAACATCGCTCTCTTTAGGAATACATTTTAAAATCGGATGCATCTTTGCATCTTCAAGCTTTGGAGAAGAGACTGGCCTCTGATCAGAGACTGGGGCTGGCTGCAATGGGGTCGCTGCCAGACTCTGATCAGAGACTGGGGCTGGCTGCGATGGGGTCGCTGCTAGACTCTGATCAGAGACTGGGGCTGGCTGCGATGGGGTCGCTGCCGTCTTTGGAGCAGAAATTTCACTCCAGGGGCGTCTGACTGGAGCATCTCTTGGAGCATTTTCCAGATCAGAAGCAAATGTAACTTTCTTGGTAGTCTTTACTTGAGACTTGGAAGAGATCTTGCCGTTTTGGCTTGACGCTTTTTGGTTTTCGGACTCCTCTCTCTTCAGTAGAGGAAAATCTTCCGAAGTAAATAAGGGCGCAGAGTTAATCCTACCTGATTTTCCAACGCTGAATTTGGAATTGGTGAATACAAGAGTTTGTTGCAGATGATAGGCAGCCTCCACTGGTACACGTTTGCTGACGGACTCCATAATAATAATGTTCTATTTTTCAAAGCAAAGATTCTTTGAGGGATGATTAGATCGATTTTTGTTGTTGCTCTCTAAAAACAGTGCTACTCTTTACAGAAGTGATTCACGAGATGCGTTCACGCCAAGACGGTTTAGAGAACTGAATTAGAATCTAAAGGAATGTTAATAACTTTATTCTCACTTATGATGTCAGAGATATCAAAGAACACCAGAGATGATGTCACATAGCTAAATAGTTTCACGTTGCCCGGCAACAAAATCAACTTAAGTTCTGAAGATGAGCAAATAAATTCTAATAAGATAAATCAAATTTAAGGCTTCAGGTTTCCATTGTTACTATTTGAACTTCAGGCTGATAATAAAAAACACTGTGGTTTTAGCAATGCAACGAGGTTTCATTTAAAAACCTAGAACTACACCAAACCTGAAAGGAAAACAATGCTGGAGTTTCAAACTAAGACCCAAACACAGTCTACAAAATAAAAGCCTTCATATTTTAGACAGTAGCTCATTGAAGCGTTTGGCTTAACGCTACTGCTGGAAGTCAAACAGTGTTACAGATCGAATCACTTTGGCCTCATAAAATGAAGCTTACTGAAGTTTTCCAAATAAACTTTTCCATGCTTACTGTCTACATTTAAAGGTGATAATACAGTACATCAGGATATTAGCATAGGAAGTAGGTTCCACATCACTAATGAAACTAAACCAGTCATTCAGCGACAACCATCCCTGACTTTCAAAATAAGACCCAAACATACTCTAAAAAAAGTCTTCACTCATATACACATGAATCAAATTCATTCATAAACTTAAATAGTAATACATACATACTCATAAACACATATACATAACCATATAGGTACACACTCCTAAATACACACTTATCAAATTATCAAAACTCACTTATACTCACATACATACTCATAATTATACATATATAATTATACTCATACATATTATACTTATTAATTATACTTAGTTATACTCAAACACTCATCATCATACATACCCACTCATACACACCCATTCCTATACACTACCCATTTGGCTGCCCTAAGCACAAAGGTCTACGTGGTACTTACCCCGAAAAATCTTTGAGCGACTCCTGCCAAACTGGCAGATGAGGGAGTGCTTCAGACTGGACATTTCTGAAAAACGTACATCAATGTACTCACGTGCTGCAAATCTGTATCTGCTTAATAGATGGGATATGCAATATTGTCTTACATCTATAATGTGTTTCTTATTGAACATGTAGGTCCTCAATGTTTGCTACTTTGATTATTACCAATGTTAGTCCAAATAATTTTCTTTTAATTTAGATGTACACTATTTATACATTTTAGAGATGCAGCTAATAGTTAGTGGTCAATAAATCAGTCAACATGTTAAATGAGTCGTTGATTAGTCAATGATTTGAATCCAGCCCAGCCCTGTTTTGGAGAGACCGTCCAGGCGGAACCATGCCATTCCGGTCCAGCTGCAGGTGCTCACCACTCTGGGGTTTCTTGCAACTGGTTGTTACCAGCGGGAATTAGCCGACAGGTATGTGTCTGAGTGATTCTTACTATTCTGCCCAAAATCCCTTTTTGGAAATAATGCCTTCAAATATGTTATATTAATTTACTAGGTCTGGGATATGACAGCCGTCCCTGAGCGCAATAATGCCTGCAGTCTTGGATGGGATAATTAAAATGAGCAGGTGATACATCACGTTTCCATATACTGTGGGGGAGCAGGCCAAAATTAAGATGCAATTTGCAGCAATGTCCAGTTTCCCAAACATAATCGGCGCAATTGACTGCACACATATTGCTATAAGGGCCCCGTCCGAGGATGAATTTGTTTTCGTCAATCGGAAACATGTACACAGTATTAATGTACAAATCATATGTGATTCACACATGATGATCACTAATATGGTGGCACAATGGCCTGGGTCAACACACAACTCCTTTATCTCGACACACAGCAGTGTAGGGAACAGACTGCAGGCAGGCACTGTGCGTGATGGCTGGCTGCTCGGTAAGTCCTCACCGTCATTAGAAATGCTGGTTGTTGACGCTTGAATTAAACGTGTTATCACTTGCAGGTGATAGTGGCTACTCTCTCAGGAGCTGGCTTCTGACCCCGTTCCCAGACCCACAGACAGCAGAGGAATGCGCTACAACTCCTGTCACAAGCCTGCGCGCTCAGTCGTGGAGCATGCCAAAGGCCTGTTAAAATGTAGGTTGCGGTCGTTGGATGCCTCGGGTGACTATTATACCACCCTACAAAGGTCTGCAAGATCGTGAGGGCATGTGCAATTTTTCCTAACATGGCACTGAGAATTGGAATTCCCCTCCCTCCTGGGCTACCCCCTCCCCAGCATGAGAACCCTGACCCACAGCCGCCTCCTCCTCGACAGTAAGCCTTCACCCAGGGAGCAAGGATCCGCCAGGATGTAATGCGGCGTTTGAGATAACGACAAGGTTCATTTATTTAAAAAATTTATTGTATCATTTAAGGTACCAGTGGCTGTCACTATGTCACACAGCACACTCTTTATTTCCTTTAACTCGTTTGTCACAGAATTGATGGCGCTGATGGTGTCTCTCTGTGTCTGCATCACAGCTTCAGTCAGAACCCGACCACTACTGGATGCACCACGGGCACCGGCAGCACTGGTGCTGGGGGCAGCCGGAAGCTGGGCAACCTCATCTTCCTTAGCCTCCTCATCCTCGATACCTACCGACTTTGGAAGAGCTAAAAAGACACGGCATATTAGTCTGTCTCCTAAAAAATATGCTCAAATTTGTTAACGTAGCCACGTCATATAATATATCCAAATGGTGCTTTACCGGGTTCATCTGTCGTTTCTGCCAGGTCGGTGTCGCCCTCCTTCTCTGACACAATACCGTACACGCTTGATGTTTCCATGATACTTGCCATCAGGTACTGTTGAGAAGGTGTTGTCACTCTAATTTAAAGCCTATTTTAAAGGAACAGACACACATTTAATTTATGACCCTGGGCTCTCTCTGAGCTCTCATTTCACCTTCCCGCGTGCTCGTTCATTTCTGTAAAAAGGAGCAATAAGAACAACAAACAACAATTATATCTTTTAACAGTGAGACGTCGTTCACTGGACTCAGTTCTAGTAACTGAGTACAGCTTTATCTCAGCATAAGGTTTTTATTTGAAACAAGAGTTAAAAAGGAAACTCCTCCCACATAGATCTTCGTTCACAGAATGGTCAGCTTCTTCACAAAAGGCACACAGGATGTGCCACATTCCTCTTGATTATTCACAGTTTCTAAGTGTTTCCACATGCACTACAAAATTAGACCCTCATACATTAACAGAATTCCTATCTCTTCAGTACCGTCCTGTCAGTTGCACTGACAGTCTGCACTGCAGACGCTACATGCTGCCACTCGCAGTTCTTCCTTTAATTTGTGACACCACTGCTGTGTCCACCAAATAAAATGTCTCTTCTAGCCTCCATTTCACCCACTAGCACTTCAATCTCCATCTCCGTAAAGTTTCTCTTTTTTGTTTTTGTTGTTGTTGCCATATTTCCCCTCTTCTTCATATGCATCAATATTCATGTCCTGCTTTGCATTGACCTTTTATAGCCGGATTTGGGCGTGTTCAGGGCGGGATATGAGCCAAATTCACGTGCGCAAACTTCCAAGAAGGCTTTGATTTATAAAGGGGAAACTGCTTACAACTGTGCGTAGACATGGTTTTATCAATCAGAAATCTTTTTGGCGTACGCAAACTTTTTGTTTTGGTCGTACATACACTTTTAGTAGGGATTCTACTCAATGTTTTATAAATGAGACCCCTGGTCATTTTATGCAATTCTTTAATGAATTATTGAAAGTAGACACAAAAACTAAATTCAATTTAACTCTTTATTGAAATAGCTTTCTTTTTTTTGTTACCATGACTAAACGTTTGTAATAAATAAAAATAAATCATTAAGAGACCTGAGTGACATCAGTAAATACTGACAAGAACAATGTTCTTAACTATTATGTAAATAATTAATATATTTTCATTATTTTATTAATTTAAATTGTAAGCTTATTTTAGGCTTTTTTATTCATTTTAAAGGTTTCATAACTTTTTTTATATTAATGGCTTCAACCTTTGGTTTAGTTTGTGTGGGTGGAAAAACGCGCCAATAAAGCTGATTCTAATTCAGTCGAGCTGTGAAGCTAAAGCTGACAAGCTACTCACCGATGTGTGAGCGTAGAAGTCGCCCAAAACACTGGAGGCGAGTCTAGTTACTGAGTACTGAAGGCAGCAGGGGTGTTTCTCAATGTCAAGGCGCCTCGCCTACCGAGGCACTGCCTTGGTAGGCGAGGCGCCTTGCTTACGAGGACACTGTCCTTCCTTGGTTGAAGTAAACTGTTAAATGGAACAGACTTGCATCACGTGACCGCGGCTGCCTAGGGCTCGCCTTTTGCTTACGCACTCTATTTACGTCCCGCCCATTGTTATATTTTATACGTATAAGTTTCAATATAGATGTACAACGAGAGTTTTACTTTTTTAATTGTGTATATATTGGTTAAATTAAATGTGAAAGCGAGTTAGTACCTGCTAGCAACCGAAGCTGCAACTTCGAAAATACCGCAATGTATTCTGGGAAATTTTTGACGAGGGAAGGCATCAAGGAATCTCCCATGTATCCTCGGTCAGTTAGCTGAACGGCAGACAAACGGAGGACAGACGCCTCGGTAGCACATGAACATTGGAACACGCCTTGGCGGTCCCTGATGACGTGTCTCCTAGGCAACCGGGGCGGGACCAAGGTATCAAGGCGAGGTTCCTTGGCATTGAGAAACACCACAGGTCTTCCCATCCACGTTTGTATTTTTGAAAGCATTTTGGCTTCTCAGGAATTGGTGGAGTATGGGCAGATTTGTGTGTCATCAGAAACTGAATTTGAATTACTTTTGTTTGAATTCACATCACTCAGATTGAATCTAAAATTTTCCAATTGAATAAATGCTTTGAAAACTTAATGTGAATTTAAGTCAAGTTTTTTACTCAAGTAAAAGTGAAAAAGTCCTGGATTCAAAACTACTTAAAGTATAAAGCAAAAGTAATGTAATTCAAAAAATGACAATAAAGAATAAAGCTTAAGCCACTATGAAGGACCATCCCTGCCAAAATTGACAATAAATAAATAAATAAATAAATAAATAAATGAGGTAATACATTTGGAAATAAATAAATCTAGGAAAAATATTATACATTTGGAAATAAAAACATGTGGAAATAAATAAATAAAATTGTAAATACATTTTTAAATGAAATATTGAAATAAATAAAGATAATAGAAAAAATACATTTAACTAAATAAATACATAAAGCAACAAATAAATACATGCGAAAAAGAATAAATAAATGTGTAAATAAATAAATAAATACAATTGAAAATATATAAATACATGTAAGAACGTAAGAAAATCTGTTATTTTCACATTTATTTATTTACAATTTTATTGCATTGCAGCATTTATTTATTTATTGCTACATTTATTTATTTACACATTTAATTATTTACACATTTATTTATTGCAGTATTTATTTACACATTTATTTAATTATTTAAGTACACATTTATTTATGTATTTCCACATGTATTTATTTATTTATTTATACATACATTTATTTGTTAATTTATTTATCCATTAATTTATCTTTACATTTATTTATGTCAATATTTACAGATCCGATTTATTTACAGTAGTGTATTCTAATTAGAGGGGGCGTTTCTAACACGGGCCTAAAGCCTGATTGGTCAGCTCCAAGTCTGTGTAAGCTAACACACAACAATTGCTCTCAGCTAAGGAGAGTTCGCATCGGGTGGCTACTCTGTGTTAATGGAATCTCACTGTCAGAGAAAGGCTGGTTCAACACATAGACTGTATATAACTGGACGAAGCCTCGGTGACGTAACCCATTGGTTTCTGAAGAGCATAAATGAAGCCAAATGGGCGGTTCCCACCGCCGCCATCTTGTCTGCGTCACGCGTTTCGTCACTCCCAGAAAATAGACAAGTTTACAAGCCGTTTCCGCTTTACTTCCTGAACTCCTCCCCTATATGAAAAATGGGCAAAGAGATGGAGCTGAGAGTGGAGCTGAGAGTGGAGCTGAGGGTGGCGCTGGGAGGGCGGGGGCGGAAGATTGACACTCTGAACCGATGTAGCTAGGAGCTATTCCTGGAGCTAACTGAAGCTAACTGAAGCTAACGGAGGTTAGCGGGCGCCTTTAGCCTGAAAGGCGCGGTAGAGCAACTCTGCTACCCTCTTCCATCCAGGCTATCTTTACATGTTAAAACCCTCAAAATAACGTTTTAGAACATATACAGACACAGACACATTCATTTATTTTGAACAGACACCAATTGAGTGCAAAATAAAAACCATCTCCTTTTATAGAAGTAACAAATAAATAGAATAAAACATAATGGGCGCATAGATGTTGCTATATATATATGCCAATTGCTTCTGTGATATTTTTTAGCCCGGTCAGCGTTCATATGGAGAGGTGTCTTGAAAGCAGTGGGAATTAGTTGGGTACCAGTGACATATGTCGGGGTGATGCCGTCTTATGTGCGTAAGCATGTTTGAGGGGTTGCCAGCGACATACCGCACCTCCGTGAAACATCACCGGCAGACAGTCTTTGTCCGGACCTCCACTCGCATGCCATCACCATTATATTGTACTGGGTAGCCAAAGTGTTCCCATTCAGCTGATTTAAATGAAGCCAGCGGCTCCTCCAACTCCACACTGTCCATCGCTTTCATTCCCATTGACTGTATATATTCCTCGTCCTGCTTTTTCTTCTTCTGCAATTTCTCCTTTCTGTTTCTGGCAGCTTTTCGGCTCAGGACATGACTTTTTAAAAAACTCATTCAGACGATTCAGACAGTCTATGATTCAGACGTATTCGTCGTATGACTGCGTGTACCGAACCGTAACGCCTGTACCGTGACGGCACGGGAAGAATACAAATACCGTTACACCCCTAATATATATATAAATAAATAATTTTGTCAAATAAAATCATGAAGCCCCATTTGCCCATAGCTTTTACTAAAACTATGTGAAGTTTTAATAAATCAACATATAAAGTAAATAAAAATGTGATCATTTCAACCCATTTTCGACCAAGCAGCCTTATCTTAAATGCACAACATCTTAACCTTTTCAGTTTGTCGTTTCCCAGGGTGATTAACTAGCTACTTTGCTAATTAAGGACGGTCTGTTAGTGCAATCAGTACCACAGCAAGCCATCTTTGTCCAATAAGTGCACGATTTATATCTAAACACTAATAAAGTTTGCGGATACAACTGATGTTCAAGTTCAAGGAAAGTTAATGGCCAAAGTCTTAACGTGAGTCCCAGGCTGAAGGCCTTCCCCGGAAAAAGCAGGGATGAGCGAGTACAGCATTATCTGTATCTGTATCTGTTAACCATATGAATTATCTGTATCCGTATCTGTACTCGGACTGGGCAGGGCGTAACCCGGAAGTGGGTCGAGTTGACGTTAAATGGGCGGTGCTTTAACTAGTATGTCATTTTAAACATGCAATTCAATTCAATTTTCAATTCAGTTTATTTATATAGCGCCAATTCACAACAGATGTCATCTCAAGGCACTTAACAAGAAGTCATTTCAATACATTTATACAAACATTCCAATCAGTTAAAAAGTTTCCTATTTAAGGAATCCCAGCAGATTGCGTCAGTCATTGGCGTGAGGTTGGGCCCCGTTGATGAAGACTTTCCAACCACAGCAATCCTTCAGCAATCCCTCATACTGAGCAAGCATGTGGCGACGGTGGAGAGGAACAACTCCCCTTTAACAGGAAGAAACCTCCAACAGAACCAGGCTCAGTAGGAGCGGCCATCTGCCACGACCGTCTGGGGGTTTGAGAAGACAGAGCAGAAAAACAGAAGGAACAGAAGATATGATATAAGAGAACTTTCTATGTTACAGAAAGTAAAAAGTTGATAACAGGACACAGTGGATGTTCAGTTACTGGGATGATCATCCCAGTCGATGCCCCCCGTCAAACAGGGCATTGCAGCCAAGCAGGATACCAGACCAGGTATATCTTCTATGGAGAGAAAAACACTGAGAGAAAACAAAGTTAACAGTCGAAATAACAGAATGTACTGTAATACAACTGGAGAGTCGTAGGAGAAAAGGAAGTAGCAGAGTGAAGAAAATTGGTAAGTCTGTCCTCCAGCAGTCTAAGCCTATAGCAGCATAACTACAGAGATAGCTCAGGATGACCTTAGCAACTCTAACTATAAGCTTTATCAAAAAGGAAAGTTTTAAGCCTGGCCTTAAAAGTAAACAGAGTGTCTGCCTCACGGACTAAAGCTGGGAGCTGGTTCCACAGGAGAGGAGCCTGATAACTAAAAGATCTGCCTCACATTCTACTTTTAGAAATCCTAGGAACTACAAGTAAACCTGCAGTCTGAGAGTGAAGTGCTCTGTTAGGAACATATGGAACAATTAGATCTCTGATGTATGATGGAGCTTGATTATTAAGGGCTTTGTATGTAAGAAGAAGGATCTTAAATTCTATTCTGGATTTAACAGGGAGCCAATGAAGGGATGCTAAAACAGGAGAAATGTGATCCCTCTTTGTAATATTCATCAGAACTCTTGCTGCCGCATTTTGGATCAACTGAAGGCTTTAAATGGCATTTTGTTGACTTCTTGATAGCAAAGAATTACAGTAGTCCAGCCTTGAGGTAACAAATGCATGGACTAGTTTCTCAGCATCACTCCTGGACAGGATGTTTCTAATTTTAGCAATATTCCGGAGGTGAAAGAAAGAAATCCTAGAAACCTGTTTAATATGGGATTTAAATGTCAAGTCTCGGACAAAAATAACGCCAAGGTTCTTTGCGTTATTACTGGGGGCCAATTTAATGCCAACCAGATGAAGTGATTGACTAATCAGTTTCTGTTTAAGAACTTCTGGTCCAAAGACAGCAACTTCTGTTTTGTCAGAATTTAAAAGCAAAAAGTTTAGCATCATCCATCTTTGTATGTCTTCCAGACATACCTGTAATCTATCTAACTGACTGGGTTCATCAGGATTTATGGATAAATATAGTTGTGTATCATCGGCATAGCTGTGGAAATTTATCCCATGCTGTCTAATGATTCTACCAATTGGGAGCATATATATGGTAACAGGAATTGGTCCAAGCACAGAACCCTGTGGAACTCCACAAGTAACCTTTGAGAGTGAAGAAGATTTATCATTTAGATGAACAAACTGGAATCTATCAGACAAATATGATTTAAACCAGCCTAGTGCTGTTCCTTTGATCCCTTCAACATTTGATCCTTAGCCTTTCTAAGAGAATATTATGATCGACTGTGTCAAAAGCAGCACTGAGATCTAACAAAACCAGAACAGACACAAGTACATTATCTGAGGCCATGAGAATATCATTAGTAACCTTCACCAGTGCTGTTTCAGTGCTATGATGAGCTCTAAAACCTGACTGAAACTCTTCAAACAGCTCGTTACTGTTTAGATGCTCACAGACTTGATTAGCAACAATTTTCTCAAGGACTTTGGATAAGAAAGGAAGGTTAGATATAGGTCTGTAATTCACTAAGTCATCTTGATCAAGGGGAAGGTTTTTTAAGTAAAGGTTTAATTACAGCTATTTTAAATACCTGTGGTACATATCCGTTTACTAAGGATAGATTCATCGTATCCAAAATGGGGCCAGGAACCAAATGGAACACTTCTTTAAATAATTTGGTTGGAATTGGGTCCAACATACAAGTTGAAGGTTTAGATGAGGCTAATATTTTTGATAATTCCGAAAGCTCGACTGAATCAAAACAGCCTAAGCACAACTGAGGTTCTACAGTTCTTTCCGATACTGTCTCATTTACTGAGGAAGAAGTAATCATGTTTGGGAGGATGCCAATGATTTTATTTTTAATAGAATTAATTTTATTTATGAAGAATCCCATAAAATCATCGCTGCTAAGAGCTGGGGGAATAGTTGGCTCAACAGAGCAATGACTCTGTGTAAGTTTGGCAACTGTACTAAAAAGAAACCTAGGATTGTTTTTATTCGCCTCTATTAATGATGAAAAATATGCTGTTCTAGCTTGTCGAAGGGTCTTTTTATACAGCAGTAGACTGTTATTCCAGGTTAAATAGGAATCCTCTAGGCGTGTAGAGCGCCATTTTCTCTCCAACTTCCTAGTATTCTGCTTTAAAGTACGCAACTCTGCGTTAAACCAAGGAGTCAGCCTCCTATGGCTAGCCACTTTCTTTTTTAAGGGGGCTACACTATCTAATGCCAAACGCAATGAGGACGTAACGCTGTGAACCAGACCATCAATTTATGAAGGGTTAGAGATAGAATTGCTGCCATCCACTGTGTTACCCTGAGACACTAAGGAAAGTAAGAATGGAACAGATTCTTTAAAAGTTGTTACAGCATTGTCTGATAAAGCTCTAGTATAATGAAATTTTCTTTCAGATTTAAGATGGTCAGTTAAAGTAAATTCAAAAGTTTTTAAGAAGTGGTCAGACAGGACCGGGTTATGTGGGTGGACTGTTATTTCCTCACACTCAATACCGTATGTCAGTACAAGGTCCAAAGTGTGTTTACCCGAGTGGGTCAATCCCTGTACGTTTTGTGTCCATTTTTTACGGCGTTGTGTCTAAAATAGCATTAAAGGCTGCATTTAGGCTATCAATTTCAGTATCCACATGAATATTGAAGTCCCCCACTATAATAACCTTATCAGTATTTAATACTAAATCAGATAAAAAATGTGAGATCTGATCCAAGAATTAAGAGTAAGGGCCTGGTGGACGATACAAAACCACAAACAAAATGCTCTTAATGTTTTGCAACTTGGATGAGGAAAATTAAGGGTTAGATGTTCAAAAGAACTGTAGCTATCAATTGGTCTTGGACTAATTAGTAAATCAGAACGGAAAATGGTTGCAACTCCTCCCCCTCGCCCAGTATTTCTAGGAATGTGAAAATTTAAATGACTGGAAGGAGTTGACTCATCTATACTGACATAATCCTCCTGCTGCAACCAGGTTTCTGTGAGACAAAGGAAATCAATGTGATTATCACAAATCAAGTCATTTACTAACAAAGTCTTTGAGGAGAGAGATGTTATGTTTAATAAACCACATTTAATAGATTTCTTTTTCATTTCAGTCAAAGTTGTATTTATTTTTTTAAGATTTCCATAATTTGCTTTTGCTGGCTTAACTTTTAATCCATTTAATTTTGGCCATGGGCAAGACACTGTTTCTATAGGGTAATGGGTGGGTAACAGTACAGAAGCAACAGAGAGGTGGGTTGAACTACGACTCTGCTTCCTGGTCTGGACCCTGGGTTGTCAGCGTTTTGGAGAACTAATAAATTCGGCCATATTCCTAGAAAGAAGAGCTGCTCCATCCAAAGTGGGATGGATGCCGTCTCTCCGGATCAGACCAGGTTTTCCCCAAAATGTTCTCCAGTTATCAATGTAGCCTACATCGTTTGCAGGACACCACCCAGACAACCATTGATGGAATGACAGCATGCGGCTAAACATGTCGTCACTGGTCCGCTCAGGCAGGGGACCAGAAAAGATTACAGAGTCGGACATTGTTTTTGCAAACTTACACACCGAAGCAACACTTATTTTAATGACCTCCGATTGGCGAAACCGGGTGTCATTACCGCCAGCGTGAATAACAATCTTACACTATTTATTGATATGGGTTCATCAGAAATTGTTATATATATTGCTGATTAGAAAACTATTTACATGACAGCATCAGGATTGAGCTTCAGATCAATGGTTTTGATCATTATAACAAACGAACTATATACAGAACAAGTTTTGCAACAACAAATACAACACATGCGGGTGCAATTATTAAGTAAAATTTAATGAACATGAGTTGTCATCTCAACATTACATTCTTTTTTTAATTTTTACTTTTTTATGATCAGTGTGATAAAAAAAATTGGGTTCTTTGTTATTTTCACACCAGGTATGTGTGTCTGTAGCTTAATTTGTAGCCTAATATTATTTATACTTTTATTTTTATTCTTATAAAATACAGCAAGAAAGTGTCTCTCAGTGCGTGAAGTAAAAAAAAACTGGTGGCAGCTGATGGTAAAAAAAAAAAAAAAAACTCAGATGACCGGCAGAGAGAGAGAGAGAGATAGAGAGAGTGTGTAGCCAATTAATTTGTAACATGGTTTTATACCACTACTCCATTTTTTTAAATGAAATACAGCAAGAAAGTTTTGGACACAGTGCGTGAAGTAAAAAAAAAACTGGTTAGAGCCAGCTGACGGTTTAAAAAAGAAAAAAAGAATCTCCGACAGGCAGAGACGCGAGTCGCATTCTACCAAGCAGCCCCACGTCTGAACAAACTCCACGTTTACCAAGAGTCTACGAGTAAATAGGTAAGTACTACAGTAAAAAACAAACGCGGGAGAGAAAGAGAGAGCGCGCGCGTGCTGTTTGCTTCTCTTCTTTTCTCTTCTCAGTGTTGTGCGTGTCTGTGTGTGCGTGAGTGAGCGGCACTGTGACCAGAACGCAGACACAGTCAGCTACGCAATGATAATTTTTTTTCAATCCGAGCACAGATATTGACTCGTATTACTCGTATGATACTCGTACTCGGCTAAAGTACTTTATCCGTACCGGAAACTTGTTTCAGCCGAGTGTCCAGCTCAACTCTACTAGATATAGTATTTTATTTCATTTTTTAACAACTCAATCTCAGATTTTGGCGCTTCTGAGAAACAAAATTCCTCTAAATTCAGCACTTTCCTCTCCATCTGGCTTCATTCACTTCCCTTACTTCACAATCTACAACTGATACGATATAATCAACAACTGATATTTCTATAATAAAACATCACATCTCTATTCACATTCTCTATTCCTTGCTATCTGCTTATCTGCTCCTTCATAAAGATTCTACAAATTAGCTTATGATTATATGTGGAAGGGTCTGTTGCTGGATGTCCAAAAACGTGGTCCCATTATTCAACTCAGATTGGGCCAGGGCCGGCAACCTTTCCCAATCTCAGGTGTAGGTCCAGACATCTTTCCTGCTTAATCAGACCCTTAATTTTATCCAATAGCTGGATAAGTAAAAGTGTTTTGTTAAATTTGTAAAAGTTTTTTTTTTTACTTGTAAAAGTGTTTCGGGACATTTGTAAAAGTGTTTTTTTGTAACTTGTAAAAGTGTTTTGGTAAACTTGTAAAACTGTTTTTTTTAAACTTGTAAAAGTGCTTCGGGAAATTTGTAAATGTGTTTCGGTAAAAGTGTTTCAGGTTATGTAATTTTGTTTTGCACTTCCTGGCCACCGTAATAAGAAGTGGGAGTCGCGCCCATTTCAAATGTTCTCAAGCCAGAAGTCTTAGCAGAGACCCTGGCTAAACAGAGAACATCTTACCGGTGAAAATTCTCTTTTGTTCTGACCCGCTGGACCGGGGAGAACTCATTTCAAAGCTTCGAAGTGCTGATCCTGTTCGCGTAACCAGGGTAGATTCATATCCGGACTGTTCCCAGACAGTTCGTTAGAGGTCGACCTGCAGGCCATCCAGCCTGCCTTTGGGCCACACGGTCCTTGAAAATCCTGCGCAGGGTTCTTTTTTTTTATTTTTTATAACTCTTCCTTTTCTTGCTTAACTACGGACACAATTTGCTCTCCTCCTAGTGGACTGGACCTCCTTCAAAGCAAAGTAGGACTGAACTGATTCATTTATACTAATATTGTTTCTGGGCGGAGATAAATAGAGAAAATAGAGTTTTAACGACTTAGATCTTGTTCATTGTTGGTTTAAAGTGTCTCTAAGCACTGTACCTATTTGCTCAATTTGGGCATCGCTGCATGCAGAAGTTTGAGCTGTAATTGCTGTGTTTGAAACTGTTTGTTTTATCCTGAGCGGATCATGGCTTTCTTTCTTTTTCCTTCCTCTCTTTTCCTCTCTCTTTTCCTCTCTCTCTCTCACGCTCCCTGATCACCCGGTCGGCAGAGTCGGGTTCGGTCCGGCCTGCGTTAGCTGGTCTTAGTTGAAAAGGCTAACTCTATTGTTCTTTAGTCTGTTGGTAAAGCAGAGGCCTTCCACATGGACGCTTCACCCATGTGTTCCTTTAGCCAAAGCTAGTTTTATGACCCCTTTCTTAGACTCCATGTGCTGATCTCCATCTTGGCACAGAGCTGAGATTTATGACTCTTTGTCCCATAGGCTACCTTAGCTGAGCCCTGGAGTGACCCGAACCTCAGCTGTTTCTCACTGATTAATTTCATGTTAATTGTGTTTAATGTTCACCTATTATTGTTTTCTAAGATCTGTAGTAGCAGTTGCATGCTTTAGAATAGATGGGATAAATCTCTGAAATGTTTGGCTGTCAGGTAGATCTATTTTCTAAATAAAGTCACCTTATCTTAAAGAGAAGTTGTCTGGGATTACTTGGAGTAATGCGTACAATTAATGTCCACAGCGTAAGAACTTATTCCTTCATCTATTGTTTAATTATCTCAGCCTTATCAGGCAGGTAATTATTGTAAATAAAAACTTTTAAACAAGCATTGAATGAATACACAGGCCAAAAGGTGAAGGGGTTATGTGCTAAAATAATTAACTAAATGCAGAAAAATGTTGACACAGGATGTGACCCACGGGTCAGAAAGGAACGGTCACGATTAAATGGACAAAACTGTTAAGAACAGGATATGAGTTAGACAATGGGTCACGATTCTCTGAAAAAACCAGGAAACATCTGTTGGTTTGGTCGTGCAAAATAGGCTGTTGAGAGAAGGAAGGTTTTCTGCTTAGCAACCAAAAGGAATATATTAAAAGGGGCTTAACCTAATATGGACGGACTACAGGCACACTTTGCATCTATATGAATATGTATTATTAAGATGATTTGATCCTGTAAGAGAGGCTGTCTCTCAGAATGTTTTGTAATAACTTTGTAAAGAAATAAAAGGCATTTATGAGGAAGAGTTCTTTGAAGATGATTTTGGTGAGAATCTCTTCCCATGCATGCCCAAAAATATATATTGTGTGAATGTGTAATTCTTTTTTTATACTCTGCCACAGGATAAACGAACTGGGAGAGAGGAGTTAGCAGACAGCAGGCTGGTCAGGGACTGGTAGCATAGCAGCGCGAGGCGCAGGCTTTCACCTAAAAATCTCCTCTCATCATAATCATAAACTGAACAATTTGGCTATATATAAATATATATATATATATATATATATATATATATATATATATATTTATATATATATATATATATATATATATATATATATATATATATATATATATATATATTCTTGGAATCCCCCAGGTGGTCCCCCCCAAACTTAGTAAATTTTTCATAAAATTATTAATCTTATTAATAATTGCCCTAGGCAATTATTTATAGCTAAATCCTACCTAACTGTGGCACAACACAATGATGCTCATCCTCTTGGTCACTTTTGCAATTAATTTCCTGTGCCAATTTTATTTACAAACTAAATTGCTGAAACATTTGACCACATCATACATATTAGTTAATGCATCAATATTATGAATAAAATAATTTGAATTGGACTGTGATTTACTAGTGATATTGTTGAAAATATTCCAGGCTCCTTTAATATTTTTGTTTTTTCAAGTAACTTGTAATAATCCTTCTTACACCCCTCATGATTTTAGTTAATTTTATTTTTGTCTCTTTTGTATTTAGTCTCTGCTTCCTTAGTTCTATATTTCATGAAATTTGTTTATAAAGTACTTCTTTTTTACAAGCATTCTGCAGTCCTTTGGAAATCCATGGCTTTGCTGAATATTTGTTTTTTTTGTACTACATTGGCGCAGAGGGCAGTTTCTGTCATACAAAATCATGAATTTTTCTCAGAATAAATTGTATGAGCTATTAACCTCTACTTCTTTCTGTAGCTCCTACCAGTTGGAGTTCATTAAATCATTCCTAAATGCAGTTATGGGTTGCTCTGTCTTTACTCTCATGTATTTGGTCACTTTATTGAACCTTTTTCAACTATAATCACAATTATGTACCACAAAGACATTAATTAATATCCTCATGGTGTTACTTTCCAGATTATTTGTAAATTGATTTTCTAGCTCAACCAGGACAAGACTGAAGTTTTAGTCATCAGTCCTGAGGATCAGAGACAGAAACTTTTGCCAAAACTTCACTTCACTGTCTTTTAATCCTTCATTACAAATGAAGAACCTGGGCGTCATTTTTGATTCTGAGCTGATTTGTATCCCTCACATTAAAAACATTACTATAATAGGTTTTTACCATCAGCTTTTAACTGATTATTGTTTATTGTAGCCTGTTTAAATGCACTGCATGTTTTACTTGATTCAACTTTATCAGTGTTTTACAACGTAGTACCATATTTATCCACCGTTTATTGTTATATTTTAACCTGTTCTTTTAATCTTCCTTCCAGTGTTTCCTGTATTGGATCCCTCTACCTTGGGAGGAGTAATCGGCTGTGGCTGCCTGGGTGCTCTCCAGGTAGCACTTGGTTGGAGGTGGGGGTCTCAGCCTTGCCGCCTCTAGGCAGCCCGTGTCAGTGCCTTGATGTGCTGTTGCCGGTGCAGATGGATCCTTTGATGCCGTTTCCTTTTCTGGCTCATCTGTACTCGGCCCAGTGTCCTTTTTATTGTTGCTCTTAAGTGTGAGTGTGCATTGAAGTTGGGTTGGGGGGACGGGGGTATAATTGTGATCATGCTTTTATATCTGTGGGAGAGGGATGGGAATGTGGTTTATGTGGGGTCATTTTATTCTGTAAAGCACTTTGAGTTGCAATGTTTGTATGAAAAGCGCTTTATAAAGTTTGACTGATTGATAAAAATATCTATCAGGGTGGCAGAGTAAGATGTTATTTTTGTTGGTTTTGCTATTGTTGAAATGAAACCCAAGCTGTATTTTTTCCCCAAGAACTCTTCAGTCATTTAATGCTTTTTAGGATTCAACACATCAGTGTTGAAGTCCCCACAACCATATTTTACTTTCTGTTATTCTTTAGAAAACATCCCTTCCATAATTTCTATAAAATATATAATATTTGACCCGCTAAGGTGGTTCTTAGAGTGTGAGCTCACTTTATTTCTTAATAGAAATGCATGTATTTTTCAGACTTATTGAGGGTTTTCAATCTGTTATTTCTATTTATAGAATCCTACTACTGAGTGTAGTGTACTATTTATCAGGTAAGGGAAACTCAAAAACCTCAAGGTGTATAAACAGACAGTAGACTACGTATGTCTATCAAACGTATTAGTTGAACATTGTATTCATCATCCTACGTTCAGCTAACTTGTTAAATGGCATCTGTTCCCAAAGAATTTAAGAACAACAATCCAAATCTGTCAGTGGTCAGATGTATCCTTTAATTGCTGTCCTTGCTCTTGTCCTGATCTTGGTCTTACATTGTGTTAGAAAAAATCCTGTATTTATTAAGAAAATGTTAGATTCTGAATTCCATTCACTCTAGCTTGAAATAAGCCAGAATATAAACACCTTCCAAAATATAAAATCATTTGCCTTATATTCAGACTAATAAACTATTTGATGTTGATCTCAGTTCCTGTGTTTATCCACTGGAGTGTGACAAATCTTGTTTGGACAGAGCTTACTCTTACATTCCCCTACCCACCCTTTCTTACTGACACCTATAGTATTCAGCAATCACTGTTTATCTCTAATTTAATATAATATTTAAAAATTAAATTCAATAATTAAATTCTTTAAACTTTGAGAAAAATGAATATATATTTTTTTCTCTCCACCTTACAAATCAAAATCCCTCAAAGGTGTTAACACTACTCTAGAAAAGTAGAGCCGAGTTGGTGTGTGCGGTTAACCAGATATTAGGGTTTATTTAGTGAGACACTGCAGCAAGTTAAATTATTCCGTAATGTACTTTTTGACACTTGTTTAATCAGCTACCAGTCTTCTTATGGTCTTTTCAATGTCTACAGTCTTAGATCCACACACCTAAGCAGCAGTGTCAAAACAGCAACATTGTATCCTATCAGATTAAAAAAAGGCTACTTTTGCTTTGCATGTTCCCCGTCATAACGTTGATACATTATGTTGCGATTCCCTTTTAGAGTCTTGATGAAACTCCTATATTACCTACTGTAATTATTGAAAAAATGAGTTAAAATAATCATCCTTCTGCTTAAAATTAGCTATTTTATAATTATTTTATCAATTTGTTTTTATCCTAGTCTTTAAATGACCAGAATTTGCCCAAAACTTTATAATATTGTCTGTCTGATGACATCCTTTAAAAAAAATATCAGATGTTACTAAGAACTCAGCTCCCTTTTTACCAAATTCTTCTTTTCTCTTACTCGAGTAATTGTATGGATGGCTAATTTCTACTTTTACTTGAGTAAAAGTATGTTGAAGCAGTACTACTCTTACTTAAGTACCATTTTTGGGAACTCTACTCACCTCTGGTTACTGTGGGAGTGTAATATTTGCTTATTGCAGTTTATTTTGAATATTCATTTTAGTGTACTAATAAGGTAGAGTAAAATAAACAGCTTAGTTATTCAGCTTAGCATATGTGTGATCATAATTGTGTCTTTCTGAAGTAGCTGCTGTGAGAACCACAGTTTCAGAGTATACAGTGTGACAGAGTGGAAGGTATCACCAGCCTCCTCAAATTCCAAGTGAAGAGATAACTATAGTAAATTATGTGAGCACCTTGTGCTGGACAACATACTGATACAAACGGGTTTTGGGGGGTAGGAGTTAGTGATATTTTGATGTTTTTTGTTTAGAGCGTCAGACTCTTGGGGCGCATGGTAGAGAACACTAGGTTAGAGTCTCCAGATATATCTGTGGAGAATTGCTCATGTAAACTTTGATTTCTAATTAAAAGGTTAAACTTTAAAGCAGCATTCCGCAACTTTCACACTTTAATATAATGTTTTTTTAAAGGTAATGGTGGAATTTTGTCATCAAGTATGTTCATTTTTAGAGTTATCACCACCTTACAGGGGTCCCTGGCTTTTTTCTGCACTATAGAACTTTTGAGCGGCGTAGAGTCATACTTAGTCATGTTTAGAGACTGTAGAAATGGCTGATCCACCAAAGAGACCGAGAAATCCCATATCAGAAGAAGCTAGAAAAAGAAAAACAGAACGAGATAGAGAGAGCAAAGACCAGAGTAAATATTGGGCCGGCTTTTCCTCGTTGGAGAGTTCTTTTGGAACGAACGTCATGTACTACGGATGCCGAGTTAGCTGTGCTGCTAATGGATAGGTAAGTAATCAATGATTTCACCTGGGTTATAGTGTTTGGTCTGGCATGATGTTGTTATACAGTCCTGAGAAAGCTATTTATTCAATATGTGGAGGTGGATGAACATAGTTTGCACGGTATGCCTTACAGTAGTAATGTGAATTACACAACTGAGTCGATCTCCGTTAGCCATCTAGAGGCTAATGGGATGCTAACGTGTAAGACTCGGTTCTGTAGATTAAGCTGCAAACTCCAGCGTAGTGGCTGTATTTCAGTGTATAAGTCAAACCTTTTTCTTTTGGTTTTGTCAAGCTAGTGATTTATATATTTCTTGTTTGATTTTTTTCCTAAAAACACCTAAAGATGTCTGACTGTAAATAAATAAAATAAAATAAAATAAATTGATAAAATTGTAATTTTAATACTTTACCTTGTCACTCATCTTCACTGATTGTTACAGTTGAATTGCGAACTGAAACGGCGCTTGTTTGTTGTTTGGGCAAGCGATTTGGAAATAAGCCACTGAAACATGCCTTTTATGAGCGACAGAGAGATTTGATTTTACGACAGTGATGTTGCGCAGCAAGCCTGAAGAGGGCGAAAGAGAGCAAATATCATGAAAGCTGCGGAGTATGCCTTTAACAATTATTATTGTTCACCTCAATTAAAAGAATCCAGGACATTAGTTTTATTTTAACATTACCATTAGCTTTTTAGCTCATTTTGACTTCCTAGCTAAGATGAACATACTGAATGAAGTTCAGGTTAGTCCACTTGCTAGTGATAGCCTACATGCTTACAAATATATCTGAGCATTTTAGCTAACATACTGAACGATAAGTTGTTTCTCATCGCGCTAGTGATATCCCACAACTTATCGTGTTATAGCTGGTATAAGCTTTTTTAGCTTCTTTAGCTCATGCCATGCTGCTAACACATTACTATAGTCTTTCATTATCAGAACTTCAGGGTAATTTTATCTGAACTTGGTATGCACGTGTCACCACTACACCGGGCCAGGCCAACAGGTTTGTTTTCTGGGCTATTTCAGGAACCAGCGGAGTACCAGTCTTGGTGTATGTACTCATAAATGGCCCAGTCAAGTGGCTCGGCAGAAGCTGTGGTTAAGTCACGCTAATTGGTTGTAATCCACAGAGAAATGAGCAGACACCGCCAAACAACGTGCTTTGTAAAATAAGATGAGTAGTGAGCAGTAGTGAGCGTTCATTTCTGTAAAAAGGAGCAATAAGAAACAACAGACAACAGTTACAGATTTTAACAGCGAGACGTCTGCAGCTGGGCTCAGTTCTCCTCAACTGAGCGTCGAACTACATCAGCACACAGCTTTTATTGAACCACGAGTTGCATGAAACCCCTCCCCTCATTCATCTTTGTTCACAGAATAATGGTCAAAGCTTCTTCACATAAGGCAACACATGATTTACTACACTCTTCTTGATTGATCACTGTTGCTAAGTGTATAAAATATAAAGACCATAAAAACACTGTGGTCTTTGGTTGTTACATCACTCACACCCTTGTTAGAGGGGTAATAGCTTGTACTGGGGGCCAGAAACCTTCACTCAGCTTGCTTAATCACCTTAACAATCATAACAATTTTGAGTTCTTTTTCTCTGGAACTTTTTCGGATGGGCAGTCAAGTCATCTTGTTCTGGCTGAGAATTGTGATCGTCCAGCTCGCTCTTCTATGACCTAGGGTGAGAGGTTACTAGCACATCACCCATATGCAGCAAACGGTGTATTTCTTCAGTACCCTTGAGTTTGACAACTCTCAGGACTCTGTACGCAGACCAGAGGATTATTCTGCATCTTTGCCAGGGGTCTGAGTTTCTTTTCCTTCGAACTCTGCTGCCCCAGCCGGGCGGCTCTGTGCTTCAAGCTGCCCTGCCACCTGATGGTGCAGGTGTGCTAAAGATGGAAACTTCTCAGCAGAGGGTTCAAGTAGATCCTTATGGAATTATATTTCAGTCAGAAATCCCGAGCGAGATTTTCAACCCTCACCTGCGCATATTCAACAAGGCACGTGTTGGGGACACACAGGCACTGGGTGGCGCTAACCCACATTCTAGCTCTGACAGGAGAAGAAGAGGACCAGAGGTTATATAAAGGCATTGCCACAGATTTTCACGCCCTCTCCAGTTCTGGCGTTCAGCCAAACAGCGCCAGGAGAGATCCATGTTTCCTTCGCTGGCGAGGGAAAAGACGCGAGCTCTGGGAGGAACCCACTTCCAGGACAACAAGACTGTTGATCAATCAGGTGAATCGCAAACCCAGTGTCTTGAGACAAACCCCACTGTTCTGCCCTGAGCTCTACAGAAACTCTCTGAATTTCAGATGCTACCGTGAGGACGGAAACTGCTAACCAGCTACTGTTGCCGCAGAGCAAAGTCCAGACTACAGCCGTTACATCCACCGCCGACTGAGCTTATGTAAGATGAACACTGTGCTGGAAGCTGCGGACTAAGGTACTTTCAGTGAAAGAGGGTAGAGCTGATTGCTGTTTAAGCAAGCGGGAGAGGACAACGACGTTCCGGCTCCATGGCCTACTGCTGCTAACCGACCGCAGCTATTGCTAGCCTGCCGGCTAACGTTGTGTTCGCTTCACCCATCATCCACGGAGCGACTTGGAGAACTTTAACCATTCAATAAGGTCTGTCTGGGCAGAGACGAGATTAGGTTAGTTTAAACACGATTTAAGGGTTGTTTATTTTCACTGTGATTTGTTACTTTGTGTAAGATTTCATTTATTGTTCGGGTACAAACAGGCCGGTCGGCCTGGAGGTTTAAACAGTGATTTTCGAGGTTTCCGATGGAAAGTCGTTTTATATCCTGCAACCTGAGTTACTCAATCCGACAGTTTTCCTTTGTTTGATGTTTAATAAATGATCCAGAGCGACTTTAAGCAGCGCCACGTGAGTTAGCTTTAAGCTACATGCTATAGCGAACCACGTGGGGCCGCCATTGACGGCATTTTTATTCATGAACAATAAAGACTGCCGTTAATGCTATTCAAAATAGAGATAGACTTTAAAATGGATAATTTAAACACTAAAACTAATCTTTTAAGTCATTTTTGAGACCGTCTTCTTGGTAAGTCAAAATACTAAATTAGATCAACATAATTGGTACTGCCGTTAACGTCAACATAAAGTCTAAATATTAAATTAGATAAATCACTGCGATGACCGATCCATTAAATAGAATCAATTATCGAAAGGTTGTTGATTTCTAATTCAGCAAATGGTTTAATGAAACATTGCTTCTTCCAAACAATGTTTTTTCTTCACTTCTGCTTTGCATTGTGAATTGGTGGTTTGAAAACAAACCAGAATGTGCTGATTAGTCTAATTGCAATTAGTTTAAAACTAACTTAGCCTTATTCCCAACACTGTTCAATACAAGCCTTGGTTTTTGAGCAAACGTATTCATTCTGAACTGTCACATCATTATCAATTTATTGTTGTTTCTATTTCTGTGCATTTTTATCACTTTTACTGTTTTACTTCTGAGTGTGAGTTTTATTATCGTTATTTCACCAACAAACTCACCAAACTAGTAACACACAACTAAACTACTAAGACTTTTCTTAGTAGTTTAGTTGTGTGTTACTAGTTTGGTGAGTTTGTTGATTAAAGTAATTTAACTGAAAGTGAATTCTTTTTGTAATAAACTCTTGTATTTTGAAAAACCATTGTTATTTCACCTACATGTGTAGTAACTTGCTGTTCAGGTACGCCAAGAACTTATTCCTTCATCTATTGTTTAATTACCTCAGCCTTATCAGGCAGGAAATCATAAACTGAGACTGAACAATTTGGCTATTGATATTCCTGGAATCCAGGTGGTGCCCTAAACGTGGTAATTTTTACATAAAATTATTAATCTGATTAATAATTGCCCTAAGCAATTATTTATAATTATTCATAGCCAAAACCTACCTATCTGTGGCACAACACACGCATGTAATTGCTCATGCGCGCATATTCAACAACACGCACATGTAGAATTCATATCATTAGTATCCCACATCCCGCGCATGTGGATTTCACCTCACACACGCTCTATACGAAGCTTTCATACACGCATGAAGGTAAATCTTAGGAGAGGCTGCGCCCTCGACAGGAAATTCTGCATGAGCGTGTTAAAGACTTTTGACTGTTTGGAGGAGCCTAAGGTTGGCACTGACCCTGTGTAATTGGTCTTTTGAAATCAGTAACGCCCACAAATGCTGTTGAATATGCACGCACGCGGATGAGCAATTATGTGCGTGCCTTGTTGAATTTGCGCAGGTGAGGGTTAAAAGTCTCGCTCGGGATTTTTGACTGAAATATTATTCCATAGATCCTGGGTTGAGTGGTCTGCTCCTTGCTGTTCTGCTCCCGCTCTGGCTTGCTGCTCCTGGATGTCCTCTCAGGTGTGTCCTGGCTCCTCAGTGGGAGTGCATTGGCTCCAGCCTTTTTCTTTAGTCTGACGACTTGGGAGATCCTGCTCTGGTTGGCTGCTGGTCTCTCACCTGGTCAACAAAGCCTAAGGGGCTGTTTACACGACAACGTTGCCGTTTTTGTTTGAATACGCAGGTGAAAACGCACTGCATTTACTCGACAGGGCGCGCGATGGAAAATGATGTAGTACAAATGCCCGGCCTTTAGATGGCAGTCTGCCCAGTGTATGCGGTGTTCCAAGGTTTCCCACTCACATCCCGGCAAAGAAACAGTTCATGATAACTAACAATGGCGGTCTTCTTGTAGTTCTCCTCCGCTTAAATAAAGGCGTATTGACTATTTAACGCACGTACTGTATGCGTTTCCGTTGGCGATCGCATAGAAGCCTGATGATCTCAAAGTTTTGCAAACAAACTGATAAAGAATGCTGGTTCTGTCCTTGCGACTACTGTGGAACCTTTGGAAATAATGCAAAGAAGGATTCTTCATAAAAATCAAGAAAATTATGGACAACCCTGAGCATCCTCTTCATGATTGTGTCCTCTTCTAAAAGTAAATTGGGATGCAGATCTTTTAGTCATCAGGCTCCTCTCCTGTGGAACCAGCTCAGTTTTAGTCCGTGAGGCAGACACTCTGTCTACTTTTAAGGCCAGGCTTAAAACTTTCCTTTTTGATAAAGCTTATAGTTTGGGTGGCTTAGGTCATCCTGCGCTATCTCCGTAGTTATGCTGCTATAGGCTTAGACTGCTGGAAGACAGACTGACCACTTTTCTTCACTCTGGTACTTTTCTACTACTCTCCAGTTGCATTATTTGTGGTTATTCTGACTGTTGACTTTGCTTTCTCTCCATAGAAGCTACACTTTGTCTGGTATCCTGCTCAGCTGCAATGCCCTGTTGGACGGGGGGCATCCCAGTAACTGAGCATCCCCAGTCTTATCAACTTTTTCTATTTTTTAATATAGAAAGTACTCTTACATCCATTCTTTTGTTCTGTGTATTTGCTCTGTCTTCTCAAAGACTTAGCACAGAAATACATTAAGTACATTGTCATTGTACCAACCTTCAAGTCTACTCTGGATCCCCAGAATCTGAACTAAACACGGAGAAGCAGCATTCAGTTTTTAATGCTGCTCTAATCTTGAACAAACTTTCAGAACTGCTGAAACATCGAGTTCCTTTAAATCATGGCTAAAAACTCATTTGTGTAGAGTTCCGTTTGATTAATAACTGAAACAAAAATTATAGTTTGTTTCACAACTCTTCACTTTCCTTTAGTCTGCCACTGCAATGTAATGTTTGTTTATTTTTATCATGTAAAGCACCACATATTGCCCTGTTGCTAAAATGTGCTATACAAATAAACTTGCCTTGCAATTACTCTGTGGCTAAGGAGGTCCAATTTTATTAGAACGATCGAAACAAATCAACTTTCTAATGTGTCGATTTACTGAGATGCACTGGATGACATGAAGCTTAATCTGAAGGGATGCTACACCAAGGGAATACAGACTGGGACCACTGACCATTTCACTCATTTAATTGGAACTTAAACCTGTAATGTAAAATAAAATGGCAACAACACTTTACAACACACACAAAAACAGTGTGTGAGGATCACAGCAGGCTCAGCTGCACCCATAGAAACATGTGGCACACTTTTCTTAAACACTGATTTCACTTTTAAAAAGTGGTCCGTAAAGGTCAGTCAGCAAACCAACATTACCCCTGTATAGGAGAATATATATATATAAAAAAACGTTACAACCATAATCTGGTTAAAAGTCATTCTACAACACAGGAGGTTAAATACCAGAACCAGACTGGATCGACAAAATAGAAAAACTGGTAGCTCTACAGCTGAGATCCTCTCCAGATTGCAATAGTCGGAAGATAAACCAGAGAAGCTCTAAGAAAACTTCCAGCTAATATATTGAGGCTGATTTCACACCGAAGGCGGAATTAAGTCTGTCAGAGTCTCTCCTCCTCTTTGAGTCTGCGACTGAGTTTTTCCAAAACGATGCTGAGCTCCACCATCTTGTTCATCTTCAGGTAGAAATCCTTCCTGATGGGATGAATGCTCAGCCAATCAGGAGCCACTTCTGACAAGAGATTGATGTGCTTCTCCATTTCACCTTTTTATTGGAAACAGATGACAATCAGTTCAGGACAACAAATACAAGCTAAACACTGGAAAACAATGCAACATTTATAATTAATTCCCAGTGTCTTATTGTTAAAACTCATCCTGCTTTAACGTTTTCACGTTTTGTCAAATCTGCTCTTCAGTCCTTGGCCAATCACAGTAAACAGCAGCCAACAGAACCCTCAATATTAGTTTTAAGATACTTATAGCTGCTAATCAGACTTGGGTGTGTGTTGAGCCAACTATAGGAAAAGCGTAAGCAGCAGTGGCTCAGTGGTAAAGTTGTCGGCCTATTGACCTGGGAATCGTGGCTTTGATTTCTGCTTCTGCCCGCTACATGTCCTTGGGCAATACACTTCACCTACCTTGCACACTGGTGTTGGCAAGGTAGGGACCAATGTTGTGAAATGGCAGCCTCACTTCTGCCAGTCTGCCCCAGGGCAGCTGTGGCTACAGTTGTAGGCACTCTCCCATCTCTTCCGGAATTGCGCCGCTCAAGGTGGCAGCATGTTGGAGTAGCTCTGTTACTTTGGTTCATATTTTTTTCTTTTTTTAAACTTTAATTCTTCCATTTCTGGTAGAAACATTGTTTTTGTGGACAACTGTTCTCTCTGGTTTTGAATGCTGTGCAGCTGGAAGGATTTTTGCTGATACTTTTTATTTTTGGACATTTGTTATGATGCATAACCATGGCAACAAGGTGGTTTACAACTGGCAGCAGATGATTAACATCACAGAAGCTCAAATAATACCTCAACTACAGCCACAAAACCCTGATGAGTTGAAAAGATCCAGAGTATCCTCTACATCAGACAACTACAGAGCGTCTTCAGTCAGAGGCTTCTTCAGATCAGCAGAGCGCTACAAGAGATCATCCCTACCCACAGCCATCAGCATCTACAACAAATCTTTGAAGGAACTTGCATAATGAGTTACAACAACATTTAATTTCCCTTTGGGATTAATAAAGTAATTTTGAATTTGAATTAGAATAAAGCTTTGACTGTTGAATGCAGTCTCAGCTGCTAAAGCTTGCAACTCCTTCAGTGTAGTCATAGGTGTCCTGGTGGCCCCCCCTCCTAGTCTCTTTGCACAGTCACTAAGTTTGTGAGGATGGCCTGATGTTGGAAGGTTTACACATGGGCCACCTTAGATTACATGCATACATGTGTTACTATATCCTCCTCTAACCTTTGACATAGTTCAGTAATACCTGCACTAGGGCTGGACGATATGGACCAAAAGTTATATCTCGATATTTTTCAGCTGAAATCCGATTTTCAATATACATCTATTTTTCCTTCCCAAAAAGTATTTACAAAAAAGCAATTCCGAATCTAAGCTACACGTCTCAAATGTCACAAAAGCACTTTTGACAAACAGCTGTAGATGTACATTAGAAACGGTATTTATTAATTTCTTCAATAAAATGTTTTATTCTTCCAAATCAAAATAGTCATAGCTTTGCTTAAAAAAAAAAGTATTATTTTGGGCAAGGGTGTGCCGGTGTTGTTCTCTCTCTCTCAACCTAACCCCTCATTCATAAATAAGATAAGATAGATAAGATAAGATAAGATAAGATAAAAAGATAAAAAGATAGATAGATAGATAGATAGATAGATAGATAGATAGATAGATAGATAGATAGATAGATAGATAGATAGATAGATAGACCTGTATCTTATATGAAAAAAATAAATGCGATTTTTTTGAAAAACTTGAGATATCATCCAGCCCTAACCTGCACCGTTTCTAAGCTGATGAATGAGGTTTAATGATAACTTTTTACTTGCGCGTAGACAGATTTCCTATTTAAGGTTAAATTTCCCTAAAACTAGCCCGTCTTTAGTTCCTATTTGGTTTGGATAGTGGACAGAAAGTGAAGAAGCTAAAGCAGTGTGAATACTTTAGTGGGGCTCTGAATGCAGGAATAATTGATACAAACAAAAATTCTGCCTGAACCAACCTGGACTCAGAGCTGATCTGTAGCTGGCCACCATGCGGTTACACGCAAACTCCATGACTAAAGCTGCTTTCTTCTCTGCAACAAACACATTTCGTAGGATCCTTGCCAGCTCTCCGAGTCTGGACATCATCAGCAGTCGCTCCTCCTGAGCAGGGTTTCGTGTCATGGCTGCCTGGAGCTTCTGGGCCTCTTTTGCACGAATCTGTTGGAGGAAGAAAAACCAGAAGTAAGAAACCAGGCTGCTAAACAGCAATGGGCCCAACTATGCTAACAATACTCACTCTCTCCAGCAGGGACTGGGACACCCCCTTCAGCGAGGACGGGACCTGGGCTATAGGGGAAGCTGATGTATGATGAACTGTTGGGTTTTGTGAACTTATTGGTTTGGTTCTTTCTCCTTCTTTGTCTTCTGTCTTTTGGGCCAGACAAACCAGTGCCTTTTCCATCTGAGCACAAGAGGAAGAAGCAGCAGTGAAATATAAAGCAGAGTGTGAGCCAGTAAGGAAGCTCAACATAAACCGGGTAACAGTTAGCTCTGAAACACTCCCCAACCCAGAGGGCTTTATCTAATGCCTAATTTCCACTGGCTTCTGCACATTTGACACCACTGGCACTGCACCTTGGGGGTGATGAGTGATCGGGCCTTTTCCAGCACCTCCTGAGCTGTCGACAATTTCTCTGTATGAGGAACCTGAGGCAGTGAGCTGACCGGGATGGCAGGGACAGTGTCTACATTAAAGCGAGGATGCCAGCGGGTCAGTTTGTCTTCTGGAACAGAGACTGGAGGAACCAATGAGGACAGGAAAGCCTGCAGAGTTTCAAAAAGAAGTCGAAACAAAACAGTCATTACATCACCAGACTTGGATATGAAGAATCTTTTAAGTTTCAGACTGTTGGAAGCTCCAAAAACACAGATTCCAGATGCAATGCCTTGACCGACCATCAGCTTACCTTGTGATACTGTTTGACAACTGAGATCAGGTTCTGGTGAAAAAGGTGTCTTCTCTGCAGGAGACAGGAGGCAGACAGAACAGGTCGAGCTTCATTCTGGTCTGAGGACAAATGTACACAAAGACCAGAAGTTAAAACAGCATTGGACATATTTAGAGTTTTTGTTGAACATCTATGGCTGAACAATTATGAATGCATTCCACCTTAAAAAGGTGACCGAATAAAACTTTGAGGGCTACACAGTAACTAACATTGTTGTCTTGCAGCAAGAAGGTTTTGGGTTTGAATCCCAGCCTGGGGTCTTTCTGTAAGGAGTTTGAATGTTCTCCCAGTATGGCACAAGAGGCTGTATACATTCAGAAGCCTGCAACTGATCTGATTATAGATAGGCTGGCACTGGCAACTAAGGAGACTACTCACTTGTGTTAGCATGGGAGAGGCCAACGACTAGCATGCCTAGGCTGGCCACCCACTGCACTGCCTAGTCCCTCTGCTGTCCATTAGCATGGATAGGCTGGCGACTAGCACGCCTAGGCTCATCACCCACTTTATTAGACGCACATTTTCTTCTGCTCCCGGCCATATGCCGGTTGGCAACGGTAACAATACCTACAAATCATACTCCCTGTGCATGCCTGGGTTACCTCCAGGTACTCCGACTTCCTCCCTCAGCCAAAAAACATGGCTGTTAGGGCAATTTAGAGACTAATTAACCTAAGATGTGAGTGTGTGTGGATGGTAGCTTGTGTTGCCCTGTAATGGATGACCTGTCCATGGTGTACCCTTCCTCATGCCCAATGAACGCTGGAGATAAGCACCAGCCTCCCTGCAAACCTGCGAGGGTAATTGGTTATGGATGATGGATGGATAGAATAAAAGTTCCTTCTCTCTTGTCTTTACATAGAGGATCCACTTGGCTCACATATTCTGCATTTAGTTGGGTCTGTTTTCTTGACAAGGCTACTGAATTAACTATTGTTGTAGATAACTTTGATTGCTCTTATTTGAGGGCAAGTCTGGTTCTGCTGGAGGTTTCACTCCACAGGTGCCACATGCTTGATCAGTAGGAGGGATTTCTGCAGAGTCAATGGCTCAGTCAGGTGGGCTTCCTTAGATGTATTACTTTTACCAGTTGGTGTAATGTGATGTTGATTGTATTGTGTTATAATTATGATATAATTGAACTCTAAATATATATGAATCCATCCATCTATAATGGGATGGTCCTGGAGATATTGTGTGTGTAGTAAATTGCTGCTATTTAAATACCTTAAAGTAAATGAAGAAATTAACTAACCAGAGTTGAGGACAGGCTCCACTGTGAGTTGATAGCTTCCCCTTGAGATGTTACTGTTGAATGTTGGGATGCTCTTCTCCTGTTTGAAGGTGTATGCTTCAGGAAACACTGTCTTTATCTGACCGACATGGCTCTCCTCAAACCTCCTGGAAGAATAACAATCAGACCTTTAGCAGCCAATCAGCTGGTCCAAACCTTGCATCTACAAAAATTTAATATTAAATAATTTTAGAAACTCAAAAAAACTCACTATGAAGATTCATTACATTTGGAGTAAAATATTTTAAACTTTGTCCAGAGAACAATTCAAATCAATTCAGTTTATTTATATAGTGCCAATTCACAACAGATGTCATCTCAAGGCACTTAACAAGAAGTCATTTCAATACATTTTTACAAACATTCCAATCAGATAAAAAGTTTCCTATTTAAGGAATCCCAGCAGATTGCGTCAGTCATTGGCGTGAGGTTGGGCAGACTTTCCAACCATAGCAATCCTTCAGCAATCCCTCATACTGAGCAAGCATGTAGCGACGGTGGAGAGGAAAAACTCCCCTTTAACAGAAAGAAACCTCCAACAGAACCAGGCTCAGTAGGAGTGGCCATCTGCCACGACCGTCTGGGGGTTTGAGAAGACAGAGCAGAGACACAGAAGGAACAGCAGATCCGATATAAGAGTAGTCTCTCTGTTACAGAAAGTACAAAGTTGATAACAGGACACAGTGGATGTTCAGCCACTGGGAGCATAATCCCAGTCGATGCCCTCCTTCCAACAGGGCATTGCAGCCAAGCAGGATACCAGACCAGGTATATCTTCTATGGAGAGAAAAACACTGAGAGAACACAAAGTTAACAGTCGAAATAGCAGAATGTACTGTAATACAACTGGAGAGTAGTAGTAGAAAAGGAAGTAGCAGAGTGAAGAAAATTGGTAAGTCTGTCCTCCAGCAGTCTAAGCCTATAGCAGCATAGGCTACAGAGCTAGCTCAGGATGACCTAAGCCACTCTAACTATAAGCTTTATCAAAAAGGAAAGTTTTAAGCCTGGCCTTAAAAGTAAACAGAGTGTCTGCCTCACGGACTAAAGCTGGGAGCTGGTTCCACAGGAGAGGAGCCTGATAACTAAAAGATCTGCCTCCCATTCTACTTTTAGAAATCCTAGGAACTACAAGTAAACCTGCAGTCTGAGAGCGAAGTGCTCTGTTGGGAACATATGGAACAATCAGATCTCTGATGTATGATTGCGCTTGATTATTAAGGGCTTTGTATGTAAGAAGAAGGATCTTAAGAATTATATTCTTGATTTAACAGGGAGCCAATGAAGGGAAGCTAAAGCAGGAGAAATGTGATCTCTCTTTTTAATATTCATCAGAACTGTTGCTGCTGCATTTTGGATCAACTGAACGCTTTTAATTAAATGTTGTGGACGACCTGATAGTAAAGAATTACAGTAGTCCAGCCTTGAGGTAACAAATGCATGGACTAGTTTCTCAGCAACACTCCTGGACAGGATGTTTCTAATTTTAGCAATATTATGGAGGTGAAAGAAGGAAATCCTAGGAACCTGTTTAGTATGGGATTTAAATGTCAAGTCTTGGTCAAAAATAACGCCGAGGTTCTTTACGTTATTACTGGGGGCCAATTTAATGCCATCCAGATGAAGTGATTGACTAATCAGTTTCTTTTTTAGAACTTCTGGTCCACAGACAGCAATTTCTGTCTTGTCAGAATTTAAAAGCAAAAAGTTTAGATTCATCCATATCTTTATGTCTTCCAGACATGCCTGTAATCTACCTAACTGACTGGGTTCATCAGGATTTATGGATAAATATAGTTGTGTATCATCGGCATAGCTGTGGAAATTTATCCCATGCTGTCTAATAATTCTACCAATTGAAAGCATATATATGGTGAAAATAATTAGTCCAAGCACAGAACCCTGTGGAACTCCACAAGTAACCCTTGAGAGTGAAGATTGATCATTTAGATGAACAAACTGGAATATGTCAGACAACTATGATTTAAACCAGCCTAGGCTGTTCCTTTGATCCCTGCAACATGTTCAAGCCTTTCTAAGAGAATATTGTGATCGACTGTGTCAAAAGCAGCACTGAGTTCTAACAAAACCAGAACAGACACCAGTCCATTGTCTGAGGCCATGAGAGTATCATTAGTAACCTTCACCAGTGCTGTTTCAGTGCTATGATGAGCTCTAAAACCTGACTGAAACTCTTCAAACAGCTCGTTACTGTTTAGATGCTCACAGACTTGATTAGCAACAATTTTCTCAAGGATTTTGGATAAGAATGGGAAGTTAGCTATAGGTCTGCAATTCACTAAGCCATCTTGATCAAGGGAAGGTTTCTTGAGCAAAGGTTTAATTACATCTATTTTAAATTCTTGTGGTACGTATTCGTTTACTAAGGATAGATTCATCATTTCCAAAATGGGGCCAGGAACCAAATGGAACACTTCTGTTAAACCTTCAACTTGTATGTTGGACCCAATCCCAACAAAATTATTTAAAGAACAGCCATCGACACCCTGCTCAAGGAGGGCAAGCCACAAAAGGACATTGCTAAACAGTGTTTCCCACATATTTAAAAGCAATGGGACGTCTTCCACAGGTGATCCACACAGATCGGAGGGGGTGGGGCTGTGTGTGTTGTGCTATCCAGGACGTCCTTCCCAAGTGCAGCTCATGTTTACCAGACGTCAGCCCAAGTGTAGCTTGTAGACTAATGTGTGGCAGAGAGCACTGTACTCATAGCTGGCAGATTAGTTTCTGTGTATGACTGGCGGAAAACATCCCATTGGTCAAACTGACGCAAAAACTATGAAAACGCTGTGGAACGTTAAAGTTCTGTATTTTCTAATATAGAAGATTAAGCTTTTCTATATCAATTTTAAAGTAATTTCTGTAATGGCTGACTTGTAAAGGCTGATCTGCAGTTTATTTTATTTTCCTGTTTAACCACATAGAGCAGGAATACTTTAAATATGTTAAAATTAAAAGCCTGCTTTAAGTAAACAGAATATGATGTGTTTAAGGATTGGACCAAGTTTCCCTTTGTTTGTAAATCAAAATAGGGCCCCCCTAGATTATATTTAAATTGCCAACACACATTTCCTTTAGCTTTCATTAAAAATATGACCCTGATATGATTATGAAACATATTTTGGACATGTGTTGGTTTATTTGGGGTTTGACATGAACAAAAGACAGGACATCAATTAGTTTGGATACTTCAATTAAAAGGTAGCTGAATGGACTTTAGAGTAGAAAGTAGCCATGGAAGGAATGAAGAAAAAAACCTAAAGTGGAATAGATATCCAATTCAATAAAAATAAAAATAAAAGGCTGACCTGAAGTTTATTTAATTTTTATATTTAATCCCTGAGGGATCAATAAAGTATATATAAATCAAATATGCGACAGAAATAATTGTTTTATAATCGAATTGTAATCAAATCAGAATCGTGAGGCATCCAAGATGGCACTCCCCTAGTACTCATTAGATTTAGCTTTTACCATTTTGACAAATATTACTGTATTTAATCTTTACTTGCTGCCAGAAACTTTGTTCCACCCATGTCGCTCCTGACACCAGGCATTATTAATAATTACAAATGTATCACTTTTTGTCTAAGATGGACCCATAAAATAAACATGCTGTCCTGTTTTAACCTTACTATCATCCTTGGGGTCAATTTGACCCCATTCAGTGTTTATCATAACAAATAAAAAATAGCTGACTTTTCTTTTGGCTTTATTTTTCAAGACTTGAAATGACCTAATTTGATGGAAAGAACTGATTAAGCATAAAGTTTTTATGATGTAATTTTTTCAAATGAACTCTACACATTTTGCATACATTAAAGTTCCTCTGGGGTCAATTTGACCCCATGTTGTTTTAGCTATGTAAAGCAAGTCTGTCTGTGAGTGTGAGACCTAAAAACATTACACTTGCAGATGCAGAGTTGACCCTTTGAAGCAGATACATTAAAGGGGGTGGGGAAAATATACCCATGAGAACTTTAATTTTTTTTGTTGGTCTTCAGTGTTTTCCTTCACTGAAGAAGCCACTCTAGTCTCCTATTGCCCCAAAAGAGGGGAAAATGTCTTACTCCTCAAAACGAGGCGGTCCTGAGCATCAGAGAAGACTTAAAAACATAAATGGTGCTAGACTATAATGAGAAAAAGGGAGGGGTGGACAACCTGGACAAGGTCTTAACCACATACAGCTGTCGAATGACTGCCCGTTGGACCCTAGTCATCTTCTTCTACATCATGCCGATGATACACATTTTATATTATATTTATCCATAAATCCTGATGAACCCAGTCAGTTAGGTAGATTACAGACATGTGTGGAAGACATAAAAACATGGATGAATCTAAACTTTTTGCTTTTAAATTCTGACAAGACAGAAGTTGCTGTCTTTGGACCAGAAGTTCTAAAAAAGAAACTGATTAGTCAATCACTTCAACTGGATGGCATGAAATTGGCCCCCAGTAATAACGTAAAGAACCTCTGCGTTATTTTTGACCAAGACTTGACATTTAAATCCCATACTAAACAGGTTTCTAGGATTTCCTTCTTTCACCTCCATAATATTGCTAAAATGAGAAACATCCTGTCCAGGAATGATGCTGAGAAACTAGTCCATGCATTTGTTACCTCAAGGCTGGACTACTGTGATTCTTTACTATCAGGTAGTCCACAAAATGCCATTAAAAGCCTTCAGTTGATCCAAAATGCAGCAGTAAGAGTTCTGATGAATATTAAAAAGAGAGATCACGTTTCTCCTGCTTTAGCTTCCCTTCATTGGCTCCCTGTAAAATCCAAAATAGAATTTAAAATCCTCCTTACATACAAAGCCTTTAAAATCAAGGTCCATCATACAACAGAGATGTTATTGTTTCATATATTCCCAACAGAGCACTTCGCTTTCAGACTGCCGGTTTACTTGTAGTTCCGAGGATTTCTAAAAGTAGAATGGGAGGCACATCTTTTAGTTATCAGGCTCCACTCCTGTGGAACCAGCTCCCAGTTTTAGTCCGTGAGGCAGACACTCTGTTTACTTTTAAGGCCAGGCTTAAAAATTTCCTTTTTGATAAAGCTTATAACTAGAGTGGCTAAGGTCATCCTGAGCGATCTCTGTAGTTACAGTGGCTTGCAAAAGTATTCAGCACCCTTGAACTTTTCCACATTTTGTCATATTACAGCCACAAAAATGAATCAGTTTTATTGGAATTCCGCGTGAAAGACCAATACTAAGTGGTGTACACGTGAGAAGTGGAACGAAAATGATAAATGATTCCAAATTTTTTTTACAAATAAATAACTGAAAAGTGGGGTGTGCGTAATTATTCAGCCCCCTTAGTCAATACTTTGTAGAACCACCGTCTGCTGCAATTACAGTTTCCAGTCTTTTAGGGTATGTCTCTACCAGCTTTGCACATCTAGAGACTGAAATTCTTGCCCATTCTTTGCAAAACAGCTCCAGCTCAGTCAGATTAGATGGACAGTGTTTGTGAACAGCAGTTTTCAGATATTGCCACAGATTCTCGATTGGATTTTGATCTGGACTTTGACTGGGCCATTCTAACACATGGATATGTTTTGTTTTAAACCATTCCACTGTTGCCCTGGCTTTATGTTTAAGGTCTTTGTCCTGCTGGAAGGTGAACCTCCGCCCCAGTCTCAAGTCTTTTGCAGACTCCAAGAGATTTTCTTCCAAGACTGCCCTGTATTTGGCTCCATCCATCTTCCTATCAACTCTGACCAGCTTCCCTGTCCCTGCTGAAGAGAAGCACCCCCAGAGCATGATGCTGCCACCACCATATTTGACAGTGGGGATGGTGTGTTCACAGTGATGTGCAGCGTTAGTTTTCCACCACACATAGCGTTTTGCATTTTGGCCAAAAAGTTCCATTTTGGTCTCATCTGACCAGAGCACCTTCTTCCACATGTTTGCTGTGTCCCCCACATGGCTTGTGGCAAACTGCAAACGGGACTTCTTATGGTTTTCTTTTAAAAATGGCTTTCATCTTGCCACTCTTCCATAAAGGCCAACTTTGTGCAGTGCACGACTAATAGTTGTCCTATGGACAGATTCCCCCACCTGAGCTGTAGATCTCTGCAGCTCATGCAGAGTCACCATGGGCCTCTTGGCTGCATTTCTGATCAGCGGTCTCCTTGTTCGGCCTGTGAGTTTAGGTGGACGGCCTTTTCTTGGTAGGTTTACAGTTGTGCCATACTCCTTCCATTTCTGATTGATCGCTTGAACAGTGCTCCGTGGGATGTTCAAGGCTTGGGAAATCTTTTTGTAGCCTAAGCCTGCTTTAAATTTCTCAATAACTTTATCCCTGACCTGTCCGGTGTGTTATTTGGACTTCATGATGTTGTTGCTCCCAACATTCTCTTAGACAACCTCTGAGGCTGTCACAGGGCAACTGTATTTGTACTGACATTAGATTACACACAGGTGCACTCTATTTAGTCATTAGCACTCATCAGGCAATGTCTATGGGCAACTGACTGCACTCAGACCAAAGGGGGCTGATTAATTACGCACACCCCACTTTTCAGTTATTCATTTGTAAAAAATGTTTGGAATCATGTATGATTTTCGTTCCACTTCTCACGTGTACACCACTTTGTATTGGTCTGTCACGCGGAATTCCAATAAAATTGATTCTTGTTTGTGGCTGTAATGTGACAAAATGTGGAAAAGTTCAAGGGGGACGAATTCCTTTGGCAAGCCACTGTATGCTGCTATAGGCTTATACTGCTGGAGGACAGACGTAGCAATTTTCTTCACTCTGCTACTTCCTTTTCTACTACTACTCTCCAGTTGTATTACAGTACATTCTGTTATTTCGACTTAACTTTGTTTTCTCTCAGTGTTTTTTTCTCCATAGAAGATATACCTGGTCTGGTATCCTGCTTGGCTGCAATGCCCTGTTGGACGGGGGGCTTCGACTGGGATGGTGCTCACAGTAACTGAACATCCACTGTGTAATGTTATCAACTTTTTAACTTTCTGTAACATAGAAAGTATAGATGTATAAATGTATTGAAATTACTTCTTGTTAAGTGACTTGAGATGACATCTGTTGTGAATTGGCGCTATATAAATAAACTGAACTGAAATTGAAATCATTGATGTGAGTGCATTTAATGCATTAGCTATATATAGTGTGAAATTAACAAGGACTTGAAAAGGGTGAAACTGAATCAAAGGAGGATCTTCCTGGCGCAGCTTGGTAATGTTCTGCTGAAACCTTATATTGAGGGAAGAGGGTGCCTTCAAAGAGCATCAACAGCAGCTCAGCTATTTTGAGGGACATGCAAACAGCCCAAATTCTCCAAACCAAGGGCAGGTGCCAGGTTTTGCCCCACCAGGAATGTCCAAGACTAGTATGACCTGTGCACAATGCAAGAAATGTCTGCACGGAGCATGCACACACTCTCTGCACATCTTTGTATATAGTAGTGCAAACAAAAAAAATCTGACTTTTTGGCAAGAACTGTTCCATGTTCTGACAATTTGAGTGACGTTTTCATTATTTTATGTTTTACAAATGGTTCACCTCAAACATGTAGGGTCACAAAATCAACAGGATTCTTTCTAAAAAAGCATGGATGTGCATCAAAAATTAGAAAGAAAATTGCAAAGATTTTGAAGATATACTAAATCTAAAAGTGAAAGTCTGACCTGATAGAGAATGTCATATCATCACCAAAACACCAGTAGGGTTCATCCACTTTTCATTAATGGCAGTAATTTTGAAAACATTTGAATGCAAACTTTTTTTAACGACACATTTGTTCTAAATTTGATCCAAGTTTGGGCTGATTGTGGCGCAAGCATTTCATTATCAAGGGGCTTTTTATGTATTCAATAAATAAACAAACTGCCTGGCAAAAAACTTTGTCAACAATTGTATGTAGACCATTTTCTGGAGACAACTATCCCATGGGGTCAAATTCACTGAGGGTAAAATGTGTTAGTAATATTGGACGAGAATAGGAGGTTTCAATATGTTAAAATAGAATTAAGGTACTTTACAGCTGTTAATAAAATACATATGTAAAAGGAAATACTGTATTAATGTGACTTTATATTTTGAAGGCTTGAAACTGTTCTTATTCAATTGTAATTTTTCTTTAACATCTTTACTAAAATTGTGTTCTTACACACAGCCATTTTCTATCGTGTTATATTCTGGTTTTAATAATGCACAAAAGACTCCTGATTATCTTGCCCCACCCAACAAGGTAATATGATTTATTAACATGAATTTAGAAGTTTACAGTCAGAAGGGCTTCTCTGTGCTCACTGTGTCACCTCTCGACAGTACGTGTTGCAACTCCACCTACAGCAGAACACCGGTATTACAACTCAGCAAGTAATCAATAATACACCATGCAGTTTCCAGAGATTTTTTCATGCAGCTGGTGTTCCCTTATTGGTTATGATGCATTTGTGATGCTCATAGACTTGCGTTAATAATTCTTGCTCAGCCTGGGAGAAGAACGCAGCACTTTCCTTTCCTTCCATTCTCTCTTATCTAGCATCAATTGACAGTGGCTGCCTTTAATGTAGCATGGAACATGAGCCTCTCTTGAATTGGTGGGGATTGAATCCACCAGAGCTCCACCTGAGCATGGAGTGAATTGTTAGGCTAATTCAAGCAAGGCTATTTCAAATAAGCCTTAAATTTTTTAGCTAACTTCATTGAACAGCCCTCTGAGCTTCCATTATAATCTCTTCAGAACCACAGCCAGATCTTTTCCAACCAAAACGCCACATTGATGCTGTAATTCATGCAGAAGGAGCCCCAACCAAGTATTGAGTGCATAAAAATGAAGTTTTCAGAAGCCTGAAAATTCTGTTTAAAATATCTTTTTTCGAACTCTCTCGCACCCAGCTCATGTCTGCCTTCTCTGCCATCAGTCCCCTGATGGTACGTCTTCATTGCAAGGTTAACCAAAACACTGCTCACTGCTGAGGAATCAGGAGTTAGATCAGAGTGGGTGAAGGGCCTCTTCCCTTGACTAATAATTACTGTGATAAAATTATTTGATCAATATCAGACTTTAGATCCAGAAATCATTTTTCCCACATCAGGGACAAAAAGTATTTAACTTTTTTTCAATATTGTATTTTTTCCTGATGCACATGATGACTCGAGTGGTTTCCACTGAGGAACACTATCCTCTTTCTTTGTGTTCGCATGTGAATTCCTGCTGACTAAACCAGCACGGTACGGCAAAGGATCTATTCACCACCTACTTGTGCATCATGTCCTGAACTCCCTGCTTGATCTTGGCGAAGGTGGCAGTCTCAGAGCGGTTGTACAACATGGCAATCACCGTGTCCATGCTCCTGAACATCTCAGTCAGTATCTTGTACTGGTATGGCAGGGACAGCCCTGGGGGCACAGGCTGGGCTAGGGCGTGGTACCGCTGGTATGCCGGCTGCTCGGTACTGCTTGAGGAGGAGAAAAAACAAAGGAGACACACTGGATTTAGCAACATATTATAAACCCAGAGCTGGATTGTTTCTAGCTGTATTAACTAACCTGTCTGGAGTTTGTGTCTCAGTCGGCTTGATCCCGCCTGCTTCCCTCTCTTCCTTCCTCCTGTGAGCATTAGCTGCCAAGTCTCTGGCCCGAGCCACAGAGAACATGGAGGGCTTAGCCTCTGTGGTGGGGGGCAGGCTGGCTGTAGGTAGAGTCGGGGCAGCATTCTTAGAAGCTATTGTAGACGATGAAGCAGAGCATGTGGAAAGTGAAGAAGTGGCGCTGGTGATGTCCTCAGACTGTTTCTTGATCCTCTGAAGGCGAGACCTGAGAGCTGTGAGATCCTCCTTACAAAGGCCCTGTGGTGAGGTACAGATCACGATCTTCAAAAGCACAAGAGAACATATAGTTTAGCCCTGAATTATTAACACCCTTAGCAGATTTAGGCTTAAAATCCATCTTTTAATGAGACCATCATGTTTGTTCCGACTGACAGTAATATTGTTTTTAGGCAGCCCAACCAGAGTCCTGATTTTAATTCCATGAAGAATCTGTAGAGGGAGCTACAGATTAGAGTAATGGTAAGGAGGCCTTCCAATCTTAAAGACTTGGAGTTTATCAATAAAAATAAATCAAAATACCACAAAAAACATGGAAGCTCAGCCATAAAAAAAGGGTAGAAATAACTTGACATCAATTTTTTTCTAGTTTTAGAAATAGCCCATCTTTTTCCAAAACCTGCCAGGGGTGTGAATAATTTAGGACTCAACCGTGCCTTGAAACAGTAAAACCAGATAATGTTCAACTTTGCCGACTCTTGTTAATTACACACAATGGTTGAAAGAAGTATATTCTCACCTCAAGAATGTTTTCACCTACATGCTACAGAGACCTACATGCTTTTTATTGGGATCTTATGGGTCAGGCAGTAGGACATCACTGGGAACTTCCAGGAAGTGAAACAGAACTTTTTTTTTTTTTTTTTTTACAAATGAGAATCTGAAAATAGTGGTGTAAATATGTATTCAGGGGCTGCACAGTTGGCAGCACTGTTGCGTTGCAGCAAGAAGGTCCTGGGTTCAAATCCCAACCTGGGGTCTTTCTGCATGGAGTTTGCATGTTCTCCCTGTGCATCCGTGGGTTCTCTCCGGGTACTCCGGCTTCCTCCCACAGTTCAAAAACATAACTGTTAGGTGAATTGGTTTCTTTAAAAATTGCCCTTAGGTATAAGTGTGTGTGTGGTTGTTTGTCCTGTACGTCTCTGTGTTGCCCTGCGATGGAGTGGCGACCTGTCCAGGGTGTACCCCGCCTCTCGCCCCTTGACCGCTGGAGATAGGCACCAGCCCCCCCGCAACCCTGCATAGGAATGACGGGTATAGAAAGTGGATGGATGGAAATATGTATTCAGACCCTTGAGTCAATACCTTGTAGAACCACCTCTGGCTGCAGGTCTTCTAGGGTGTGTCTATACCAGCTTTGAACATCTTTGTAGAATACTCGATCTCAGTTAGACTGAATGGAAAACATGAATTCCTTAGTTAAATGTTGGTCTGGACTTTGATTGGGCCATTCAAACATCAATATGCTTTGTATCTGGCTGTATGTTTAGGGTGGTTGTCCTGCTGGAGGGTGAACCTCCACCCCACTCTCAAGTCTTTCAGCCTCTAACAGGTTTTCTTCCAGGAATGTCCTGGATTTAGTTCCATCTTCCAATCATCTCTGACCAGCTTCCATGTTCCGCTGAACCTGTCTGCACAGCCAAGGCAACACTGTGTTGACCCCAGACCTGCCTCATCGGTCACTGGCCAAGTATGCTAAAAACAGATCCTTTCTCTAAAAATGTGCAACTACTGTCTAAATCTAATAGCTGGACAATGAATTTGTCCGCCTCTTCAAAACTCCTAAAAATGGTGATGGAACAAACAACCAGAACCTACAAGAAAGCTTTGAGAAAAGGAACAAGGATGAACCTAAAGGTCATTCGCTTTTTAATTTAGATCTGAAACCAACTGTCATTATTTGATAGAGCTGTCTACTGGTGTATGCAGAATAAAGTGTTTCAAGCTTTCCATCTTTGTTTAAGGAAGGAAGTTAGAAGCCAACTGATTCTTCTCCAAAGGCAGTTTATTAAAACATGGGAGACTCGTTTGTTTCCTGTCCTAATTAGATAATTTTTTGTTGCATTATATTGTCAATTAAGATTGTCTGGACACTGTTCTGAACAATGCACCAAGAGAATCATATTCTGCGTGTGTCCACATGAGTTGCTTATACTTCAGGGGTTTGTGGTATCAGCTACAGTCAGGTCCATAAATATTGGGATATCGACACAATTCTAACATTTTTAACTCTATACACCACCACAGTGGATTTGAAATGAAACAAACACGATGTGCTACAATTGCAGACTGTCAGCTTTAATTTGAGGGTATCCATCCGGATCAGGTGAACAGTGTACGAATTGCAACAGTTTGCATATGTGCCTCCCACTTGTTAAGGGTTGTAAAGGTTGCAAATCCTTTGCAGTCAATTACAGCCTGAAGTCTGGAACGCTTAGACATCACAAGACGCTGGGTTTCATCCCTGGTGATCCACTGCCAGGCCTGTATTGTAACTGCTTCAGTTCCTGCTTGTTCTTGGGGCATTTTCCCTTCAGTTTTGTCTTCAGCAAGTAAAATGCATGATTCAGGTCAGGTGATTGACTTGGCCATTGCATAACATTCCATTTTAACTGACCTTTTACATGCACATTGTAATTGGGATAATGAGGGACTATCACACACCTGGCCATGGAACAGCTGAGAATCCAATTGTCCCATTACTTTTGGTCCCTTAACAAGTGGGAGGCACATATGCAAACTGTTGTAATTCCTACACCGTTCACCTGATTTTGAGGTAAATACCCTCAAATTAAAGCTGACAGTCTGCAGTTATAGCACATCATGTTTGTTTAATTTCAAATCCATTGTGGTGGTGCATAGAGCCATAAATGTTGGAATTGTGTCGATGTCCCAATATTTTTGGACCTGACTGTAAATGACCTCACTGTTTTCACTGCCAGTGCAGTCAGCTGAACTATGAGATCTCAGGCCTGCTCTACACAGAGAAAATAAACAATCTGTAAAAATGGCACCACAATAATTCAAACATTTTTCCACATAGATTCACACAAATCAGCTTAAAATGCTGCAGTACATGTGCCGGGCCCACTGTGACACTGCCAGAGAAGCACAGAAAAGAACACTGAGCATGCGCAGTCAACCAGGTGGCAAACTTGACAAATCTAGCTTTAAATGAACACTTTATTCAAAAGCATATGGTGTCTGTGTTTCTCTGAATTCATTTTTTTTTGCTGCTGGTGATAGGAGGGACTGTAAATCATATTCTAGAATTCCTAATAAGGTCAGTATTTGCTTCATTAGGACAACACTGCACAGCGCCATGTTTGTTTACTTTATCACCGAGTTGAGCATGCACATTAAATATAGGAATGGGGCGGCGACATCATCGACCTTTAACATCTATGATAACCTTTTGTTGCTCCCGGACTCCAGGCGGATCATATCCAAGTTCGTAAACTGCTTTGCTATTGGGGCTCCTTCTGATCCTATTACGGTGACTTGGGCAGCAGATCTGAACTGAGAGCTGCCTCAGGAGCTTTGGGAAGAGGCTTTATCCCAGCTTTAACATTGCTCAGTCAACTCACGCCTCAGGCTGATCCAGTACCAGGTTGTACATAGGCTGTATTACTCTAAAATGAAGTTGAATAAAACTTTTCCATCTGTATCATCCAAATGTGATCGGTGTCACATCTCTTTTGAATGATCTAAAACTAAAAAAGGGAAAAACTATCCTGTGGCCTCTAAAGCTCCAGACCAACCCACTGATCAGAAGTAAAGAGCCGGTGTCGTGCGAAGGTAGTTATCCCCGTCAGAAACTGTATTCTCCTGCATTAGGAGCGCACACGTAGAAGGAAGCGCTGTTCCACTTGACTCCACCACAATCACAACCAACAACACGTTGAACTAGTGATGTTTTATCTTTGAAAAAGTGAAAACCAAGTGTCTTTACGTCATCGTTCGGTTTGTGGGTTAACACTGAACATTTTTTATAAAAAAAATTTCTAATGTGGTGTCACACGGTCGGCTTAATAAGAAATGGTCACGTCTGTGTAAACTCGAGTCATATAGAGATTACACTCAATATAAATTGTTCTCGGCAAGTAAATGACACTTTCACAATCTCCTATAAAAATACTATTTTCTTTTATTGTTTTATGTCGCCCAAAGTTCTGTCTGCTAGAAACAAAAATCCACCTTCCTGAGTTCAACACTGAAAAACACAGTTTATTTTAGTGGTATAATAAGGAACTATAACAAAGTAAAAGAAAATCAGAATCGGGAAGGTTTTATTGCCAAATATGTGAACAGATTCACATTAGGAAATTGCTGTGGTTGAAAAGAGAAATGGCATGCAGAACATTATTTATATTCTCAAACATTAATAGAAAACCTTTTTCGTGATGTAAAAAAAATTTATTTTGATATTTCTCTTTGGTTGGTGAAGAGGCTGGAAGTCCTTGTCAAAATTACAAATACAAATTAGGCTATATCAGGCACAATAATTAAGTCCGCCAGAAAGTGTATCCCCCTGTTAACTTTTTTATTCCTTGGCCAAACCTCTTCAAATCCACAGAATTAAATGGTCATACTCCAAGGTAAATATATACCAAACCACTTGAAGATGGGATACTCGCAGTCATTTTTAGAAGGGGATACAAATTATTTCAGGCTTGATAATTCTGTCCGCCACAATATGAATCCCCCAGGTAACTTTTCTATTCCTATTCCTTCTTCAAATCCACAGAATTAAGTCGTCATAATCCAAGATAAATATATATTAAACCACTTGAAGATGGGATACCCACAGCTCTTTTTAGGGGGGGAATTTCTATCTGTTAATCAGCCACAGTAATACTGATGAATGTGAGAAGGAACTGACATTACAGTATTCTCAAGCGTCGTCATTGAAGCTTTCACGTTTAATGTGCTTGCACTTTTGGTCTGTGTTCATAGGAATTTTTAACAACTGTTTTTCTTTTTTGGTCTCCATGGATTGTTACTTTCATGTGCAGAAATCAAACTTTTATGGTTCACTACTGGTGTTTTCTTTATCTGTCTGTCTGTCTGTTTGTTTTATAACTCTAAGATAAATTATATGAAGATTCTTTTTATTTGTGTGTATCATCTTTAATTGTATTTGTTCTTAATTGTACTGCATTATTACAATAATTAGTTATGTTATTAATCATTCTCTTCCGTATGTGTGATCTTAGTGTCATGTTTTATACAATGTTTGTGTTTCTTTCCTGTCTCCACATCATAATTGCCATCATCAAGACTGTAAACAGCTTACTTGGTTTCCCTGCCTTGTGTTGTTCTTTTGCTATTCTTTAAGTAAATGTTTCAAACTAGTTCAGTGGATTTTTCAAGATTCCAAATATATAAAACACTGTAGAAATGTGTTCTTTAAAATAAAGCAAAAAAGAACTGAATTGAAAAAGCATTCCTTTTTTGCTCACAGAAAATAAATATGTTCCTTGCCTCACTTGTGTGCTTGCTCTTCCTAAGAGGGATACAGTCAGGAATTACATGATTAAAAAGTCATGAACAGAAATATGGACAAGAAGCTAGTTGGTTTTTGTAAACTGTTAGCACGGAGAAAAAAAACATTCTAGGCCCTGGCTAATAGAAATCCCCCCCTCGTAACATTACTGTATCAGGGGCTATCATCCCCCCTGTATTATGACAATTTAATTCTGTGGATTTGAAGAAGTTTGACCGAGGATTTAAAAAAAAGTTACCTGGGGATATATATTCTGGCGGACAGAATTATCATGCCTGAAATAATTTCTACCCCCCCCTAAAAAGAGCTGTGAGCATCCCATCTTCATGTGGTTTAATGTATTTTTACCTTGGATTATGACCATTTAATTCTGTGGATCTGAAGAGGTTGGGCCAAGGAATAGAAAAGTTACCTGGGGGATACATATTCTGGCGGACAGAATTATCATGCCTGAAATTATTTGTATCCCCTTCTAAAAATGATTGTGAGTATCCCATCTTGAAGTGGTTTGGTATATATCGAGGGCTTGGAACCAGAGGGGCGTAAGTGGCATTTTGGGCAAAAATGTTTTCTATATATCAAATTAAAGGTCTTGATGAGCTCTATCTAGTTGTGCCAAAAAGACACATCAGACATCAACCTGTATTGAATAAAGCAACAAAACAACAAAGACCCAACACAAAAGTTTGAGCATTGTTTGGAGCCAGAGGGGCGTATGTCCACTTACGCCCTCCTGGCTCTGAACAATACAAGAGCCTACAGTATTTTTCAGAGCCAGGAGGGTGTAAGTGGGTGGTACCCCTAAACAGTACTAGGTAAAATGGCTGACACACATGCCTCACACATGAAACTGTCTGAGGCAGAACAAATTTTGATGAATATTATGAAGCAAACGGATGAATCTTGTGAAGTGAAAGATGAAGAGATGTTTTTGTATGCTACTTCTCACTTAAGTGTTGGAGGTAAAACACATGCAATGATAGTCTAGCTTTGTTAGCCTAGCATGTTAATACTTTTGTCTTGGTCTAATCTGGCTAACTGTGATTTAAGGTAGCCTAATATTCTGGCATAGAATATTCTTTTGAAGATTCACAATCAACTTAACTCTAACCCTGAACTACTAGATTCAGGGAATTCATATAGGATATTAATAAATACTGTAAATCATAAAGGGACAGAGCCGCATGAGGTGAGGGAGAGAGATCGGCTTGAGGGACACATGGAGGCAGCACATGATGGAGAAAGTGGGTTCTGACTTGCACTTTTGAACATTAAGCATAACCTAATTTAACCCTTAATCATTCAGTTCATGTAGGATGGTGGCACGACAGGCAACAAGAGGCACTAGAGACACCAGAACCACACACCCCAGCTCAATGTATGAAAGTCCTCCAGGGATCAGTGCCTTAAAGAAAAAAGACCTACTCACCCTGTGCACCAATGGGTGTATTCCTCACTGTTATGCAAATTTCTATAACGCTCTGACAGTGCTGTGTTGGTTAACGCGGCTCTGCAATATTGTGTAGACATCGGGGGCAGTTCCCTTGGATTGGCAGACCGGGGTGGTGGTCCCCCTGTTTAAAAAGGGGGACCACAGGGTGTGTTCAAACTACAGGGGGATCACACTTCTGAGCCTCCCTGGTAAGGTCTATTCAGGGGATCTGGAGAGGACGGATAGTCGAACCTCGGATCCAGGAGGAACAATGCGGTTTTCGTCCTGGCCGTGGAACACTGGACCAGCTCTACACCCTCAGCAGGGTCCTGGAGGGTGTGTGGGAGTTTGCCCAACCGGTCTACATGTGTTTTGTGCACTTGGAGAAGGCGTTCGACCGCGTCCCTCGGGGGGCCCTGTGGGGGGTGCTCCGGGAGTATGGGGTACCGGGCCCCTTGATACGGGCTGTTAGGTCCCTGTACGACCGGTGCCAGAGTTTGGTTCGCATTGCCGGCAGTAAGTCGGGCTTGTTTGCAGTGAGAGTTGGACTCCGCCAAGGTTGCCCTTTGTCACCGATCCTGTTCCTAACTTTTATGGACAGGATCTCTAGGCGCAGCCAAGGCGTTGAGGGGATCCGTTTTGGTGGCCTCAGGATCGGGTCTCTGCTTTTTGCAGATGACGTGGTCCTGTTGGCTTCATCGGAACGTGATCTACAGCTTTCGCTGTAGCGGTTCGCAGCCGAGTGTGAAGCGTCTGGGATGAGAATCAGCACCTCCAAATCCGAGGCCATGGTCTTGAGCCGGAAAAGGGTGGGGTGCCTTCTCCGGGTCGGGGATGGGGTCCTTCCCCAAGTGGAGGAGTTTAAGTATCTGGGGGTCTTGTTCACAAATGAGGGAAAAATGGAGCGGGAGATCGATAGACGGATTGGTGGGGCATCTGCAGTTATGCGGGCGCTTTACCGCTCTGTCGTGGTAAAGAGAGAGCTGAGCCGAAAAGCGAAGCTCTCGATTTACCGGTTGATCTACGTTCCTACCCTCATCTATGGTCACGAACTCTGGGTGGTGACCGAAAGAACGAGATCACGGATACAAGCGGCTGAAATGAGTTTCCTCCGCAGAGTGTCTGGGCTCTCCCTTAGAGATAGGGTGAGAAGCTCAGTCATCCGGAGGGGCTCATTGTAGAGCCGCTGCTCCTCCACATCGAGAGGAGTCAGTTGAGGTGGCTCGGGCATCTGGTCAGGATGCCTCCTGGACGCCTCCCTGGTGAGGTGTTTCAGGCACGTCTCACCGGGAGGAGGCCCAGGAGAAGGCCCAGGACACGCTGGATGGACTATGTTTCTCGGCTGGCCCGGGAGCGCCTTGTGGTTCCTCCCGAGGAGCTGGAACAAGTGGCTGGGGAGAGGGAAGTCTGGGTCTCTTTGCTTAGGCTGCTGCCCCCGCGACCCGACCCCGGATAAGCGGAAGAAAATGGATGGATGGACGGACTCTGACAGTGGGCAGTGAGTGAACAGATAAGTGAACTCAAAAGTGAAATGCGTGATAAACAGGAGAACTGAAATTAAACTGTTTGAAATTAAACGTTAATCTGTTTGAAATGAAATACATCAATGCGAACTCATGAATAAAAATTGGAATTAAACTGTTTGAAATTAAAAGTTAAACTGTTTGAAATGAAATACATTAATGTGAACTCATGAATAAAAATTAAACAGTTTGACATGAATGAATGAGAATTGAAATTAAACTGTTAAAAATTCAATGTTAAACCGTTTAAAATGATTAAATGAAATGACTATGTATACAATATTTTTAATAAAATGAAAAGTTATGAAGTTATTGTTTTAACTAATGTTTTGACCAATAATTTCTGCACTGATCAGCAGATGCGCCCTATTTTTCTTTAGAAAAATAGGAAATGTTTGGTGCCAAAAGGGCGTATTTGACGTTTTTTGCCATGTTTTCAAGATTTTACAAGGTTTTACAATATGTTCATCGTGTTAATATGGCATAATATGTTCACTTAACTACTTACTCATATAAGTATGTATGTGGTTGCAATGTTGTGGTTGAAGGTTAATAGACATAGTTGATTGAAGTGTGGTCAAAATTTTGTTTTGGCTCTCCTGTATACCTTGACAAATGCCACTTACGCCCCTCTGGTTCCAAGCCCTCGATATTTACCTTGGAGTATGACCATTTAATTCTGTGGATATGAAAAGGGTATAAAAGGATATAATTTGTACCATAATTGATGTTCTACATGCCATTTCTCTTTTCAACCGGAGCAATTTCCTAATGTTGCATTATCTAACAATATTTCAGCGTCTCAAATAAAGCACCACGGTCGTGACAGCTTAACTCAGTTTCCTAGCATCAAGTTTAAATCATCATCATTCTGACCATTTAGATGAAAAGCCACAAATTTACTGTGATCTGTTACTGGTGACTCAGCCAAGTCGATCCTGTTTGCCACGTTTCTGTGACATTTGAGTTGGCTAATAACAGGTGTAGGCCTACTTAATTTCTCTAGATGAGTTTTACTTCTGTAGGCCTACCAAGTTGCATAGAAAAAAATGATACAATGAATCAAATGATGTAAGCATTATGTAAACTGTGATATAGATGCATATTGAAAAAATATTTCTTCTTGTTGTATCAAGTAGTGATCACCATCTTGTTTTCAGACAACTTTGTAATAGGGTTCATGCTTTAAATGAAGACTGTTCAGTTTTTCATAAAACTGGTCATGGAATAGATTTCCATATGTGTGCAATATTATGGCAATTTTTAAATATGCACTTAAGAGCGATTTTGCTTTGTAACTTATAAAACTTCGTCTTTGCAGGAGCTCTTCTAAAATATTTTAAAAGGTCCACAACCTGAAGCAGAGGGGTCTTCTGAAATACCTGACCAGGTACCCCCACAACCCTCAACCTCACAAAGCTCTCCTGACCAGGTAGCACCACAACCCTCAACCTCACAACGCCCTCCTGACCAGGTAGCACCACAATCCTCAACCTCACAACGCCCTCCTGATCAGGTAGGACCACAACCCTCAACCTCACAACGCCCTCCTGATCAGGTAGGACCACAACCCTCAACCTCACAACGCCCTCCTGATCAGGTAGGACTGTATCCTAATCTGTGGATTGCCTTGAGAATTGCCTGCACTCTTCCTGTGACCGTTGCCTCAGCAGAGAGGAGCTTCTCCAAGCTGAAGCTAATCAAGAACTACCTAAGGTCATCCAGAGTCGCCTCACTGGTCTAGCCATAATCAGCATCAATGATGAGGTTGGCAACCAGATGTCATATGAGGACATCATTCATGACTTTGCAAGAAAGCCAGGAGGCAGATTTTTTAAGGAGGATGATACACACGACTGTGATGTGAATTTGTCATTTATCATTTTAGTTGGAATTGTACACTCTTATCCTTGCAGTCATTGGATAGTGTGGGTTTGTTTTCTTTATTAAACTTTGAAGTATATGGTGGATTACTTTTATTCTTAGCAACAGTCAGTGGGGAATTTGTTTTTTCAAATGGCCAAATAGTGACTGATCCAAAATGGTCATGAAGGGGTTGAAGTGTTACATGTTAAGCTCCTTACCAACCCCAACATTACTGGTATTCTTATTTAAATATATAAATGTTTACATTATTAGCAGCCTGATTTTCTGTTGATGTTGAACTTTTTTGCTTTCTTTCTATTTATAACTTGATCTTATTATTGTTTTCTGTGTTAATAATTTGATATTTGTGTCGGTTGGTTTTCAATATTGCACTTTAAATTATATGGTGGATTACTTTTATTCTTAGCAACAGTCAGTGGTGTATTTTGTTTATTCAAATGGCCAAACAGTGACAGATCCAAAATTGTCATGAGGGGGTTGAAGTACACGTTACATGTTAAGCTCCTTATCAACCCCAATATTATTGGTATTCTTATATAATATGAAAATGTACATATTTTAATAGCAGTCTGATTTTCTGTTGTATTTATAGGTATATAGGGGGTTGTTTCCTTTGAAGAGTATTATTATTTAGCCTACCTCTGCCAAGAAGGTTATGCTTGCACAAGGGTTTGTTTGTCCCTCCATTTTATCATATCGGTAAACAATATAATTAAAAAGAATGACTTGCTGAATTTGATAGAGCTACAAGTGATTCAAATTTGGAAGTGATTTTGACCACTGTCTTGATACAGGAATCTTCCATCAATTGTTGTCGTACTTGTCCATGTGCACTTAATCCCTTTATTATTGTATGTGTGATGGTGAACACCCCTCCGAGGGTGGAGGTGCACTCTGAGTGGTTTCTAGATTTTATTAGTTAGTTATATTTCTTGAGTGAGTGTTTAATTTCAATACTGGTATGAGAGGTTATCACGACTGTACCATGTTTAGCTTGTAATTTGTGACAATTTATGGCATGTTTATAGATAATTTAAGGTAGGCTATCGTTCAGTTGCAGTTTGGCAAAGTAAGGGGGCCCCTGAACAAAATCTTGCATAGGGCCCCCACAATGCTAGAAACGGCCCTGGGTATACCCTACATGGAAGACCTTACCTGTGGTCTTTCCTCTGGGAGGATAAGCTTCTTTCTGGCTGTCCTTCTAGTCGTTTTCTCTGATGTGTTCGCCGCTGCCTCTCTGACCCCTCCGGCTGGCCGTCTCTTTTTGACCGAAGAATGCTCCGCGGTGGCTGAAAACACTGCAGCCCCGAGATCAAACTCTGCCTCGGCATGGCTCCTCTTGGGAGTCCGGGGACTGGACTGGTCTTTGCTGGGTTTGTTAGAGACAGATTCCCCGTCAATAATCAGCCCCGCTGCCTCGTCAATAACCCGGACAAACTCCTCATGGACCGGGGAGGAACAGAGATCAGAGTCTTTGTATCCATGTTTGAAGCAAATGGCTGATGAGCCTCTATCACCGCTGCTGCGCTGCTTTCCTGCCGCCTTCGCTGCTCCCCGGACTCCTTTCTTCCTTTGACAGAAGAAGTCCGTAACACGGGCCTGAGACATAATGCTTCTACTGCTGCAGGACCAGAATCCGCAAACAAATAAGCAGCACTATCCGGATATGATCACCGTTCGAAGGAAAGAGAAAAGGAATTTTCGCGCGAAATTAACAAAAGCCACACCCCTATCCAGGCCGCTTCTTGGCGCATGCGTCCACTCCGCCGTGATGTGATCAAACATCTTTAAAGGAGCGCAAAGAAGGGTTTTTGAGAGCGAGAAAAAGTGAACAGAAGAAACCCATTATTTCATCAACGCATACTATTGTCTTGAAAGATCTATCAGTTATTTTTTGTGTATCTGCTCTGCTTTCAAACCCCCAGTCAAGTCTTGGCAGATAGTCGCTCATATTGAGCCCGGTTCTGCTGGAGATTTCTTCTTGTTAAAGGGTAGTTTTCACCTCTACTGCCGCTACAATGCAGCAGACTGTCTACTGTCGCTACATGTTCATCCAGGAGGAGTAAACGCTCAATGGAATCTGCTGGGTTACCTTAGATATAAAAAAAAACTTTTGAGCTGTTTGGTATAATGAACTGAACTTAATGCATTGTTTAGTAAGCATGATTAACTGGAATGTATGTATGTATGTATGTATGATTGAATTTAATTGACTTTTCTTGTAAAGTGCCTTGATATTACCTGTGTTGTGAATTGGCGCTATATAAATAAACTGAATTGAACTCACAGATTCACTCTCAGATAATCTTCCTCAGTGGGACAGAAAGACACAAATCTGTTTTTTAGCCAAATTGGCTTAAAACGTTAATTTAGTTTAAACTGCACATGTATATAACACAGAAAATCTGAAGTCTTATACATTCTTTAGTTCAATTCATTTGATTTTTTTACATAGTGTAAAATTTCAGTAAATGTCTTCTATTGGTTTTTTATATATTTCTTCTAAGTGATATAGTCTATGACAGACAGTTAAACATAGAAGACCTTAACCTTGAAGATTTTTAGGATTAAAATATGTTAAAACTTGGCAGCAGAGGATAGAGACACAGTTAAACACAGAATCACTGAAAACATCCTCTCTGTAAAAACCAAAACTAAGATGACATCATTTAATTTAGTTCTTAAAGAACAACATGGCCACATATCAAACCCATAAAACTCTTAATTATGGTTTTTGTTTGCTATGATTTCTTGTTTCTCCCTTTTTCTCCCACCTTTCTGCTTCTGTCATGGATGCTTTTCCTGCAGGTTATCCAGACATTCCAGTCTGCTGTTTTATACTTTCCACACTGAACTCATAATGTACAACAGACAGTGATATTTCTATGGCAATCTTAGTATTAATGTTTTTTTTGGTTGGTGTATATTCTCAGTCATCCAGGACATAATATTGAACCAGTTTTCAGAACTGAGGAAGCCTCTTGGATGAGAGACGAAACGTATTCAAGACAACAAGAAAAGTCCAGTTGCGTTCATTTACAATCTCAAGAATATGTTTGTTTTTTAACGTGTCCTTTCAGGCGGTGTGGTGCTCAGAATTGGTGTCTGAGTACCAAGTAGAAGGCCAACAGATTTACTTTCACAAGTGGAGCATTATGTATTTTGCTATAGTACTCTGCTTGATATATGTATAAGAAATCCTTATTAGAAAATGCTGTGTTTTTTTTCCTGATATTATGGACACGGAGATTGAAAATAAAGGGCAAAAAGAAAGCAGATGAATAGAGGTAGGAAAAAAATTTAAGAAGGAGAGGGTAAGTTGAAGATACTTGAGAAGAAGAGGAACAAAGAAAACACAAAAAAATATCCCAGTCCGCCTCCACACCCACAGGATGGTAGGGAGTAGCAAAGAAACAAAGACCAAACAAATCAAGCAATGCAAACCAAGAACTACACAACCACAACCCACAAATAGATATATAAATACAATAACAGTATCCCTAAAAATCTCATGGTACCGATTAATACAAGATTTAGTAATGTAAACCTGAGCCAGGCAGACCAACCCAAGGCTGACAGCATACCCCAAGAGAGGAGCAGAGGAGAGCCGTAATGCAGGGGCCGCAGCGATGAGCCCACAGGCTCTGCCGGCAACCAGCTACGCCAGGGCAGATACAGCCATGGGCCCGGAGACCCGAGGGCGCCCCACCCCCAGCAGGGACGCCGACATGGGCTGCCGCCACCCTGGGCCGCCGCCACCCTGGGCCGCCGCCACCCTGGGCCAATCCCCACAGCCATCCCCCGCCCCTTGTCGGGGCACCACACCAATAGACCCAGCGGACAGACGGCATTCCCAGGCCAAAACCAGCCAGCACCCGGACACCGAGCTCAACCAGCTCCCGAATCTCAATTCCGCACACCGCAGAGCACCAAGACTAAACATCCAACCAATATCAATCAAACCCACCAATGAACTGACCGAGCATGAAACATACAGACCAGGCGATCAAGTGGAGACACCAGACCTGAACCCCCCTAAGCCACCATCAGTATCAATATTTAACATATTATAGAGCAGATACAGCGGTATGGGTAAAACTTGAACATGCTCAGGTGCTTGTGTGGAAGCTTTGAATTGATACTGTTTTCATTAATGGGAGTAAAAAGAAAAGCGACAAAGCCCATGTTTAACTAAAACCAATCGTTTAAACAAATGAAATTAGTAGTGGAATAAAGATAAAAGACTTAACAAGGACTAATCATCATCAATAATAACAGCTCCGTTCCATTCAGGACAAGAAGCGTCCTTACTGTAATAGGTTGGTTAAGTGGTCACTTAATGGAGATGGCCTGTTAATCAGACTTCCTAAGAACACTATAAATGATGAAAGACTCAAGTCAAGATTCCTTAACTACTTTACCTCCCATTTTATTTCAGTTTCATTTCAGTTCTGCCTTGCTTTAGCATGATC